>CM042091.1:4361078-4818578 GCA_023512835.1 Taxillus chinensis | reverse complement strand
CATATAAACTGTGACATATGGCACCCTATGCGGCGTTTTTACTATATTGTGCAGTAGGATGGGCCTCAGGGTGGCTTGCTCCCTTTTACACGATTCACTCCCAGTTCCAGTTCCAGTTCCAGTAACATTTTATTTTATTTTTTTACGTACACACTTTGACACCTTGTTATTGTAGGTTGTCGCTGGTATGACCGGTAAAAAGCAGGGATGATTTGGGTCATAACGGTAGTGGTGATTTTGGTTTACCTCTTCAAAGCTCCATTCAAACGAAATAATTTGGAGATTTCTGGCTCCAAGAAACATTGCAGAATAGGCCCTCTCGTGTGACCAGCTGAATCCCTCTTTCCTGAGATTCAATGTTGAACCTGTTGTGTTTTGCATCCTAAACGCAGTTGTGGCTTTTTTTAAAGTGAGTGAGACCCTTTGCTGGTTTTTTTTTTTTTTTGGTTGAAAGTTGAGTAAATCAGTAATAACCTGTTTTCTTATCAGATAGGTAAATCAGTAATAATAAAGGTGTAAGGGATGGAGTGCTGTCCCGTCGATCAGTAGGGACTAGGGATCCTTAAAATATGTCATATATCACTTAAAAAAATTTCAAATTTTTGCTAAATTAAATTATTTAATTAAATTCATAGCTAAAGTTAAATTTGATTAAAAAAAATTTCAACCATTAGCTTTTGTTTTAGTTAAAATCAATAATGAAAATTAAATTTATATATAATTTTATGTTAGCGGATGATGAGAAATAATATTAATATAATCCGTGAACCCACAGCTCCCTTCTCAACGCTGAACACAATAAATGAAATGGTGTATATCATTAGCCAAAATTTTATTTAAAATAAACCTCCTTGCCCATACTTGCCCCAGCTGTCAACGGTTGGGTGTAGGCTTGGACCTGTCAACGGATTAATATTGATTTAATGATTTATTGAAATTTGATTATTATATATATATATATATTTATAATTAAAAGTTAACTTTTTAAGTATTTTTATAGTAAACTTATATTTATTTGCGTATGGCGAAAGTACGAAAATATTTGTTTTATATGTTTTTTATTTTTGTTTTTAAAATATAATAATTATTTTTATTATAAAAAATATAAAACTAAAAATAATAAAATATTATTTTTATTTTGTATGACCAAAATAAGCTTTTGTTATTTTTAAGTTTTAACTTGAAATAACTATTATATTTTAAAATCAAAAATAAGCTTTTGTTTGGTTGAGCCTTGTTACAAAGCTACATCGGCATCTCAAGGTGTCTAAATGTTTAGAGTTTTTGATTCGACGTGTACAAAATTATTTGGCTCGTTTGATTCATGTTTGAACGATGTGTGTCTCATAGTTAATTTATCATTTATCAATTTTATAAAATTTATCATTTCATCATGTCCGTCAACCGCCGCAGAGGGAGGAGGTTCAGGCGGCAGCGGAGGAGGAGTGGCGTCTGAGCTTGCCAGGCTGCTCCTCCCAACGGAAGCCATGGCTTGGTGAGGGCCTGAGGGGGGGGGGGGGGTTAGCCAGTAGTACACGGCACAGGAAGCTTTGGGTTTATGTCAAAAACGTAGAAGCTAGCGTTCATGTAATTTACGTCTGAGAGAAGCAGACAGGCCCATATTAAATATGACAACTCCCCCCACCTCACTCGCCTTACGTTCTGGAATCTGTAACCATCAATGAAATATTATAGTCATCAATTGTTTTTTATCCTAAAATAAGATAAAAAAAAACCACCAAAGAGCAAAGAGTGTGGGCTTTAAAAAAACATTAGCTGGTCCAACTTGTCAACTTGCTGGAAAATTAACGATTGCCTGATGTCACTGATGTGTTCGATAGGGCAGAGGTTGACTCCCGACTGCTGTCTAAATTTGTTGAGTTTGGGGTTGTAAATTTAATGAGTCCAGAGTGGAGTGGAGCGGAGCTAAATTTTATAAAATTGACTTTTTTTTTAAAAAACTAACATTTAATTAAATAATATTATATATGTTCCTCCCATTCCCATATGTGCGTCACCAGTGAAGAAATATATAAGTATTATAAATTCATCCTTCATATATCCACCCCACCCCAATATATAAGCATTACACACACACACACACACACACACAACATATTAACATATTACATAACCTAACCCAACGCTGCCCGCATACATACGATCAGTGCTGGCCGGGTAGGGTCAAGGCACTCGGATATCCCTTCGCACCATTGTCGCCCTCCTCTGCATCATGCGGTGAAGGTCGAACAATTTATGTAATGTAGGTTTATCAAGCACGTGGACAACCAAACTCAAGTTGTGATCAAATCATCTCTTTTTCAAGCTGCAATTTATGGAGAACATGACAATCTAAATAATCTTAATTAATTGCATAATGAAGAACAACGTAAAAGTTGGTAGTTAGTATAGAGAATTATATTATATGAAGTATTGGCAGCCACGGATATGGACTCATGCCGGTTTGACAACCTATGACTCTATATATAAATTGTGCACTTAATAATGGGAGAGAATGTGGGTTTTTAACTAAACAAAATAGTTAATGGGGGAAATAATGTAGCCTTCGTGGCTGAATTGAGAAGATATGACAACTTTTTTAGGTGCAGGGTTGTGAACATTTGTGGGATATTTTCTGTTTTTGTTTTAAAAAATTAATTATTATTATTGGGTTCATAAAATTAAAAAAAATTCAATTTAAATGACCCAAAAAATAAAAATGGTTGTTTTTTTTTTTTTTATTTTATGCATAAAAAACAATTACCATATTTTAAGAACGTAAACAAAACAATACAATCAAACATACCTTTAACTGTAAACCAAACTGAACTCGACCTTTAGTAAAAAGTGTTCATGTTTATGAAATAATATTCATAAACTTTTTATTAATATTCACTTGTTTATTATTATTCTCTCTCTCACACACACATATATAAATACAATTTGATAATCTTTAGAGCAATTCTAATAACACTTTTTAAATTATTTTCATATTTAGAGATCTTTTACAGGTAAATAATTATTTTTTTAACTTATACTCCAATAATATTCTTCAAAATAACTTTATTTTTATTAAAATAATAATTTTTATTTTATCCATGCACTCTCTCCCTTGGCCCTCCCAAATCCCAAAGCCTTACTTCTTCTCACAACAGGAGGGGGAAATTACAAAAGAAAACAGTTTGGATTGCTTGCGGTAATTTATTTATTTAATGAAAGCAGCAAAACAAACTAACCAACAAAAAAAGCAATCAATTGGCCACGTGAAATTGGGACGTGTAGTTGTACGGTTTGTGCAACATCTCCATTGGTGGCTCGTTCAGAAACTCCCAGCTGCTCCTTGTCCAGATCACAGCGGTGGTGGCGGAGGCAACATTTAAACCAGAGGGAGACAATTGCAACAGTGAACAGAGGAAGATGCGGCAGAAGAGAAAGGAGAATGGGAGATGAGAAAAAATAATAATATAATATTACATAGAAAGTGAATAATAATTTTTTATTTTTAAAAATTATTATAATAAATTATAAATTTAAAATAAAAAGACTATTGTATGTTATTTTTAGCATTCGACAGAATATTGAAATTAATAAATTAAAGAACACACTTGTAAATACAGTTTGATAGCCACATATTTGAACACAAGATAGATAAACCCCGACAGATGTCCTTTTGGCCCCCGGAGATGAGACCTATGACGCGGCACCACTGAGGCAATGGCCAATTTCACGAGTCATTGAAAAACAAGGAAATGGACCCCCACCCCAACCCACATTGCCTCCCCAATCATAAAGTCCAGCCAATGTGAATGAATCTCCCCGAGCCTTTAGAGGTGGTAGCAAGAAACTAGACAATGAAATAACACAAACAAGTTTCGCAGCTGTTGGGACATTTGAGATCACACTTTGCATGGAATATTTGTGAGCTCGGCCATCTACAGTAAGAAACTAGATAATGAAACAAGTTACACAGTTGCTGTGATATTTTCGAGATCACACACTTTGCATGGGGGGCCAAAAAGAGAGTGCAGTCGTACGTCAAATTTAGGCAGGAGGCACAATTTTTTACAAGGCTGACTTACTTCATCAAAATTACAGCACCACCAAACCAGGACCGTGTCTCCATCGAAGAGGACAGGCTACAATGGCAGTTTAAAAAAAAAAAAAAAAGAGAAAGAAAATTAAAGAAAAGGAAACCACCAGCAGCAAAACACACGCTTGTTGCTGCTTTTGGAGACATGTCTGAGCTCTCCCTTGATAACATATAGTTAACAACTAGAACCTAGTTCCCTTATGAAGACCCTAAACCATAAACTAACACAACATTCACTACCAGAAGCCGCCTAAGCGAGCCACCCCCACCGGCCACTCACAACAAGGCCCAGAAACAACATAGCTTTAACCATCCGAGCTTGAAACAGTACCTTCCCCAACAAATGATGTGGATTTTGTTAACTTGGGTCTTGGACCCATCTTCCTTACTTCATCACTCGCCAGTATGTAGATCTTCCTGGCCATCTTGCAGAATTCCCTTCATGAAAGTAAAATAATCAAAAGACAATACTTCAACAGGCAGAAAAATTATGTAGAAAACCATAAATTAAAAAGCAAAACAAAAACTTACAACCAGGGATCATCGCCAACCAGCATCATGTCTCCTTCATCGTCTGTGAAAACAACTACCCATTTGTTCCTTCCGTGCAACTCACCCTTGATCTCAAACATATTTTCGAGCTCACTAAATAGCTCAGTATAATCTCTGAGCAAGGTCAAATCGACAGCTCGGCCCAAAGCAACTCCTTGCATTCTCACCTTCTTCCAAAATGTATGCAAGTTACATTTCAATAAAAATTTAAAATGGATCGTTAATTAACACGAATAGACAAAGGGTCAGAATAAACCTTAGTACGGGTTCTTGCTGAAGTACCACCAGAACCGGGCTTGCTCTGCTTCTCCTTTACTGATGCCTCTGATAATAACATTAGTTTCTGTTCACTGTGGATTTTCAAAGAATCCAAACTTTGAACCCTGTCTGCTTCAGGCCCAGAAACTGGAGTCAGCTCTCTTGCACTTGTGGCTGCAAGACTTGAATTTGATGTGGCCTTGTCCCGAGGACTAGCAGTATTAGAGTTGTTTTTCAATTCAATGCCAAACAACCTACAAGTAGTCCCAGACTTTTCCACTTTGTCTGCCTGGTCGGGCATCTGTATGTTATTGCAAATCCTTGATGAGGTGGGAGAAGTATAACCACAGAGAACAGAAAGTGCTGATACGGTTTGTTGATCCTCCATTAAGTTCTGGAACAGGTCTAGAGAGACATTCACCTGTGATGTTGGTGGCCAAATTCCTTCGGGCCAAGTGGGAGAGCTGCAAGAGTCACCACTATTGATGAGGTGGCGATTGTTAATCTCTTTTGGGTTTAGAGGCCAGGCAGATATATTTTCACTGTTTTCAAAAATAGCAGCCGCACCCAGTTTGGCTAATTCTGGGGATTGGGTTGGCCTAGCGTACCGCATATCTGAACAGGCTGTAATTTCTGTATTTCAAATTGAAACAATTATGTATGCATACCCCCCAAAAGAAGACAGAAATAGAAAAGGGTGCACTAGATGAACCCAAGGTCTGTACCAGATAGCTGAAGATCAGTAGGACGAGGCCTTTTGCTCTTGATTGACGATTCAGTGATGCTCAAGGAATCAGATAAACCAAAAGGCTCAACTTCCCATGGAGACACCCTCTCCGGCCTCTGAATCAATGCAGGTTCATCCCATTGAATCTAAAACAATTGGGGATAAATAGTATCTTATATTAGGAACAAGAGTCACAAATAACTTGCAACTTTAATATTTCAAACCTTTAATGACCGCCATTTAGAATCAGTCCATTGTGTAGAAAAATCCCCAACCTCAACTATAGTTCCAGAGAATCTGACCAAGAAATTTCAGTAAGTGCTTCGGTAAAATATAAAGCAATGCAATCCCTGCTGATCAGCAGTTGTGGTGAAGGACACAAGGTACCTTCTTTCAGGCGTTTCATCTCCTTCAAATCTCATCTTAAAGCGCATGCCAATTGAAAACTTATTGCTTGCAGCATCAAGGTACTTGTTTACGCTAACAATGAATTGGCTTGTCCTGAAAATCACAAAAACATCCAAGCTTTACAACATATTTCCACATGGCGTCGATGTTAGAAGCTAAACAAACCTTGGCTTGTAGTAAACAACAAATAGCGATTGTGTTGTAATGGCATGTGATGCTGTGGCGAGAACTCCCAAATGCATGCTCTGGCTTGATATGACTGATGAAGGCATTGAGCTCTGTTGACGAGCATGTCGCCGAACACCAACTCGCAAGTCCCCACTTTCACCTCTATCAAAAAGAAAACTGCATATAAAAACTATACCCCTGATACATTGGTTGGGGTAACTCCAGAGGAAGGGAAAGGGAAGTCATCTCCTCAATTCACCCCTCCATTCCTTGAGACCCAAACAAGCAGACAAATGTTAAGGATGAAATACCTAAGAAATACAAAAGCATCGCCTGCAACTAATCTCTTTGAAGTAACAAAAGTACTCCATCCAGTTGTAAGCAAATGCCTACGAGGCTGACCTAATCATCAAGAAGAAACGGCATTTAGGCAATGGCAGTAAATAGAGTAATTGGACTTCAATTGATGCACATAGCATAAACTTCAGGCCAGCATAAATAGAGGAAAATGCAGGGAACAAAAGGTCAATTTGTAATAATTATTGCTTTATATTTTGCCTGTTATAGGACTAGCAGCAGGTTTAACCAAATGATATATCAACATATCACAAAACTGGTAGTTGGGTAAAAGACCTTATAAATCGGTAAAAAGGGTCACCTCTAAATATATGCTTGAATCGCCACTCATACCCATGGAGGTCTTTTGCAAGCAATTCCTGGGTTGGTGTTGCTTGGTTAGTGTCCTAAAAAACCAGAAAAATACAGTGAGCATTTTACAATTTATAATAACATAACAGATGAACATAAACACAAAAAAAAAAAAGTAGTACCAAGGGAGGCAAGCACTCGTTTGCATGCTTCCTTAGAACAGAAAATCCCCCATGGGTGCTCGTATCTGATGCAGTTAAGATTTTGCAAAATGAATGTACAGTTTTCTTTGTAGTTTTGGGAATGTTCGCGTCAGGACTTTTCGGCTCGCTTTGCTGCGTCATCATTTTTGGGAAATAATTATAGACAGCTCAGAATCACCATATACCATTTTCGGGAAATTTATTGGTATATATTTATTAATTTGGTATCATGGAAAACGTTAAGAAAAAATTGAAGAAAAACTGAAAACAAATAGATCTACAAAACAAAATATTCCAGTTGATTTAAATCAATCTTGCACCGAATATTGAAGAACATGATCTGTTGAAAAATATAATCTAAGCAAAGCTTATAATTTCAAGAGGGGGGGGGGGGGGGGGTGGAAAAATGAGAAGTAAACTCACATCTGTCTCGGGGTGCAGAGTTATCTGTGCATATACTTCATCTGTCTCTTGTTCAGCCTATAGTAATAATGAACACAATCAAGCTAATGTTCAAAAATAATTACTAATTATAGCGGAAGGAAGTGAATTAAATAGACAAAATTAGAGAATGCAATAGACAAAAATAGGATAGCAGTTACTAGTAGGCTGATGTTCACAACACGGCAGAGGATCTTAGAAGGAAGATTGAAGGATGGAATTTGTTGATCCAGCTCCTGATTCGTTGACGCTTGCAACTGCATAACCACGACATAGAATTGGGGGGAGAATTATAAACGTGGGTCCATAGAAAGCCAAAATCTCACATCTATGGAGTGTTTGGATGTGTAGGGGAAATAAACCAAAAAGAAACGGTAGGCAGGCACATACCTGTTCCATGTGACCTTGAGGAAAGTAGAAAACTCTCTCTCCTGGGCGAGGAACATCCACCAGGGGACCTGCGCACGACCTCCATAGTTCTGCATACAGATCATCACTCCCAGTACCTACCAGACATTCAGACATGTGATATGAGTAGCAGTTAACACTAACAAATAAATATGATATATATACATATATAACAAGTGCAACTCATATGCGTCTCTGTTTGACTGCAGAGAAACCAACTAGAAAAATTTAGACATCCCACTAGAAAGCCTCCTTTTACTAAGAAACCCCAAGAAAAATAGCTTTGTCTCCCTCGATTTCTTTGTGGATCTTCTTGTTTTCCCCATTTTCTATGCAACCAAACAAAGACCAGCGAAAGGGGCATTTCACGCACACAAGCGAGGGAGGATCCCTGTTTCAGCTCACCTGCTTCACGACGCTGGCCAGTGGGAGGAAGCAACGAAGCAGAAGCACTGAAACTACTATCACCACCGTGCTCCATCAAACCGCAAAACCCACCAACTTCTTCACCTAAGCTCTCCCCACGTGAAGGGAAAATAAAAAATAAAAAAAAGAGAGAGCTTTCTTTAAGGTAAGGTCGAGATAGCACATATGTTATATACCCGGGATCGAAGCCTGCCTACCCCATATATGCGTATGAAATGAGAAACGAAACCCACAAAACAACGGTACAGATAAAGTGGAAAGAAAGAGAGAGGGAGAGGCGACAGGACGTTACAGATCAATTGAATTAAAAGAACCCAGAAGTTTCCATATATAAATCTGAGTCCTGAGACTTTTATAGAGCCGTCTTGTAATTGTGACGACTGTGCGTGCCTGTGCCTCTCCGCGCGGCTGGCTGGCCCGGCTCGGTACGTGTGAAACTAGAAATATGATTATCAAAATAAATAAATAAATAAATAAATAAACTATGAGCGCGCTCTCTCTCTCTCTCTGCCTCTTTTTTTCTCTTTCTCTGCTTCAGTTACAAATTACAAAGCCTCTTTTTGTCTTCACTGCCCCTCTTTGGATACCCACAAAACCAGAACCCTCTCTCTCTCTCTTCCTATTTCTAGAACTACTAATCAGGCCCTAGTCACATAGATATATGGATACCCCTCAACCCCCCCCCCCCCCCTCTCTATATGGTTTAGCAACACATGTTCTTTCTCTCTCTAGATTTCTATCTTATTATTGCCTTGCTTTTTCTCTTTCTTTTTGTTCTCTATCGTGGTCTTGTACTGTTATGTGGAGTGTGCATTAATGGTTGGTGGGTCTTGAGGAGAGAGAGAGAGAGAGAGAGAGAGGGATTGTGGAATGTGGGTGGGTGTAATGGAACTGAACTAGCGTCGACGGAACGGTGGCGTGAAGGAAGCGTAGCCGCGGCGGCGGCGATCTCGGTGCGAAGTAAATGACTTAACGCGGGTGGGCGGCGCGGGATGTGCTGCTTATGGGGTGGGTTGCCAACTTAACGGGAACCGTCATGTTTGACGGCGTCAGTGTGCAGTCGCCTTCAGTTTTCTCTCTCCTTGTCTTTTGTCTGGCTGGTGGCAGGCACAGGAGTTGGCTCGTGTAAAACCGGCAGAGCATTTTTCGTTTTTTTAATATATAAATAAAAAAATAGCGAGTGTTCGATTTCTGGCCTCGAGTATGTTATTAATTACGAAATCACCACCAAGGTAGTCGTACGTGGCCCCCCCCCCCCCCCCCCCCCCGCTTGGAGGCTGCTCGTTCTCGGTGTGGGTGGTCCTGCTTGCTTCCAGCATCCGCGCACAGGCAGCGCGTATCTCCCACGTTCCAAACGGACTTTGGAATTGCGATCCATCCAATCCCCTTTTTATCCGAAATGGGTGTGCGGGAATATAAAATTAATTCCTCCCACGAGAAAATGATAATAACGTGGATCCAATAGGAAAAAGGAGAGAAATAATATAATAGTAATAGTATAATTATTTAATGCGAAAGGCTTAAATGCCGTAGCATTTAATGATTTCAATGAATTCATAATTCTTTTTATTAAAGAATTACATTATTTTACGTGATATGTGAGATCATTTGTCCCTACAAATCGGTCAATTAAAATTGACAGTTTTTTTCAAAAAAATTATTATTATTATTATTTCCGAATATACAAAACTAAAAATATTAAAAAATTATTTTTATTTTTTTGTGATATTTAAAATAAAAAATAAAATATATATTTTTATATTATTTTATATATTTAAAAATAATTATTATATTTATAAAACGAAAACATAAAAAGATGCTAATTAAACATGTACTTATTTATTTATATATTGTGTTTATCCTATTGATAAATTAATATACTTTTTTCATTAAAGAATTATATTATTTTACGTGATATATGAGATATTTTAATTTTAATTTTATGATTTGATAAGAGTTTCTTCCCAGACGTTCGAATTTAAATTAATAAATTATATTTTAATTTAAAAATATTCATGATTTAATAGTATCACAACTTAAAGTTTAGTTCCATCAAATAATTGATAAAAGAGATGTTGGACAAAGCATGTATTATATTCCATACATTATTATTACAATTCTATAGAACACTAGAATTGAGGAGGTTCCTACTGGGTGATAAAGAGATTGCTGATTAGCACGTATAAAATTACACCATGGATACTAACTCAAATCAATCATATACACTCATACAACAGTGATATTTTTGTATATTCTCAATGACATGCAACCAATCTACAGTCATATCAACTTGATCAAATATAACAAATAAAAGTCATTGATTATATTCAATACAACAATTACAAACTCATATTTGAACAAAATATTTATTATAAATCAAAAATACAATAATACAACCAGAAAGGTCCATCATATATCAAAGGATTAGTATTCGGCCCATTAAGTTGTGGTATCAATAACTACCTCATGTCAATACTTAAAAAAAGTATTAACAAAATATGATGAGCACAAGTGCCCAGCAGGTAATCTATAATTGCACACTATCCCACAATTAAATCAAAACCTAAAACTACATATTAAGTATATGCATGTACCAATGTAATATTTTAGAATAGCAAACACACAAACCAATGTTACAATTATCAACAATATGAAGCTAAGACAAACAATATTTCTTAATAACTCCTGACATTAAGACGGGCGACCAATGTCGTTAACAATATATAGGGCAAACAAATGTTCTATACCACCAATGACTTCCAATGGCAACAAATGCTAATCCACCAATAACATGTAAGGGCAACATATGCTAGCTACTATCAAAAATTCTTAATGGGCAACAAAATATTATTTGCTTTGGGCTTCAGCCAGAACGAATTTGTTTTTAGTAACTTAAAGTTTTCCTAAAAGCCTTTTGCTAGGTGAAGTATCTGCACCCACTCATGTGGTGTGTTTTGTTCCGTTCCACTATCAGTGTGGGACTAAGGAGTTGGTTTCGTTCTCCACTAACATAGGCTAGCCAATCATCATACTATCAAACTATGATGATTATATTTTTTATTGTAACTGTTTAATGGATTCTTAATTCATATAACTCGTCAAGCAAGTTGGTATATATAGCAAAGATTTTGGATTGATGATTGAAGAGTTTAGTAAGATGGTAATATATGAATTTTAATAAAGGGTATTAATTGTTAAAAAATAATTATTTAAGTCAAAATTTTTAAAAATAATAAAATATTATATAATTAGCTAAAATATAGAGCATGATTATCATTGGTATTGTAATATTGATTGCCTAAAATAACTTTTAGTTAACTATAATATTTACCTGTTATAGTAGTAATTAAAATATTAACTATAACATTAGTTAAATTTAATTTTAAGTATAATTTTAGATAAAATGTCACATTACCATTTATTTCATAATTATTTTGACATCATAAAAATCCCTCTCTCCCCAACTCAGATACCACTGCCCTCCTGGTGCCTGTGCCTCCACCGACTGCCCGCCCGCACCCCTAGCGTCACCTCTGTCTCCATCCCCAACATTGCCTCACCTCGTCTCCCCCCAAATCTCCATTGCCCTTTGCTCTCCAAGCGTAGTAAACCAAATAAGTAATTAGAGATTTCAGAAGTATACAAGGTAGGAATAGATTATGTAAATCAAAATTAAGCAATAAATTTGTAAATGTACTGAAATGATGTTATTTAAAATTATTTTTCTTTAATTATTTATTACTTTAGCTAATAAAAATCTAAAAGTGATTTGTTATCCCTCCATTTTATTTGGTTGCAAACAATATTTTTAAAATTTACTATTCGGTATATAAAGTAAATAAAAAAAAGTAAATTTAAGAACTTTTAAATAAATAATCAGTTTATATTCTAATAAAATATTTATTGTAATCACATTAGTCGCTTTAGACGGTGGCCTAAGAATCATTAAATACATAGGAAATGACTTTAATTTGCATAGAATCCTGACAACTTATTTTCCCATCATCATAAATGTGTCTTTTTATAAACTTTGATTTAATACTTCTCTATTTTTCCGTTCCATTTTTTTAAATCTCTGCCATTAATGTATTTATTAACTCGGTATACGCATCCCAAGGTATATGAAAAAATCGCCAGGCATTTTATTTACTCTAGTTTTGGAAAAATAACCAACATGTTTTAAATGCAACAACTGAAGTCTTTTCAAACTCAACACCATAATTTGTCAACCTCTGTAGAGACTCAATTTGTCAAGGAGTCTAAAATTTTCAGTTGTCTCTGAAATTGATGATAGTTGGCCGAGGGGGGGTGCGGCAGTACTCACCAACCAGATGTTTTTGGATTCTCGTGACATGAAGGATTCGAATCCTATACAAAACAAAAGAAAAAGATAAACAAAAGAAACGAACACACATTTTGAAAGTTTTTTTTTTCCTCTTTTCCAGCTCCAGCAGAACAAAATTTATTCTATAATTTTTTAAAGAGTTGACATTTACTGCACTGTCAAATTTTTTTAGAGGGTAAAAAATGTCACGACATGGTTCCTTGGTTGAAGGGCATACATTTACAAAAATACACATATAGAGGAGAAACAAAAAAAAAACTTGGCTGAATCCGATGCAAGGAACGCGTTGATGAACGTATTTAATGATTCATCACAAGGGATTACCTAGTAAATGAACACCTGTGTTGTGTGTATCGATAGCAGATAAAATAAAATTGGCGTAGACAAAATTAAATTGCTTGTTTTTCAATGACCAGTTCTACTCTTTCGTTTGTTATCTACTTGTTGGGAAACAGCCAGCTGATTTAGGTTTTTTTTAATGATATAATATAGATCATATTTGAGGAGAGTGCCTAGCTGTTGGGTTTCTTGATGTCTTAGCTTAATCAGTTGGTTGGGTACTTGGGACCCTACTCCTAGGTAAATAACCCGGTAAATATTTGAGACTTATAAAATTAGTCCAAATGTGCCCAAACAACCATGCTACCTCACAACAAAAAAAAGTTGGATGAGCTTTTTTCTCATGTGTTGCGGTGTAGGTTATAGTAATCCATTTTTTGCCATGTGAGATAGCTTGTAGGGTATAGTACTCCATGTGGGATAGTTTATGAGCTTTTATCCAAAAATCAATGGATTATAGTAAATGTCACAATTGAATTTTTATCGATCAATACTTCATTAAAAATTTCGTCGAGACATATTATAACACTTCATCGCACACAAAAACTTAAATAATATAACATGAACACACGGTCAGAAATTATGATTAAAAAGAAATATCAAGAAACACACTCTCGCGAGCTAAACGTTGTAAATATAAAACGTATTCTACTGTAATGTCATTTTAGATTTCGAAAGACTTCCTTCTTATTATATTTTTATTATTAAACAATATAAAACTTCCTTGGAGACATATTCAAATGAGGCTCCTACTTTTTATTATTATTATTTAGTTTTCTGTCATCTACTTTGTTGGGTTTGAATTCAAGCTTTCACCTATTTGGACTAGTTTAGAATTAGCTAAATCCGAGGCCCAATTCAAATTTTAAAGCCAGGTTGAGAAGTTATTTGTGCTGACACTAGTTTAAGTTTGTTCTAGTTAAACTCAATTTGTAAAACTCGTTTTTTAAAAATCAGTTCAAAAAATTATAATATTTATATACTATGGGATCAGTCATCCATTTTTATCATTATTAACAATCAATTAAGAATCATCAAAGTATCAAATGGTACAAAATTTGTTTACTCAATTTATTATCCACGATTAATTAATATATTAAATAATTTAACACGTATTTATTAATTATATTAAAACATGTGAAGTCGTCATATTTGGCGATCCTACTTACTCCTACCTAAAACAACCCCTTATTTTTAATTCTACACAATGATGATGATTCATGAAATGACTTTAGTGGAGTTGCCGATTTTGCTGCACAATAATATATACTCTCTCACTCTCACTCACTCCCTCCACAGCACAGCACAGCACAGCACTCCAGGGCGCAACCGCAGACGAAGTGGGCAGTGGGCAGTGGGGGTGGTTCAGGCTCACGCGACAAACGTGTATGGGTGCCGGTTGTGTATCACGTGACTCCGAAAGAGCGTGGGCCTCGGAATAATCGTCATCCATTTCTGATGTCATCACCTACCTCAATAAGTGGCAACGTGGAATATTATAGAGGTACACACGTGTTGAAGGCCCACTTGCGCATTTAATCCAATATTGTATCTCCACGTCTTTTTGTCTTCAAACAAACATGGCAAATTCTCTCCATCTCCCACCCCACCCATTTTTTATGAATAAACAAAAACCAAAGTGAAAAAGAAGAAACAAATTAAATTAATGAAAGAGAGGGGTAGCAGATTGGAAAGATAAGGATAAGAGAAGAGATAAGGACCTTTAAATAGAAATTAAATTGCTTCCCTTCGAAAATAACAGGTTAATGATCTTTCCAACATATACGTTGCAATATTTGTTTTAAGAAGATAAGTATGTCATTAAAATAAATTATAACCTACAACCAAATGACTCAATCTCATAAAAGCTTGGCAAAAGGTGGCAAATTTTATATGTTTTGTAAATGGGTCATGTTAGTATAAGTTTTCTTTATAAGTATTCTATATACTCATCATCATGATGTGTTCGGGCATATTATTAGTTTTGATCAAATCACAATTACAGATGACTTATGCGAAAATTCATGTATTTAGGTTTTTATTTTATAAGTTGTCTAGTTAAACAAATCTATATATACTTCAATTAAGTTGGAATTTAATGAGAAGACTTAACAGAGATATATCCAACTAAATAAAACAAAAATCCAACTAGGAAATTTTAAAAATAATACTCGAAATGAAAACGATTTACCAGATATACCATTTCATTATATAATTGAATGCTATAATGATTTAACAAATAAAAATTGAATGTGTCTAAAAAACCAATAAAATTGGCAAGAAAAATGTTATTAATAAAATTAACTTACAAAATAAGTAAATAATACCAAGTTGCTTGATTATTGAACAATTTTTTGCATTAATGATATTTGGCAAACTGATGTGTGGTAAAGACCCTAGCTACGCCGGCTAATCATCTATTTGTTCACTGTATCATGCATTGCATATATTTTGTTATCACCACTAGACATGAAAGGCTTACGGTTAGGCATTCATATCTCATATAATATCAAAAGTATTACATAAGATATAAGTTTAATCTGAAACATTAATTTATTTTTAATCGTTTATATTAAATTTTTATTTAATTATAATTATTTGACACAGCATTTTAAATTTAGTTATGTTATGATTAAATAAAAGTTTAACTTGAAATGTTAAAAACATATTTAACGTTGAGATAGTAAGTAAAATCATATTCAATGTTAAAAACATATTTAAAAAGTTAACTTTTTAAATAGTAAGTATTACACTTTATATAATACTTTTAGTATTACATGAGATATTAATCTAGATCTTTTGAGTCACATTCAATTCACTTAATATTTGGTTAATTTAGCCCAATTTTTTTTTTATATTAATTCTAGCTGTTTACTTTTTAAAACATACATATTGGACTCAGCATTTTAACTTTACATTTATGTAAATAATATTTTTTTATTTTTTAATATTAATATGACATTACTCATTTAAAATATATATTTCTATTGATTGTTTAATAATATTTTTATTTGTCAAGTGCTACAGTAAGTAATCAAATTTGATTAGTTTTATTCACGACCAATAATTTATAGAAACATTTGTTAAACATGATAGAAGAAGGTTTTTGATATTTGTTTTAATAATTTGACCAAAAAGACTTAATTGCTGAACCCACTTTAACACAATATAACGGGCCAAATACAAGTATTACCATTAATTATTATATGAATTATCTAGCTAGAAAGAAATCATTGCATCTTCCATGCCCAACAACATTCAACCTTAATTTTATGGGAACAAATTTACATTTTACTAATTTTTTCGATATTTGGATCCTCATGGTAATATGATGTGCTGTTTCATTGGAGGGGGTGGGAGGTAACCCTTTTTTAAAAAAAATTAATAAATTTAGTTTTTAAAGATAAATAAAAATGATAGCTAATTTAAAGTAAAAAAGTGATGCAATTATAAACTCCAACTAAATCAGGTCAAGTGGCCCCGACATTAGTGCATAGAATCATCTTTGTTATTAAAAATAAAATGGAAAGCAAATCAGCCCTATATCAATAATAGTAATAGCAATATTTTATTAGAAAAAGTTTCGGTAGTGAAGAAAAAATAATTCCAGAATTTATACTCACTGCACTCCCGACTGCCTCGTCAAATCCCAGGGATTCTTAATACGTGGGGTAATTAAAACTTTTAATAAATTTATTAAAATAGAATAATATTAGTTATAAATTATATTCGATATGAATAATTTAATTATAAAATTTATTAAACTTTCAAATTTTAAAGTAACAGTTAATTAAATTTGACTAATTAATGACTGAAAGTTTGCAATATTAATAAAATTTATAGTCAAAATAATTATCTCGAGCACAATTTGTGACTTATATTATTTCATCTAGATAAATTTGTTAAAATTTTTAGCTAATCCACTACTATTACTCTTATGTAAAAGCAATGTTACATATTATCGGAGTTAAAGTAATTAGTGGATAATAATTATGATGTAGGAGCATATCACATAATTAATGAAAAAAATATAAAAATAAATTATGATGATTCATACCAACAGTGATTTCATGACAATACTATGAGTCAATTATTCATATCAATTTTAATCTATTATAGATATACTGTATTGCACATTTAAAAAAATTATTTTTCAATTTTATTATCACATAGCCTGTTTGATATGTTTTTTTTATCCCATATATGTTATATAATATGTAATCATCTTTGTTTTTTATTTTTGTATTTTAATTTTATAACCTTTTAATTTGTTTGAGTGCAACTTTGAATTATTATTTTATAATAAAAGTTTTATTTGGTGAGAGAGATTTTTTAAAAAAAAATTAAACTTCACATGTTGGTGGATCATGGAAATAAAGTAGGGAAAGAAATTTAATTAAAAAAATGATTCAAAAATATTTGAGTTTGAATTTGAAAAAAAAAACAAAGAATTATTTTTTAAAATAACACATTCTATTTAAATTCAAATTAAAACCGATGTACCAAACATCTTTGTTTGTAATGGAATCGCCATTTTTAACTATCCAATACAAAAACCATTTTAAATATGGTACCAAACAACACTAAATTATTTGTATAGTATTTTGTTTCCCTTGTTTGGTTAACCATAAATATTTTTGAAAATATAACTGTTTTTAAAAATTGTGTCTTAAACAAATTTTCGCTACTCATAAATAGTTTTAAATTATTCGTGCATACTGTTTTTAAAAACAATCATATTTTTAAAAATAATCACATCAAACCAAACAAAAATGAATTTAAAATATAAAAATAAAAAGCACGTGATATATATATATATATATAGAGAGAGAGAGAGAGAGAGAGAGAGAGAGAGAGAGAGAGAGAGAGAGAGAGAGAGAGAGAGAGAGAGAGAGGTTAATTTGAAGTAATATAGATACATGCAAATGTTTAACCATATGATTTTAAAATCGAAGTAAACCTTGCTAACTTTCATTTGACTCATAGCAAGTATATTATATTTGAGCATTTCCAACCATAAAGTGATATTTTGACACTCTACAATTCATGAATAGTGTTGTTGACTCTTCAATTTTCTTATGCTAATGACAATTCATTTCAACCATCACCTTGCAAAATGGATAAAATTAATAAATTAATATTATTTTATTTTTTATTAAACTATAAAATGTAAAGGGCACTACTAAATTATATTAAATATGTGACATTTTGCATAGAAGTACGCCTACTCGGATGGCATTTTTTATATTTAGAGGCAAAATGCCTAGAAGACCCTTTGCCTTCACCTGTTGGAGATAAGATTGTAAACAATTCAAACGTTTGTGAACAAACTCGCTTTGAGTTGATAAATGATCATTTATGTTCGTTTGCTTAAAAAAAGTGATCTTCACGAATAATTTTCTTTTATTCATGAACATAAACGAACAAACTCATATAATATTGTGTTCGGCTCGTTTATGTTCATGAACATGCATTCGCGAGTAATATTCATAAGCGTGTATTTAAAAAAATGTTCAAAAACATTAATAATTGTTGTTCACAAATGTTATGAATACGTTCATGAACATATGTTATGAATAGTTGTTCACAAATAATTGAACAAACAAATAGGCAATTGAGTTTACGAATAAATGAAGGAATATATTTGTTTATAAATTTTAAATAATTAGTATTTTAATTCACAAACAACCAAACAACATCTTGAGTTAGCACATAAATGAACAAATGAACTAATTTTTTTTTATAAATTTAAATAATTAGTTGTTCAGTTCACAAACAATTAAGCAAACGAACATTTTGAGTTCGCGAACAAAATACAAATGTAATGTTTGCGAACAAGTATGTTGATGTATCCATGAACATTGTTCGTGAACTAGTGTTTATGAGTTATTCGCGAATATTGACAAACTACTTGCAAACACTAACGAACAAGTATGAAAATAGTGATTTAGTGTTCGTGTATTTGGTTCAGTTTGTTAAGAAATAATATCAAATTGAGCTCAAAATACCTTACTGGTTCAATTCATTTATAACCCTAATTGGATGAGGATACATAAGACATAATTGATTATAAAATGTTGATTTTTAATAAAAAAAATCACGAAAGTTAGAATCTTAAAGTATATGCAATAATCTCTTAAAGTATATTTTGCTATTTTAATAACTCAATTTTTTAAAGCGTACTTTAAAATTTTGCTACTTCAATCATTAACTTTTACTATTTAATTAAAATTTTATTTTTTAAATACTTATTTAAAGAATAAGGAAAAATAGTAAATATCAAATTTAAATAAATACTATGTATAATAATATTTTTTTTACTAAAATAAAAAACTTAAAAGTGATATTTTTATTTTTATTATTAAACTAACTAATAACATATAATTAAATTCAAAGAGCCCGGTGCTCTTTAAAAAAACTTCATCATTCTTTAGAAAGTTAATTATATTAAATGATTATTAAAAAGTAACCATTATTATATATCATTACTATTATTGTATCAGCTTGCGCGTACATGTGTCGGTGTGGTTAGGCTACGGCCTAGATGGGCATAAGGTCCTCTCTCCGTACATCTGACGACCTACTTTTTGACATGGCTTGACGATCCTTAAGCCGTTGGATCCATCTGAGAGAGAATCTTCACGGTCATCATATATCAGTGGACCACCCTTTTTCTTCCCAACGTTTATCATATTTTATAATTGATTATCTGGCCTTTATGATCTCACCTTATGTCATTGCTAGGGTCAACTGGCGTCAAAGCATTATTGATGCGTTCATGCATATCGCATAATGAAAATTTTCAGAAAAAAAAACAACAACAACAATGATCGATTTTGATTGACAAGTGATGGTTCGCTATATTATAATTGTTTATACAATTAATCACTAAATTACTTTCCAAAGTTGCTCACAGACAAGGCAGATGTAATTGCAGGTGAACTTTTATTTTAAAATTTTGGATCAAGACTCATATCACTTATAATGGCGTTTTATAATCTTATTGTTAGCGAAGTAATATTTTTGTATACTTTTTTTATGTACATTTAATATATTATTATATTAGTAGTCCGTAATTTAATCAGATCACATTATTTGATTAGAATTAATATAATATAATCACGATAAGTGTGAAAAAAACTTACAAAAAAAATTATATTAAGACTTTTTATTAAATAATTTTTACTTCTCTCTCTTAAAAAATTAATAGTAGCTGGTTTTGCTATTCAAACTTACTGCCGTGTTGTTGCCATCATTAATTATACAAGATCTATTTCACATGGCATGGTAATTATACAAGAAAGAAAAGGACATCATGCCCAAGTTGACAAGAGAAAGTGACCAATCATGCGGTGATTGATAGTGATGAGGTGACTTCCCTTATTTCCGTATTTGCTTTGGTTTCAATTCCAATTCTCTCCCCTCTCTAAATCACAAGGAATACGGTTCCATAACTTAAAAAAATAGCACTATATCTATATCAAAAATACTGTTTGTAAATACATTATACAGTTAATTTAGGGACACCTTAAATTCTGTTGAATTGGTATAAAATAAAAATAAAAATATATAATCAATCAAACGATAGGGTCAATACACTGCCTGATTGACCGCGCAAGTGCTGCATGTCCTACGTATATATGGTTCCTCGTAAATGATTATAATACTGACGTATATATGGGATATGAAGGAAGAATAATGATTGGTTGAATTAGACATAGCTCACCAACAAAACACAAAGTCAAACATGCTTTGAGTTTATTAACGATCGATGAGGTTCTCGCACCGTTTTGGATGTAGGATTTTGTAACTCATCGAGTTGTCTCGCCCGTTTGTTTGTTTGGTCAGAGTATGATTTGAGTGATGGAGAACGGATCAGACACATGCATGGCCCTTCCGTACTTAACCAAATGTGGGGAATGTTGGAGATCAACAAAATATTTCAGTATTTCCATCCTCTCTCTCTCTCTCTCTCTCTCTCTCTCTCTCTCTATATATATATATATATATATATATATATATATATAATGCATTATGATATTCAGATTAATAATTCAATCATGTACACATTAAAAAAAAAAAACAAACATCACCTTGAAAGCCACGGCCGTCAGCTATCTTTAATTCAAAGCATTGTTGATTTACCTAATAGAAAAAAACTTGGGAGCATTATCATGGAATGGTAATGAGAAAATTTTAAGTAGAATGAAAAGTAAATTGTATTAAAAAAAATTGTATGTTTTAGGCGTTTTACTAAGAATTTCATTTCATAAAGGAACCCGTCAATCCTCAAGTCACCGTTGGGTCCATGCTCCAGAACACGTCTCTCTGTCTTGAGCTGCGTTTAATATATAATATATTAAAGCAACGAGGGCTATGGTGTGCCCATTTCATTACAGACACCATGGTGCCATCGTCATCATGATGCTGCAGTGAAGTTGCCCATATGGCTGTGTCGATGGCGTTGGAGACGTCCGAATCTGGCACCGTGGTTGTGAAGCACCAGCAGCAGCCAGCCAACTCTCCGTGGTTTGATATGGTCTTTGACCTTGGCACCGTGGTTGGAGATGGTCTGGCGGAGGAAGAAATTGGGGGTGGCGGCGGTGATCACTTGCTTCTATGTCCAGTACATGGACAACATGGCTAGTTTTCAACATATTCGAGATGGTAGAAACGTTGTTGAGTGAAGGTTTACGCGCATGAAGACCGAAGAGAGCGGCGAAGGTCTTTGCCATGTTGAAAAAAAAAACATTAAGAAAATAAGATAGCGCAACAATAGTATTATGCCATATTTGACGCAGTACCGTAGCTGGTGCTAAATTAAAGCTGGAATTAGCGCTTTGTTGGAGGCATTTTTTCTCTATATTTAACGCTTTAAGAGCATCTCCAATAATATCAAGCTATAATCAATAGCTAAAGTTAATTTTAACTTTTGTAATACCATTATAGCTAATGGTACTCCAATGCTATATTAGTTATATTTTTACTAAACTTTTATTTTTCCCCAACTACCCTCATCTTCGTCCTAAAATCCCTAATTTTTTTTACGCAAACCTGAAGGCGTCTTCTTTGCGTCGGGCGGCGTCTTCTTTGCTGCGTCGCAAACAGGAACCGGGGCGTTGCGGGCGGGGGGGGCGGGCGAGTGTGTACGTTGTTTGCCGTCGCGCGAGCAGGGGGCAGGCGACGCGAGGATGGAGGGGCAGCTGGCGATGGGGTGTGTGGGTGGAGGGCGACGTTGGTGGAGAGGCAATACTGAGAAGAGATGATATATGCTGAACTGGCATCATCAGCTTAAGCAAAAGCAAAAGCTTTATTTGTTTTTTTTTTAACTTTTGCTAGTGATATAACTAATGCATTGGAGAGAAATTTTAGCTAAATATAACTTTAGCTATTACTTTACCTAATACATTGGAGATGCTCTAACGTCGTAGTTAAAGATGGTCTTAGAGCCTCCTTCACTCACGAGTTTGAAATCGACGGTGAGCAAAATTAGGTCGTATTATTTGATTTATTTTAGATTTCTATTGATATTTATTTTAAATTTTAAATTAAATATTCATGTAAAAACGATTTAATAATTAATTTTTGTTCAAATTTAATTTAAAAAATTCTGAATTTTTTATAAATTAATTTTAATTTATTTGTGAACCATATGCTGCTGTAACGCCACACCCATTCCACAAATGTCGTAGTCTGGTCTCATTTTGCTAGCGCCGCCTGACCTACATCCTTAAATACTATATTTTGGTTTGTTCTAACATAAGAAAACGAAGGCAACGAGAAAAGAATAGAAATGAAAACATAAAAAGAAAAAGCAAAGAAACGAAGGAGCAGGAAGATAACAACTTGTTGCTTTTGGTACGCAACCGGTTGTAACTATTATTATTTGATGAAATTAGTTGGATTCCAGGTACCCATTTAAGAGTTGCATGAACCAAACTTGAAGTATTTTTGTTATAGTTTCGGTAGATATGATGAGATAATGCTTTTTCATGTTTATCGGTGCTAGCTTGCACGATCTAAAAATAATTATATTTCAATTTATTTGAAATGCTATTTCTTAAAATTTTCCAATCCTTTTGGCACTAAACCTTGAAATCACTTCAATAGCTATGCATTGTATCACTCACTCAAGTTGTCTACTCATGCTACAACAAAAGTGAAACACAGAAACTGAATGCGTTGAAAAAAAGTGCTCTCTCTTCATGGATTCGTGATTTAGTTGAAATGTAAATTTGAGAGAAGAATCCAACCCTAGTCTAAGTCTGCCAAAAAAGAGCACATTTCAAGGTGAGATGGGTGGCATGGGTGGGCGGGGCAGTCGGGGTGGTTGGTCCGTTGTTTGTGTTGAAGCGGTTAGGGCAGGCATCGAGGCATCAACGTGCAACACAAATAAATAAAAACATAGTGTAATGGGTTGAGACGAATTTGAGATGGTGTTGAGCATCAATCTAGTGTATGCGCATGTATGGATACAATTTCATATTGTATACATGATGAATACTAATTGGATACCATTTAAAATAGTATTTTTTATGGTATAACCTGTTTGAAGATTTTCACTTAACACATCTATCTAAAATTATAATTTGAGAAAAATATCTCTATCCTAGATCTAATGTGGTGCTAGGGCATGATGACACCTCACTAGAGGTTATTTGAAAAATAAAATAAAATATGGAAGGTAAAATTCCCAATGACATTGTATAAATAATAAAATTTTGTGATGTTGAATTTTTAATCGAATAGCTTAATCAGATTGGGAGCTGGATATTGGCGTGTTATATTCTCATTTACCGATGATTGACTTGCAAATTTTTTTAAAATATTATTTATGTTTTAAATGCCAACACGTCAGCATCTGACTCCCAATCCAGCTAAGTTACCCAATCCAAAATCGGATTTGTTTATATATTGTATGTATGTATGTGTGGGTAACAAGAACCATTAATGGAAAATTTAATATACGACTTATATGATGTTTCACGAATAATTTTATAATTAAATTTACTAAATTAAGCTTTTAATTAATTTTTATAATTAAAATTTCAACTAAAATTTATAAGTAAAATTAATCCATTAAAATTTCAATTGTCTAATTAAATTTGAAATTATAATTAAATTTTTAAATTTTAAAACAATGAATTAAATTTTCAATTAACATTTATAATTGTGACTTTTAATTACATATTTGAAAATCTATAAATAATTAGATATTACATTTCTGAAATTATAATTATAAATATTTCTTTTAAAATTTTAATTTAGAGATTTTAATTATAAAACTATAATTAATTTATATATTTAAATTTTAAATTTATTCATTGGTCTCCATATAAGTTTTATATTAACTTACTTCAATTTCACAAATTAATTTAGTTCAATATATAGTTAAAGGTTATCATTATTTTTATAAGGTCACTAGTTCAAGTCATGTCATTCCTATTTGAGCTTTTTCACATCACATAGTCACAACGCCAATACCAACTCAGCGCCACACTAGATTCAAGGAAGGGGGTTGCAGATAGTGGGATAAAGATATTTTTGTTAAATTATAAATAGGTTGGTATATTAATCAATTTTTAGTAAGTGATTATCTCTCTCTTATTCCTTGCTAGCTCCGGTGGTAGTATGGTATAATAAAGGTCTAACTAGGTCTTTTTAGAGAATACAAATGAAGGGCTTAGGGCATTTCCAGTAATCCCTTAAACTTACTGCTTATCTATATTTTTAAGGAAAAAAATAATGCTCCAAACGTAAAGCTTTTTTCAAGGTAGACTTTTTAATTTTTAAAAATGAAAAATAAAATAAAAAAAGAACAATATTACATACAAGTACATTATGCATGTAAATTGCATAGAAACATCCTTTCTGCCATTAGATTGATATTATTTTAAAAAAAAAAGTCAATCTAATGATTGACATGGTATTTCTGCACAATGTACTTGCACATAATATTTTTCAATGACATATGAATATTACTTTGTAAACATTAAAAAACTAATATTTCATTACTATGTGAACATGCACATATTCTTAAAAAATGTATGTTGTAAATAAAGATAAAGAAAAAATAGATGGCTTATGAAGTGTGTAGCTTATAATGATTTGGTATCATATATAGATGTTTAATGCATAGCTTGAATGAATTAATACAGATTTGGCATCTAAACCTATATGCACGCACACACACATCCTTTCATTGCTCTTATACTTGTATGTGGAAGAAGGCCCAACAGGTTCATTAAGAGGAGATATAATAATATGAATGAAAAAAAAAAAAGAGAAATGATATATATATATATATATACAATTGGCTCGTAGCATCGTCGTGAAATCATGACTAATGTGAATAGTCATGATTTATTCGAATTTTTCTCCCTCTCCCTCCCTCCATGTCACAGTTACCCACTGATTACGTACCTTTATTCATCCCTAGCCCACTCTCCTTTCGGAGCCTCCCACTTATGTGTTGGTGCAATTTATAGCAAGATTTAAAGGTCACATTATATTTCATTAATAGTTTCCAAAGGCCACCTATCTCAAAATTCTTATAACCCAAATCTCTTTGATCCTGTTTTTTTGGATTTCTCACCAACCCACCAACCGTGATATCAAAAGGAAATCTTTTGTGTATATAGGTATTAAAGGGATAAATTTGTACATATATGAAAATAAAAATATATTAGAAATTATTGTGACTTTGACATATATGACTCATCAAAACACAAATAAAAACAATAAAATAACAAAATATTAAGGATTAACACGATAACAAGTATGAAATATAATCAAGCCCACGTGCAAATGACTTGCCATTATATAAAACCAATTGACATGCAAAAATGATGGTAAAATTGCTAAATTTGTTATTAGTTCATAGTTATATTAATAAGTGTTGATTCGTTTGTTTTGTTTCAAATTCAATAGCTAAGTAGAAACAGCTTTAATACCACCTGAAATAATGTCAAAAAGAGATAAACATCCTCTAAAAAATACTGATTGACAGTTTTTTTTCCTTTTGGTCTTTCCATCACCATAGTATAAATAAATTATTTAATATATTGATATTATATATATGCATGTATCTTTTTTAAAAGTTTGTATTTACTTTAATGATAAAATTATTGTATTTTGTGTTATATATACGTGTGAATAAGCCTAAAAAATACATAAAAATTTGATTACTAACTGGTTTTGAATTCAATTAGAGCATGTATTATCAGTATATTTAGATAAATTGGAAATTATTCATGTTTGGTTCATTTTGAATACAAATATACCGAAATTGGATTCATCTAAATGCGAGACAGAGACACCCATTCAAACAATCTTCTATCTTTGAGGTTTGACAGCATTTATTTTTTCATTAAACAAATTGGCAACAATATAATATACTTTGGCAAAGCACCTTTAAAGCAATGTTTAAATAACCTTAAAACGATAATTTATAGGTGAGGTGAGTGATCAAAGAATTTAAAGCAATGTTTGCACGCGAAAAGGGTACGCAAAGAGATTTTTTTTTTACCCCTTTTGCCCTGGTCATAATTTAGAGGTTTGAGTTTGACGGTCTATTCACCGTTTTTGCCACTGTCCTACTCCTCCTAGAAGCACATGACATGAAGCAACCTCGAATCCTTAGACGTCTCTCCAAACCTCCTTTTTGGGTCCCTCAATTCCATGCCCGGCTTGGTCCGACTAGATTTCAGCTTCAATTACATGTACGGCTTGGTCCGACCACATCTCACCTTCGTCCTCCCATCCAACTGGATGACTCGATCAGCTTCAATTATATGTTGAAGCTTCAACCAATTCCATTTCCATGCCTGCCTTTTTCAAACTCGCTCTCTGGAGGCGTTGAAATCTCCAACCCCAGAGGCGGTGTCAGCCAGCTTTTGGCCATCGAGTAGGTGGACTTTGTTGCCCGTGGATTTCTCCATATCTGATTCTGAACTGATGAGAGAAATGAAGAAGAATATAAAATTTTATTTAATAAAATTTAATAATTATGAAAATATTTTAATAATTTAAACAACATTTACATACCAAACGCACGCATTAAAGATTTCTAAATCGATATCATTTCCTTTATTTTAATTTCCACCCACCAAACAAACATGTATAGTTAAAATACAAACTATATATTTTAACCGTTGATACCCTTTTATATATAAATATATATATATATATATATGATATTGTACGATTTCATCAATATAATATTATAATGACGAAATTTTTTTCAGTCATAGTTTGGGTGAGTAATAATATGATTTAGTATTTTTAAAATGGTAGTAGAACGACAGACTTATATATTTTTTTTTTAAAGTTTGTTTTTTTTTTTCACCCCCTTTTTCTGCATATTTAACCCCCACATGATTGCGGAGGGGGGAAACTCACGCGTCTACCAACCGTTTTTTAGTGGCACGCAGGTAACGTTGTCATCTATCAATATCCTAAGCCCCCTGGTCTTCTTCCCCATTACACAATGAAATGATTTCCAACCTTTCAAAGTAAACACAATTTCAAAAATAAATAAATAAATATGTAAATACATCCTATACAGGTGGGTGGAAATATCATCATCCTAATAAATTCAGGATATTGTGGGGCAAAATATTAGGAGAAATACTGACGCTTTTTTATTTATTTTTATTTTTAAAAATTGAGCAACACAGCCTAGCAAAAAAACAGGACACGCGGACAACTAGAAAAAGCCACCCAATGACCGCCTCATATATTTATCATTATTATTGAAAAAAAAACTCCAAGTAGGTTAGATTCATTGAGGTAAAACCCAGAATCCACGTACCACCAAACAATAAGCAAACACAAAATCCCACAACAGTGCAGATTAATTCAGACATAGATATTGTGGGCTTGTAGCTCATGAATGCGTATTCTATGTGGTAAATGATAAGAAAGGATGGTTCTAGGTAACATGTTTCCTTCATAACATTTGGGTAGTTTAAAATGTGACAAAGCTTCCAACATTACCAGAAAAACACAAACCAAAAAAAAAAAAACAGCTGTCATTCAAAACCAAACCGACTACAAAGATTCCCTTGGAAAACGATGTGATTTTTTTTCCCTTTCAAGAACTTAATGACAAAAGTTACGCATACAAAAACGGCCAATGGAAAAATGGAGCCAAAAAAGGCTACATCCAAGGATCAAGCGTAATGCATCCACCCACAAATAGAGACCCTAAAGAAGACTCGTGCAGCTACTACGACAAAAAGACAGGCAATCATATGACAATGACGGGGGGAGGGGGAAGTCTTGTGACGGGAACCATTAACCTGGGCCCGGAACTAGCAATGCGCCTTCAATAAGCATGCATGGGGGACTCAAAAAGTGCCGCTGCCACTAGTAACCCAAAAGGTTGCAAGTGGTAGATGCACTGCCCAAACTGATTGACCACGATGTAGGACCATTAGCTCACAAACACGGGCCGGACAAGGCGGTAAATTTGCAACAACACAGTATGCTTCGCTTCAAGATGAGATCCTGAGTCGTATACATGAATAAATACATATATTAATATTCAGTCTGCTCTTTTATGTAAATATCAAGTGTAGAAATAGGGACAATTTAAGTAGATAGGAGGAAAAAAAGAAAAAAGAAAAAAGGATACAAAATTAGAAAGCAATACAAGCAGATAATCGTGTATAATAGGGTGGAGTGCCCCTGTCAAAGCAAGCTAAAGCTGAAATACATAAACAAACAAATGAACTTGCGCAATCAGTTAAAAAAAAAAAAAAAAAAACTACAGCAAACAAACGACAGAAACTATTGACGGAAGAAAATACTGGCATGGGTTTCACAATGGCTTAAAAACCCCTATTACATATGTTTCTCCAGATAAATATCCAACCCGAGAAAATAAGATTGAAAAGAAACTTAAATCAAGCTAACTTTGAACTTCAGTGGACGCCCTTTTATTGCCAATGATGCATATCTCAACACCAACAATAGACTACATGCTTCTCCCATGAAATATGGGAATGAAAACAAAAAGCGTTGTGCCCTTTTATTGCTTATTTTCTTCAGATAAATATCCAACCCGAGAAAATAAGATTAAAAAGAAACTTAAATCAAGCTAACTTTGAACTTCAGTGGACTCCCTTCTATTGCTAATGATGCATTTCTCAACACCAACAATAGACTACATGCTTCTCCCATGAAATATGGGAATGAAAACAAAAAGCGTTGTGCATGTTATGTTCAGGTGATTTAGCACTCACCGAAACCAGTGGCATTCTTATTGGAATGAAAGGGGTAAATCGAACATAAGAAAATAAGATAAAAAACTTCAAAACTAAAATGCAAGTTTAGCAACTATACGATAGAAGAGGTAAAAATGACAAAAGAAAAACCAGGTGGACGAAGCTCCACAAGTGACAAAGTCCAAGAAAGGGTCAATTGTGGACCAAGTCTTCTCTCACAATTAATTTAAATATAAAAAACCTATCTGTGATTCAAACTCGTGACTTTCAAATCACAACATAATAACTCTATCATTACGCTAAGGTTCGCCCTTATATAATAAAAGGGACAAGCAAAATTTTGGTGATTAAAAGACCCGAAATAAATTCTACACACCAATTCTACACAACATTACTTTCCACCATTGATGACAAGACTTAGACATCTTCCATCTATCTTAGAATACCCAGTACCCCATATCCCGCATAACCATTCTATCTTGTCCATGCACCATTTAATAGTTTAAAATTTACCAAATATAATCTTCTGAGGAACCTAATCAATTAACGGGATTCTACTGTTTAAAAACCCAACTGCAAATTAGTTCTAAATTAATACTTTATAATTTTCTTCTAGATTTTATGAAGCTTATTGGGGATATTAACTGGTTTCAGTATTCTCAGGGCCATGCATTAAGTGGAGCAGCTTTGGCTTTTTGAGATGGTCACAATAGTTGGTTCTAAGTTGCACGGACACCTACACACAACACGACAACATGCAATTGTCCAAAATTTTCAAATTTCAACACGATAGGACAAGTTAATTAATATATATTTTTAATAAATAAAATATATAATTAAATACAATATTATAAATAAAAATATCCTACATTAGCAAATAAAACCAACATTTAATTACTAAAAACAGGCCTATAATTGATGTGGGCTGAAGGGGCCTTGGAGGGAGAACTACGGGCTACTGGGTTTTGGCGGACCAAAATGGTCAGGTTGCATTGGTGGGATAGTTCAAGTGGGTGTTAAGTTGGTTGATTTAGGGCTAGCTGGGTGACACGGAAAGTGGGGAGAGGAAAATAGGGCCAGCAGGGCTGGGTGACAGGGAGGGTAGGGAGAGGAAATTAGGGCTGGCTGAGATTTGGGGGAATTAACAAGGATAGGAAAATCAGAGCCCTCCTTCAATTGTTGCTGAGCCAGGTGGTCAAACATGGTCATTTCCAACGCAGACAGAGGGGCAGCCAGGGAGGCGAGGGCTCCAACAGGATTGCCCTAGACTGGATCATCCATCACCGCCCAAGCCACCACTTTGAAGCATGACTCCTCTTTCAGCTTGGCGGCCTTGGCTTCCTCCGGTACATCTGCATCCTCACCAAGAGATGCCGCTGAAGGGAGGGCTTGGCACTCCTTCACAGATTAGCAAACATGTGTGGGATAAAGGGGCGTGTCATGGCGTGTCAAAAGATTAGCAAACCCCCAATAAATAGGCAATTCATTTTTAGCGTGTTCCAGACATGCTGAGAGCGTGCCAGAAGCATGTCAGTGTCTGGACCGTGTCTGACATTGGACACAGGGCTAATTGCCGTGTCAGTGCAACATAGGTTGGGTTCACCATGGGCAATTGAAACAGCAAACATGGAAGACATTCAACAGTGCAGGGTGTTTAATTTGAAAAAAAAGTATTATAGTTGCATGATGATACAGATCAACCAATTCAATTATAACTTTTAAAATGGCACAAGTCCCCATAATATAAGTTGAACTATGAAAGTTGGAGGCAAAATATAACTTATGAGAGTGAATAATGTAAAACAAGACTTGATTACTGCTGTTGAGGATGAATAATTGAGAGTGAACGAATTTTAATTTTTGGATTCCATCTATTGGTCAACTAACTTTTTCTCAAACATTAGATCAGTTAGTCTAACTAAATGTTTACTTCTTATAGAAAAGTAATGAATAAATTTAGTATCTGTATTAACTTTTAAATTCATCATGTTACATGCTAGGGGATACAAATTCTATGGAAAACATAAGCCGACTTTACCCTTCCATGACAATATTACGAACCCAAACGCTAAACAATAAAGATATCAAGGATAACAAGTAACAACTGTTCATCGTGTCAGCCATAGCATAATTACTGCCAATAAAATCTAGAGAAAAAAAATGAATAGCCTCATATGAAACAAATAAGAGAAAGTGTCAGTTGAATAATCTACTTACTCAAACTATAGCCATATTATAGGTGTTGAAAAGCTGAAGTAGAGATGCTTGATTTTCTGAATCAAGATTTTGGCTGATGATCTGGGGGAATCTCCCAGGAGAACTTGCACAAAGATTTGCAAGTGCAGCCACCAAAAATTCCTTTGGATCCTTTATATTTTCTAATGGATCCTCCTCTTTTTTCCCAGCATTATGAAGCCGGACAAACGAGGCCGTGTAACCAACAGTCTCCCCAATATCCGGAACGTCAGGTTCCTCCTCAACTCTATCTTCCTCTGGCTGTGAAAGAAGGGTAGTAATGCTGTCCAGCATCTTTCCCCAATGTTGAATGGTTGCAGTACCCAAAAGGATTGGACATTCACAAATCAGCTTAGTTGATGCAACCGAAGTTAGCTTTACCTCAATGCGTCCAGTGATCAACTTAAGATTGGGTATCCAGAATTGCTCTAAAATCATTAGAAATATACCAGGTTGAACAGCATTCATTGAACTCTCAAGGTTTGTGGCACCATACTTCACCACAAAGAGTGACATGAATATCAACATTGATTTCACAAACCTTACTGCACGGTACTTTTGGAGCCTCTCAAATATAGCAGCCCAGATATGACTCATGTAAGTTCCAATAACATCATAACCTAGGTTATCAGTGAGTGTGTTGAGAACATAGAATCCTTGCTCATCAGTGCCAGGTGACTGTATAAGCCTGCCGAATATCTCAAGGACCTTGCTTAGCTTTCCTTCTCCATTAAGTTCGTGGGTTGCCTTCTGAAGGAAAGCCTGAAGCAGGCGAACAAGGGCAGGTACATTTGCATGCTTTTTCCATGGTTCAGGTGACAGGAGAAGCTCAAAAATCTGCATATAGCTTGCTGGGATGGGCGGTCTAGTTAACTCAACAAGCTGAGCAAGTAATTGAAATGCATAAGGAAAGAACTCTGACACATCATTAACCAAAATCATCTGCAAGCTCGGAGAAAGACTTTTTTCAAAATCTGATACAAGAGTGGGATCCCTCTCACAGGCCCGCTTAACGAGAACAGCCACCGCCTCAAATAGATAGTGATTGAAGGTTGGATTTTTTGGGTTTTTGCAAACCTCCCCAAGAACAGAAGTCAGCCCGGTTATGCATGGCCAAGCAACCTCGGGAGAAATGTCTGCAACCCCAAGAACACGCATGATACACTTCATTACATATGGGTTCTCCTCGGATTCTGGAAACTTTAAGGCATTGAAGAGGTTGGTCATTAGCACAAGCAAATATGGAGTAATATCTGCTGAAGTATATCTTGCGAGTCCCGTTTCATCCTTAACCAGCAAAAGTTTCTCAATGCAAGTTGACGCATAAGAATGAACGACATTTGACTCGGAGCCAAGGAAACGAATCACGTGAGGAACCAATGCAAGTGCAACATGCTTCGGTATCTGATTCCGGAACACTGTAAAGAACTTAAGTGCACCCGCCTTAAGCAATGGGAATCCATTCACATCCTGACTCTGCAACTCCGGCACAATAAATGACACAAAGAAATTTTCAACATTAACCAGATCAGTGGAGACAGAATTACCTCCAGCCCTTTTGGTCCCAAGCGAGACAACCAAATATATAGAACAGTCCTTCTCCTTCCAGTTTGCTGCTGGGTTTGCAGCAAACAAAGCCAGCCTGTTTTGTATCTCACCAGCAACAACATTAGTAACCTCGACCTTGTAGTTCCCAGCAATGCCTTTAAGGAGCTCGCAGGCAATCCTTCTCCTCGTCTCAAGGTCACTCCCCTCCATGTCTCTCCTAATGAACTCTACATAGTTCATCTCAAACAGCTCCTCATCCTCCTCCCGCAGTCGGACATTGGGGATCACAATGCCCTGACAGATCTGCCGAATGACATCGGCCCCCGCAAACAAACCGTGGTGCACGCTAGTGCTAACCGTGGTCAGGAACTTGATCGCTGTGACAGTGAGCCTCTCGCGGGTGGGAGAGGCAGACACGTTCCCTAGCAAGCCCCAAACCGCGAGGGCGAAGTCATTCAAGTAGGCCTGAAACTCCTCCTCGTTCTTCTCCATGTAGAGGCTGATGTTCTCGCACACGGCGGCGCGGAGGTCGTCAACGCCGCCGCTTTCCTCGAGGGCGGGGTAGGCGGTGGTGAGATACTTCCTGAACTCGTCCATCCACTCCCGCATGTGGTCCTCGAAGAACTCGGGGAGGTCCTGGAAGTTGAGGGAGTAAAAGATGCGGCAGCAGAGGCGCTGGGACTCGACGAGGGGGCGGAGGTCGTCCGCGGATGCGGAGGGGGAGTTGACGGCCGAGTGGAGGACGGCGGCGGTGCGGAGGAAGACCTCGAGGAGTGGGGCGGCGAATCGGTCGAGGCAGTACTTGAGGTCGAGGAGGAGGTCGTTGGTCTTGAACTCGAAGCGGAACTTTTTGAAGATGGAGTTGGCGGTGGCGAGGACGCCGTTGACGGAGGCGTAGTCGGAGGACTGGGAGGCGGCGGCGAGGCTGGAGACGAGCTCCGGGAGGAGGGCGGGCCAGGATTTTGGGAAATCGTGGCGGCTGATGACGGAGAGGGCCTCGCTGAGCTGGCTCTTGACGCGCGGGGCGGAGGAGAGCATGAGGGGGAGGATGAGGGCCTTGATCTGCTCCTTCTCCGGGTCCGGGATGGGGGGTACGGGCTCGGGTTCGGGTTCGACGGAGCGCCGTGCGCGGGGGCGCGAGGAGGAGGAGGAGGAGGAGGAGAAGGAGGCCGCGGGGGCCCAGCGACGGCGTAGGTGGTTCTTGAAGTTGACGGCGGCGGCCTGGCGAATCTGGTCCTCGACGGAGGGATTGGCGATGAGGCGGAGGACGGCGAGGGCGTAGTTGGGGGTGTTGGCGGCCTCCGAGAGGCTGGACTCGGCCTTGCGGCGGGGCTCCGGGTTTGGGGAAAGCGTGTCGAGGAAGCATTTGGAGAGGAACCCTAGGGTTTCTTGGTTCCACTCCATTCCCGTCTGTCTGTCTGTCTGTCTGTCTGTGTGTCTCTTCTTCTGATGATGATTCGATTGTTGACCACGGCAGGCCGATTTGCACGGAGGGTACGGACCTGGCGGACGAATCTTATTTATCACTCACAAACCAAATAATAAAAATAAAAAATAAAATAAAAAAAAGAGCGAGAGAGCGAGCGAGCGAGCGAGTGTTTTAGTGTGTGAGAGAGGAGAGAGCTTACGCTGGTTCCAAATCGGAGAGGGTTGGGGGCGAGGGAGACGATGGATTGTGGTGAAGAAGCGAAGCGGGGAGTAGGAGGGTTTTAATAAGTCGGACACAGAAATGATGACAGATCGCAGCAGCAGAGGGTTGAAAAAGGAAAGTTCGCGCCCCGCATTGATGGCCTTTCCTGGTTTCTCACATGGGCCGGCCTGCAGCCTGCTCCGCTCCATTCAAGGCCCATTTTCGATCTACGTAACTTTTGAAAAAATAAAAATAAAATAGATTTGGCGGAACCAGAGGCGATCATGTGTCACTTCCCGTGCATTGGGGACATTTCCGGCTGGCGCCATTCAAATGGACGATAATGCTACTTGTGTGAGGGGCAGCATAAAAAGCTTATGTGGCGCGCAATGTAGTTGGTGTAGAACATACGATAAAGATTTTCTTGAGTTTATCCGTGTTTATCCGGTTGAGTGTAATAAGTATGATGCTAGTTGGAAATTTGACAGTGAAAAAGAGATTTGATTTTTCTTATATAAACTGATTAAATATTACTATCTTTCTCATGATAAGATCAAAACAGGAAAAAATCAATTTATGTGTGTAATGAGCAATAGCACTTACTTAGATCATCTATTCTCGCAAGTTAACTAAGTGTTGCATGGGATGAAAAAACCTAATCCTGTAACACATGCCTCCCCTCAACTTTTAAAACTCTAGTAGTTAGTGTACGAATAGATTGGTCAACAAAAGCTTAGATTAATTTTTGGGTTCTCATGGGATAACATCGTGTTGGGAGTTGGGAGCAATTTGACATTGAACCTCAACTTCACAAGCAAGATGAGTGAGTATGTTTTATCCAGCCCAACTAGTCCCCCTTAGAGATAAAACTATGATTTTACCCTTGAAAAAAGATTTATTTTTCTTTCTATTTAATACCTTATAAATAATTTTTAAAATTAATTAATAAAATAAAAACTTCATTTTGGACCATTAAATGTATATCCAAATGTTCATATTAATCTTCATATAATTAAAATTAAATTACATTTAAATAAACTTTAATCTGGCGATGATGAAAATTCACACATTAAGCCGAATCTGATAACATATGTTCTTTTTTCTATCTCAATTTTATTAAAATGAGATCATGCGAGATCTAAATTGAGATTTGTCATAAAATTATTTTAATAAAGTAAAATCGAAATCATAAAATCAAGATTTTGATTTTAATTAATTTAATATATAATAATATAATATATTGTATATTATATAAAATCAAATTAATAAGCAAATAATGTCAAATATTTCACTTCACTTATTAAGGTGAATTAAAATAAAAGTACTGTTATATACATATCGCATAGGTCTCTGCACTATTGACTGATGAGTAGCATGTGATTGAAATTTGTGTCACATTAACAGTTAAATTATTGAAAAAGGGATAGCAAAATGATATAGTTTTTCTCAAAAGTTCACACAGACAACTCTCTTTTTTAAAGAATTACAGACTTTTTTTTTTCCACTTTACAAGTTACATATGACTTTTTAATAAAGGAAATTACAAAGTTTTCTCGTCTAAAAATTACAACACGCATAGCCAATAAGGGATATACGATCCAGGACAAACAGAGTACTATTTGATGCATGAGAAGACTTATTTTCTTTGATACTTTGGAGATCAAAATCTTAGAGGAAGAACAATCATAAAGAATGTCCACGAGCTGCAACTCAAGGGTGGAAAAAAAAATCATGTTGTTTTCTAATTATTTTGCAGGTAGTTATCGCAAAGAACATATCATTTAGGAGAAAAGTTCATTATCAACAACTAATGCTCATTCCAAGTTCCTTTTGAGTTCTTTGATTTAAATCTTAGGCTATGATAATCCTCTACTCTCTTGTATTTAAGATTGTTTTGTATCTCTTTTTTCTATTTCTAAACTTAAATCACAAAGATCATTTTTTTCATAAAAAACAAAATAAATGGTTTTGCTGGCCATGTGGTTGAATAAATGATACTCATACATTAATTGGTTGGGACAAAATCATTTGTGATAATAATTTATTTTATCTTATCATCTTTTACGTCCTAGTGTATTTAAAACGTGTTCCTTTTTATTTTTAAACATAAAACAACCTAAATTCTAATAAATTAAAAGTAGCTGAGTATGTATCATTTTTTTTAGTATTGTAAAAGTGTAAAAAAAAATCTATTTTTCACACGTAATTGATTCTCAAACCTTTTTCTCTGAATCGTAAAATTTTCTCGAATAGTTAATCACATTTATTTGTTGTGACTCCTTTTTGTTCTATTTTTGCTTTCATCATACATGTTTTTGTTTTGTTATGCAATTATGACCAAGTAATTGTATAATTCCATTGAGTTCTAAATTAGTTAACTCCCTAAAGTGCTCCCTATATATAAGGATAGTCACTCATAAATTAATTTTATTAATATTTTAATACGACAAAGCATTAATTAATTACATAAAAAATTATTTATTTAAATTAAAATTTTTAAAAAATAATAATACATATAATTATGAAAGTATTATTAAAATAAATCATTAAAAATAATTAGGTAAAATAACTTTTACATAAGAAGTAAAATTTAAAAAACATGATTGAAATTGCCCTAGCATCCTTGTAAGTGTTGTCATAGGTATTCACCTTTTGACTTTAATTTTTTATGGGTTAAAATTATTTTGCTCATAACTTCTTTGTTTCTTCATAAAATTATGTGCAATCAAGTGCATCATCCGCCCAATCTCGTCTCTTATCATTTGTAATTGAGTTTAAAACAAAAATATCATCGTGAAGTACTTGCAAGGGGTTCCATCCGCGTATTAACCATCTGTACAGAAAGAGACAACATATATAAGATATTAAAATATAAAATTGTATGTCAATTAAGACAATATAAAATCTAACTCTTCACTTCCCCTCCGGACAAGAAAGAGGCAACTACTAGTACTAGTAGTGTTGTTGCCTTCTGTTAAATATCTAGCTCCTCACTTCTCCTTGAAGGATCTCGGCCAACTCAATATTTTTTTGTGGTCATTTTGTGATTTTGTTGGAGATGGTCTCGTAGTCGTAGGATTGGTTGGCGCGTCACGATGGAAAATCGTCTCCTTGGAGCAATGGCTTTGGATCGAGGTTGTAGCTAATATTGCATCAAAATGGGGGAGCGAAATCACAGTTGTGGCGCTGTTTATTTTGATGATATATAGCGCATGGAGTTAAATATTTCTGAAATTGGGTATACACGTTGGATCGTGATTGTAGCTATTTTATATTAGAGTCGGTTGAATATAAGAAACAATGTGAGGGACAATTAAAACAACGTTATTTTTAGGCATATAATAATGTGAATACCCGTTGGTTGCCTTACTGTTTCACGCGTTAGTTTTCATGCTTTTATCTTCTTTAACTACCCGTCTCTGTGGAAAAACACTCACGCCCAAGATCTGCTCATCTCTCTCTCTCTCTCTCTCTTCATCACTATTATCGTCATCTCCCAGTGGGGGATAGGCCTAGATTATGTACATAGATTTTGTCCGATCGATGACTATGATGTTTAGAAGTGAAAATATATTACAAACACAGCCGATCACTGGTGGCTCACGTCGTTGGAGACGCACCGTATATTATAGTATTGTCACCATCCTCGTCAGAATGGGAAATATGAATTTCACCTCCAGCATTCACAGGGCAACAACCCATCAACGTGTCCGGCCACCTCTCTCTCCCGCCGCCGTGCGTCATCAGCTCCGGAAGCTCAATCTCTCCCCAGAAATCGTCGCCTTTCATCTTCTTCTCCGACGCCCCAGCATGCGCCGCCTCGACGGCTGCCGCCCGAATGTCCCTAGCGGCGGGAGTGAGCGGACGAGGTAGCAGCTCCACCTCGTCTGGGAAGTTGAGCTGCGCGTTGCTGCCCCTGAGGCAGTACGCGGCGACGTCGTGTGCACGCGCCGCCATATCGGGCGTCGGGAACGAGCCCAGCCATATCCTCGTCTTCTTCCGCGGCTCCCGGATTTCCGACACCCACTTCCCCCACCGCCGCTTCCGGACGCCGTGGTACACCGGATGTCTGCCGCCTCCACTTCTTCCGGCGGCAGGCCCCGGGGGCGTGGTCTGGTAATCTCCGGCGTACGGCGGTTGCTCCATTTCATGGGGTCCTTCATACTGGCAGGGGTGAGTACTTAATTATAGGATGGAGAGGGATGGGGTGTGGTTGAGTTGACACTCTGACCAAAAGGCCTGGGCCACGTGGCGAGTGCAACAGCCAACAGGTAGCATTTATTTTCTATTTATTAGCAAAGCGATTAGGTAGTCTATATTATTATTATTATTATTATTATTTGTGTATTTTGAAAAAAAGGCATTAAAAACATGAGTCATGACAATGACTGGACTACACAAAGCGAAGCCGCGTGGGTACGTGTTTGCAACAGCCTGCCATATTGTGTATATGACGGAGGAGTTTGGTCCCAAAAAAAAAAAAAAAAAAAGCATGGAGGGTTCATTCACACGAGGACGGCAACGGTAACACAAGAAGCAAGTGACATGCACTTTAATCTCTCCCTGTAGGTGTTTTGATTTTTTTAAAATGAGATTTTTTTTCTCAGATTAATCGTGGAAGCTCATATTGATCGATCCATCGGGAAATAATTACATACGATTGGGAAATATATAATGATTAATATTGAGGGTAGTTTTTGATCACTTGTTCCCATGCTCTACTGATCTCATGTGCATAGGATCGCCATTACATGCATGTATATATCCATTATCCACTATGCAGCTATATATATATAATATGCGTCGAGCATATTGCATTATTTGCATGTGCGTCAATATTAAAATTACATGTAAAATCAATCAAGGAGGTGATGAGAATACAAAATTCGAGTCCCACTCAACCAAAAGGGCAACACACACATTCTCATTCAGCCTTATATGACTGGGTGGTGGGTGGGTGTGCAGAGGCTGTAGAGGGGTAGAAGAAGATGAAGTTACTGTGTGCAACTGGTACATGCACGTGTTATACCTTTTTATATATGTTCATGTTAATTATTGAAGCTCGACACCAATTTGATGAGCGCGCGCGCGCCATGCACCAGTGCTGCCATAATTAACATGATCATGAAGGAGCCTACGTGCGTTCCATGGAAGCTTCATTTGTATTGGATTTGCTTGCTGAGGGGCCCTTCAAAGGTGTCAAACAGGAATGACAATCCTAGTCTCACCTGTTTCAGCTGTCGGATAAATCATAATTTTTTAGAACAATTTTATCTTAAAATATTACACTCACACTCATTAGTCCCACCGAATACATTCGGCACATATGCAGGTCACCAACTATATTCAGTATTCAATCTCACTCCATTGCCATTCATGGCGAAACCAGTGACTCTTTGGGGCAGTCTATGCTTTTCGATCCTGTCGTGGGGTGGACAGCGACATCCATGGATCGGATATATATATACATACACACACTAATTGATATATGGGTGTAGTATACCGGCAGGTTTGTTTTACGGAAAATCAGAAAGCAAAAAATAAGATGTTTTTATTTTTCTGTTTACTGTTTTTTTTTCTTCTAAAAATTAAAAACAAAAAACATGCCAAAGTTGCCAACACAAGTAACGTTAAAAAGAACAAGATTGAGAGTTTAATGTCGCGTTTAAATAAGATGGAGATTAAATAAATAACTTTAATGTTTTAAATTAAAGGTAAAATAAATAAATAAAATCTAAACTAAATTGCATTTCTTCGGGGGTTTCAAAGGACAAATTGTGTATTTAATACATCGAAATAATACTAATCTACTATATATAGATTAAAATCGTAGGTTTATAAAATATAAAATATTGTACTTATGAAGTGTATGTATTTTACAGAAAATACTTAACAATACGCATCAACAAATTTAAATATTAAATTAACGAAAAACTAAATTCACCGTGACTAATTTGTTCGAATGTAACATTGAACCTATATTTGTATATGTGGAATTAAATTCGATATTATATTAGTGATAAATTGATGAACAAATGTTCAAATATGATAGTCTGGGCCTCAGGCGAACGCTTGAGGACTGCGGTTTCTTCGGATTGGGCCTCACTGAAATTGCTTCAGAACTACTGAAAACGCAGGCCCATGTTCCGGGTGGATCTCAGCCTTCGACTTCGAGCTTCAATTCGGTGTTGTTCGGGTACTTTGCATGACTACGTGGGCCATGAACGCGCCTAAAAAAAACTTCAATATGCCGGGGAAGAAAACACTGTGAATTTTGATTTAAATTTATCGTTAAAGCCTAAATTTGAAAAATTGTTATTCAAACCATTCTCATCAAAATTTGATTATTTAAAATAATTAAAAGTATACCTTTTATTATTTTAAAATTTTAATTTTTTACAGTATACTTTTGAGCTTCTCTACTTTAACAAGTTACTTATTATTTTTAAATATTATTTATTCTTTCTTTCTTTAAGGTGAGAGAAAAAACGAAAAGAAAGAAGAAGAAAGTGAAAATATAATTATTTTAAAAGTATAGATAAAATGTTAATTGTCACATTTAAAATATGGATATAACTTATCTCCAATCCAGGTTGGAGGAAGTTCCTTCAACCTGTCACGTGGAAGCAGCTAAGACTGCCATAGGTTAATTTTTTTATACACATCACGTGATTGTCATTAAATTTTTATTGCCTTAATATAAATGTTTTTTTAAATAATAAAAAACTGCAATTCTATATTCCTGATTGAGTTCTACGAGCCCAATGGCAATCACAATCACTACCCCAACCCCAGTAACCAACCGCTGCCGGTGAATCCATTTCCATCTTTCAGTCATTTGCCGCTGACGCCCAGTGCCTCTCGAACCAGGAAAAATAAGATACAGAGAGAACCGGAGGCAAAAATCAAAACTGCCTCAAGCACCCAGAGCGTCACCACTCCGAGCGCTAATCAACACACACAATCCCTCCAACCACACCCGATAGAGGTCTCACCCGATACCAAAATCGTCCACCTACCACCGAAGTAGGGCAGAACGAAAACAAAGAGCCCCAAATCCACCTAAAAACTCGCCCGAACACCTCACGAGCGTGTGAAATCCAAGAAAAAGTGAGCCAAGTGCACGATCAACCCCGAGAACGGACATGGGAGGATGCGACGGTATTTAAGCTCGCTATAGCCGTGGAATGACGCAAGATCACGATGAGAAGGCGACTGGAAATCGCCATCCAATTCACCAGAGTGTGGCTTTGGTTAGTTGGTTTTTTGGGGAAGAGGTCTGCCATCAACGAGGTGAAAGGAGGAGTCCTTGTGGGCGCCGAAGGAGTTGGTGCCGATGAAGTCAATGATCTGGATGGTGAGGTCACAGACAACAGGGAATGGGCTAGGGGAGACAAGGTGACGGTGGGGAGGTGGCTAAGGGAGACAAGGTGAAGACATAGGCAATCGAATGAATGAAAGGGGGGAGAGGGAGAGGGAGGAAAGAGGTGAATTGAATTGAGCGAGGGAAATGAAAAGGCAGTTCATGCAATTGGCCCCGTGTACATTCATGCAATAATTGCAGTTCATCCAACCATCGGGCTCGTAGAACTCAATCATATGGAATTGTAGTTTTTTATTGTTTTAAAAAAAATATTTATATTAAGGGCACTGGAGTCAATAAAAATTTAATACAAATCACGTGATATGTATAAAAAAACTAACATGTGGCAGTCTTAGCTGCTGCCACGTGACAGGTTGGAGGCAAGTTATATCATTAAAAGAATATCGCTCATAATGTTAACTTTTACCATTTCATTAAAATGTTACTCATTGAATATTTGTTTATTTTTACGGTAAGGTGAGAAAATTTAAAAAAAAAATAAATAAAAATATAAATGTTTAATGATAGTGAAAAAATAGTAATTGTTATTTAAAAAACTATTCATAATGTTAACTTTTTTGTTAAGTTTTTTTTTAAATTCCCTCTGCAAGTAAAATAACAATAAATTTTTTAAAGATATTGTAGTGAGTGCTCTTATAATATTATTATTTTTGGATTAGAATTAGGAAATTGAAATTAAAATTAGGTTTCGAAGCATTTTTTTTTTTGTTGAAATGACTACTCAAGTGAACAAAAAAAAATGAAAAAACTGACATGGGTGATATAAAAGCATTCATAACAGTTTATTTGAAAAATAATTAAAAATACTTTTTACTTTGTTATTTTAACGGTTTATTTTTTGATGGCACACTATTCAGCTTATCTACTTTAACAGTTGACTTTTAATATTTAATTACAATATTATTATTATTCGAATAAAAATATTATTTTTGAAGTAAAAATTAGAGGGGAAAAATCTAATTGTTTGAATAATAGAAGATGAATAGTATATGTTAAGTCTGAAACTATAATATTTATAAAGTTTTTTAAAAAAAATGAAAAATTATATATGTTTTATTCATTTTTATTAAATTGACTTTTTAACTAAAAAAAATTACATTTAAAATGTTAAAGTGGGTATTATAAGATGATTGACATTAGATTATTCATTAGATCACAATTTAATGAAAAATTTATTTTTTTCCATAACTCTATAATTATCATATCCATGATTTTATATTGAATTAACTATTTGACTAATATAAAAAGGAAAAGAGAGAGAAAAGAGTGAGATAAAAGAGAATGAAGAGGGTTGGAAACTAAAACATTAAAATAATGTTTGGGTGAATATAAAATAATTTTTCAATTTTCAAGGATATCACAAAATTATCGTAGCTCGTAATTATAATCTATAGGCCTTTTACAGATTATCTTTTCATTTGGAAATGAATTAACTATCATTAAGATTTGTTATGATTGTGAATAAATTAGTTATTTCTATCCTCTTGTTTGATTGTAACACTAATAAACCACTTAATCATATTTCGTGGTTTGGTGCATTGCATAACTACGTTAGATATAATATTGTGATATTATTTCATAAAATATCATCTATAATACAAATGCAATTTATATCACTATTGTTTTATTTTCTTTTTTTGATTTTTAAGGATTATATATACATATAATTTTTTATTTATACTTATTTGCAAGACAATTACAAATATTAACATGACAAATCACGATAGACAACTTGTAGAATATCAAAAGAACAAAAGGGGCTCGATTGTATGGCTTATTGGTTTCAATCAAGCTTGATTTGGGTGGGATGTAGAGTTTTGACATTTTTGGTATTTCCTTACCAATCTTATGAGGATATAGCTTGATTGGGTGCTAAAGCTTTATCCAACGAATAATGGGAGGAGCTAGTGGTGTATGAGATAAACTACTGGTCATGAAGATATCCAACAAAAGCAAAGGGTTGTCGGTGGAGTCTTATGCATGCGGGTAGAGACATTGTTGTTAGGAGTATGGATATGAATTTTGAGGTTGATCAAGACCTTTTGTGTCATAACAAATGTTTGGCGAGAGAGAGGTTCGTCCTCCATCACAGAGGCTAGGCTTTGACACGGTGAAGCCAACAAAGAAGACATCCCAAAGGTCCTCCCTTTCGTCAGGTGCGGGAGGATCTGGCAATGCTTGGATTGAATTGCTACATGGAGGCAACGCTGGGATTGTGATGAAGAAGATCTAGTGACAGTCATATTGCGTAGGGAGAAAGTGACAACTACCTTGGTATTTTGGGGAAGTTGATTTTAATGGCTTTGTTGGAAGATTTTAATGAGATTAATATTCTCAATGAGACTAATTAGTTTAGAAATTAAATATTATCAAATAAAGAATTAATATTAATATTAACTAATCTAATCCTATGACTTAATCTCCAACCCAAATAGAACTTTATTTTGTTTGAGTCAAATAACATATTTTTTTATACATTCATCAAATCATACATTTATGTTAAAATATTATGAAGTTTACTGTTTGACAAATAATTCTTATAAACCATTATATTATATTAATCACATACATTGAATTTCAATCGAAATTTACAACTTTTTGTTGGGCCACGCATGCAGGTTTGTGCACGTAGTACAAGAGCATTGGAATTTGTAATCAACAATGGTAGTCACAGTATTTATGTAATCTAATTAGTATTGTGGTAAAATTTTATAGACAAATTGTCAATGGCTTGACCTTCCATAAAAAATCACATGGGGGAATTAGACCATTCATGCGAATTGGGCGTTTCTATTCAGCCCACCATTAACGTCGTGTCATGGCAATCGAATATAGATTACCTTGAAAAGAACGTCCAATTGACAAATTGCGGTGTCCTATACCATCCATCCCTTCAATGTCGTTACGCTTTGCCTTCCCATTAAAACCCAACAAAACCTTTTAAAAAATAAAATAAACAAACACCTTACACATGTGATGCGACCAATTAACCTATTATCTTTTAATCACAATCTTTTTTATTTAATATTCAGCATATAATTACCTTCCAGAACACTAATAAACTATTAATTTATTTGAATTATGATTTTTGATTCAGAACTATATAATATTTCTTCTTATCCTATAAGGGGGAACAGCAACGCTCCAAATTTAGGCGAAGGAAAACAGTAAAAGTGGTCCCGGATTGATGATGGCCCGGTGGCGTGTGCTGTAAGAGGAGTTTGTTTTGGAAATACCGAATAATTTGTCTTAGCTGTAAGATTGGTAGCTAGGAGATAAAATGAAGGGACAAATTAATTCATAGAATAACAAAAATTTAAAAGGGGCAAATTCCTCCCATTCTCAGGAAGCATATGATAGTCAATACCAAAGAAATTATAGACCTAAGGCCTTGTTTTGATTTGTCTATGTTTTTCTTTTTTCAAGACATGTTTGTCATATATATCAATTATTCTATCATTTCCCCTACAATGTCGCCTGTAGGGATATCAAATAGACCGATCCGATCTGATCCGGTCCGCATACGAATCAAACCGGTTCATGGACTATTTTGTATTTATTTATTTAAATATGATAATTTTTTTATTAAACTTTTTAAACTTTTTATTTCTAAAATTAATATGATTATGGTTAAGGTATTAACATATTAAGTAGAATAAATAATAAGTTTAAAATAAAATAACATAAATACTGGTCCGCGGATCAATCCTGTCCGTGAACGAGATATACATCTGTTACTGGAAAAAGGGATGGAGCAACCAAAAATCCGTCCCGTCCCATTGTCATCTCTATGTCGAGATATGGCTTCTCAGGTTTCTTTTGTCTGCTTAGGTTTCATCTTAGGAAGAGAAGCTCAGATGTAACAACTGGAAAGATTAGGTTAGTTCCAGTCTAACAAGTTTTGCAAAAGTTGTGGCTGCTTTAGTAAATTTGAAGGCTAGAAATATTCATAATAATGTAACTACCTGAGAGTTGTGCAGTACAAAGATTTTTGCTCGCCTTCTTTTTCGGAAGGAGACGATCTTCGCTTTCCTTACGTGTTGGTCTAATTTTGGTATAAGACCATAGGAATAAAATAATTAACAGTGTTCTTCCAAATTTGTTTTACAAATTTTCTTTCTTAATAATCTTGTCCTCTTTGTCCTTACGTATTTTTGTTGTCAGGCAAAGGGCACTCGACACGCTCTTTTTTTGGAGAGTTATTATTTACCCGTGTGAAGAATAATATAAAAAATATATAATAAAACTATTGGTAAATGAATGTTTGACTCTTCATAGAGAAATACTATTTATTATATATATTTTTAAATTATAATTTTTATCGAAATTATAAATTATTAAGAAAATATGTATACAAGAAAACTTATATGAATATTTTATTTTTAAAATTATTATTTATATTTAAATATTTTAAAATTAATATTACATTTCTTACTTTCCTCCAACCACGTTTGAAATCACACGAATGAATGTGCACTCTCTCCCCGGACACAGATACATAGACGTGTCTGGACGACAAAAGTGGGTACGGCACGCCTCCTTGGACCCGTGAAACAAAAACATATGAAAAACCTGCGGGAGCCAACCGGGCAAAGCCAATGTTGTTTTATTGTTAGCAACACCAAAAACAAAAAAAAAAAAAAAAAAAAAAACAGAAAAGGACACAACACGCATAACGCGCTAACCCCAGATATTATTATTAACTCTTTTATATTATTAAATGCGCTTCACGTTCGGCTTTCCACTGCACCCTACTGGCCACAAAATTTCACCCTATCGTCACGTGCCCATCACGAGCGTCCCACCTCCCCCCTTTTGTCAACTTCTCCTGTTGGATGACCGCCACGTGTTGCATCTCGGAGCGCGTGGCTCACGACAACCCCATCGTGCTAAACGTGTCTCTTTTGGTTTTCCCATTGATTCTCCCCAAGCCGACCGCTTTTTCTTTTTGCTATTTCAAAAATAATAAAAACGAATAAACGTTTGTTTTTTTTATTTGACAAACACTGGACTGTGCGTGTGTAATTATAACAGCCCGCGCCAGCCGCCAACGCAACCTTATTTTAATTTATTTATCTTCGATTATTTTTAATTAATTGTAGAGTTTTATTTATTTATTAAAAATTATTTTTAAAATTATAGATCCATCATAAATAATTTAAAATTATTTAAAATTATTATTTTTAAAAATAATATAATATTATCAAACAGGTCTTAACTTGATGTAAATTTTTATAAGTATTTAATTTAATAATTAATTTTTAAAAATAAATATCTATAAAATTCGAAATATATTAAACGAATGGTGAACTGATCACTACCAAATTAAAACCCATTTTATATTAGTCCATTTAAAAAATATTTGATGCATTGGCTTTGAATTGTTTTTTTTTAGCAGATACGAATATATTTGTTATGTGGCCGATAGCTTTGTACTGTGTAGGACCATTTTAAATTTTATATAAGTTTGAAATAACAAACTTTTTTATCATCTAGGTGTAGAACAATAATCATCGATTAAATTTTTTTGTGAAAGAAAATGACAGCCTAAGTACCAACCTTGTCTCTAAAGCAAAGAACAACGTACATCTTGCACTAAAATAATTATGGAAGGTGGCCACTTGTAATCTGAAAGTGAGAGCACGCGGCAGGATTTGTCATGTAATGATGATCCACACGGCCACGGCCATACTTTAATACTTTATATTCATATTAATCCATTTAATATATTGAGTCGCTCTTCGTGATGTTTCACTCTGAAATTTTTTATTTGTTAAAATTTGATTTATTGTTTGAAGTTAAAATAAAATAAGAATTTAAGACCGTCTCCTCTCGGTTACTCTTTTGCTGGGCAACATATAAAAATGTATGAAAAAAAAATAGGTATAAAAGAGATAGAAAGCAAAAAGGTGAAAAGAAATTAGATGGAAATTTATTTTTTTATAGGGTAATTGGTTAGGATGAAAAATAAATAAATAAATTTACATTGAATAATAATTTTACCATTTTGTCTATGAAAAATGTATGACGCTAATTCATGCTATTTTCCACACTTCTTGTTGTTTTTCTGTATCATCCAAGCATTGGAAAAAAAAAATAGTAACTTTTTTATACCTCCCAGAGTTTTTTACACCTTTTCAACAGCAACCAAGCACACAGTTAAAGTTTATTTCCAAATTTTTTAAATGTCTTTTTATCGTCCAACTCCATTAATTTATATAGTACTTTTATCTTTTGCTTGAATGCTATGAAAAACATACGGAAGTAAGGAAAAAGGCTAGAAAATTTTATTTATGTTGTTTGAGTGCTATGGAAAGAGCCATAGAAGTGAAAAACTGACAGAAAAAGTAGTCTCAATACTAGTGAACATTTTCTCACTCAAAACTGTGTGGAAAGGCATGAAAAGTGTACTAAACTGATATTACCGTAACATGAGACGAATAGTGTGACAAATCTGCATGGAATATGGACACAGGTTTTTCTGAAAGGGTAAAATAGAAAAACTAGTTTTTTAAGTTTTTTTACTATATATTAAAACAATTTTTTTTATCTTTTTCACATTTTTTCTATCATAACCAACCACTTCTTTTTCCTACCTTTTTCTGTCCACCTCTTTTCCATCAATTTTTTCCCACCTTATTTCCATGTCCATGCAAGCAGAACATAAGCTCTACTTGGCAAAGGGTATAGAAAAGGTAGATGAATTTGGGGTGGAAAATATATGGAAAGAAAATATGTATAAAGAAAAGGGATGAAAATTTTGTTTGGTTGGTTGGGTGGAAAAATTATATTTTATAATTTGATGGGAAGTAGGCAAAATTTTTAAAAATAAAACTAGTTTGGAAAATACCAATTTAACCTTATATGTTAAATAATATAAAAGTTAATGAAAGGCAAATTGGACAAATTATGGCTATAGTAGGTATTTCATAAATTTTCATAACATTCTGGTGCGAATTGTATTTCACGTATTTCCATAGCAATTTTTTTGGCCTCACAAGTTTTTCCTATCAACCAAGCACCCAAAAAAATCATTTTCACCTCTTTTCCCTAAAAAAACCCGTTTTTCCATACTTGCCAAGCATAAAGTTAAACTTGATTTCGTAAAAAAAAAAAAAAAAACTTGCAATCAATAAATAAAAAAATATTGATTTTTGATCGGGTTCGGAGTATAATTTTCAGTTTGATTTAACGACTTTTAATTACAATTAATACTTAATTAAAAATAATAAAAGTAATATGCTAATAATTCCATAAAGTATTTTAATTAGATACTATGCAAACAGATATAAAATTATCGGGAGATAATCCATATGTTATTAACACCCCCAGTTTAGTGTACAAATGCATTAACGTTGATTCTCTACTGCAATTTAAGGAAAGAATATGAATTCACGAGAGTTACAATTGCATTTACGAGTACCTTAACCGTGTGTTTGGTTCATATAAGAAAAGGTGAAAAACCGAAGCGGTAGGAAAAAATGGGTGGAAATGTACTTCTCCCGTGTTTGGTAGCCCGAGAAAAAAAAGTAAATATGAAAAAGAAACCATAAAGATAGAAAAAGAAGGCATTAACAGCTAGTTTTTTGTTGACATGCAAAAGGGTGGAATTTTAGGTGGAAAATTGATGCACTTAATTAATTTCCAAAAATATTCATTTATATGATAAAATTGGTAACACATTTCAGGGTAAATTTGGTAATTTATAATATATATATATATATTTTATATAATAAAAACATAATTTTTTAAACTTTTCTATACCATGCAAACAATCACAAGAAAAATTCTTTTTTCACACTTTTGTTTTCCATCTCTTTTCTATCTAAAATTATTTCACCCATTTCTTATGTCTTACCAAACACAAGGTCGCATTGCTTGGCTGGCGCAGAAAAAGTATGGAAAACATATGACGGGGCATAAAAGTTATAAAATTTAAACTTTCTTTTGCTTGGTTGCTACAAAAAATTTCAAATTACATCAAAAAAACATCTCGAAAATCTCATGTGATTTCCATATAAAGTAATGGGATTTTGGGTGGAAAATATACAGTAACATTGTGAAACCATACCTATTTTTTACTTTTTGTTTTTCATATCAACCAACTACAATTATTTTCTACCTTTTTTTTTCTTTTTTCTACCATTTTTCTATATCTTACTAGGGTTATTCTATACTTGAATAATTTAAATAATACATCTACTATTTAAAATAAAATATGATAATAATTATTTAAAAGAAATTTTAATTTTTAATTTATGAATCACTAAAAATGTGCATGAAATCTATAACACGTGCTTGAATGGGCTCATTCAAATATGATTCCATAGTCAAGAGATTGTCCTATAAGTCAGTAGGATGGATTTAACATTTATGGACAATTACTTTAATTGGAAACCCCCACATAACATTTATGGACAATTACTTTAATTCAACGAGGCTTTAACCATGTGGTTTTAGTGTTATTTTTTTGACCACCTCCGTGGGCCCGTGGCTACTCAGTCCAATGACAATCTATGTCCATACATTACTGATTGTTGGGCACGTTACCCCAAGTCCTGAATCGGTGAAGTGAATGTTGTCCCACCCCTGTTGCGCACGCGGATCGCGGGTTTCCGTGTGATCAAAAAACAATTTTTAGAAATAAATAAATAAAAATTTCAAAAAAAAAGATCTTAAAAAAAAAAAAAAATGCTAGATGATTCACACGTCGACTTATCTTTACATTTTATATTGTAAAATGTCAAAAAATTTATAATTATTTTTTCTTATGAATTATATGGCAACATGTATGTCAACTATAATATAAAAATACGGCATATATATATTGAGTTTATCATCTAAAATGATTTGTTTATGGGAAAAAAAAAGTGACCGTTTTTAGCCGCAGATACTCGTCGTGGGAATCCCATGGGGCTTTACAAAAAGCGATGCGATGCCATAACGTGACCAATTTACGTACGTTTTGCATCGTTAATTACGTGACGTTTATTTGAAATTTTAGTTTTTATTCATTTTGTTAGCCTCTGGAACGTACGTAGATGAAACAAGAAGGTAGCTTATAAGAACCGTCAAGGAGAAGTTCTGTTATGAGGAGACACCCTTCCCATACAAGACTTTATATATATATATATATATATATGTGTGTGTGTTTATTAGAAATACACTGCGCAGTTACATAAGAATCAACGGGTGAGATTGAAGTTGGAAACCAACTATTTCTATAACAGGGATTGAAATAATAAATAATAAATTAAATGCATCAGCTAATTAGCTGTCGACAATTCTGAAGGTCATTTGGACGGAAGTCGGCATCCGATTTTTCTTCTTAATTGAAGACACCAACGTTAAAGTGGGTGTGTCGGGGGAGCGCACATCAGCACGAACAGGAAATATATATGTAGTATGGAACTGCGCAGCCACTGGCGGTAGTAGTCCTATGTAGTACTGGAACAGTTATACGGTCGGCCCTTTTTCTTATTTAATTTCTTCTACTCTAGAAAAATAGAGGTTACGACTGCCTCTCAATCTCCAACCATTTGGTGTTAACCTCACTGGGAACCACGGTCACTTTATCAACCCAACCTTGGTTCCCGGGATGCAGTTAGGATTGAGAGTGATAGAAAACCCGAGGGGAGGGAGAGAATGGCTACCATTTACCTGCGTACCGCCCCCCCTCATCAGTCCCTCTCTGACAACCTTAAACTCGCTAGAAATGGAGAAAATGTGTGTTTTCTTATTCCCCAAACTATACCGATGGTTTGTGCTTTTCCGGGAAATTGCCTAACCGAGGTGTGTCTTTTACGGTAAGGTTTTTACAGTGCCACGTGCTTCGTGTTATCTTCCTTGTTTGAAAGATTGGTTTTATGTTTCGATCAAATCTGGTTCTTAGATTTTCTGGGTCTGAGAGCTTATATGTTTTCAAGTGCTTCTGGGATCTGAACTTCGCGATATCACCAACTGGGTGTTGGGTTTTATATATGTTGGATTTGGGGATTCTTGGGTTTTGCCTGGATTAGCCTTGTGATATTGAAAATATTGAAATCTGAATCCTTTTGTTTTTGTGGTTTTTTTCTTTTTGGGTTGATTTCGGGGATGAGAACTGAGGTGGGTATGGGAGGGAATGATGAGTGGAATGATGCGGATAAGGCCATGGTTGCAGCAGTCATAGGAACGCGGGCTTGTGATTACTTGATGTCGAGCTCAGTAACAGAGAATAATTTGACGACGGTGGAAAGTGACGAGACTTTGCACAACAAGCTCTCTGATCTGGTGGACCATCCTAATGCGTTCAACTTTAGCTGGAACTATGCCATTTTCTGGCAAATTTCACGTTCAAAGTCTGGAGATTTTTTCCTGGGGTGGGGGGATGGCTCCTGTCGGGAGGCCGGGGAAGGAGAAGAATCTGAAGCCATGAGAGTCGCAAGTCTCCAGATTGAGGACGCGACCCAGCAGAAGATGAGGAAGAGGGTTCTTCAAAAAATCCACACATTGTTTGGGGGTTCGGACGAGGATGGTTATGCCTTTGGATTGGACCGCGTTACCGACACCGAGATGTTCTTCCTTTCGTCAATGTATTTTTCCTTCCCCCGAGGGGAGGGGGGCCCGGGGAAGTATTTTGGATTGGGGAAGCACCTGTGGCTCTCCAACGCCTTGAAATCCTCTTGTGATTATTGTGTGAGGGCTTTTCTAGCTAGGTCTGCTGGAATTCAAACCATTGTTCTGGTCCCAACAGATGTGGGTGTAGTTGAACTGGGTTCGATGAGATCTGTTCCAGAGAGTGTAGAGCTCTTGCAGACCATAAGATTGGCATTTTCGGCATGCTCATCACCAGTTAAGGTCAAGCCAGTGGCGACCCCACCGGTGGTGCGTGGGAAAAACACTGAGCATGCGCTCTTCTCTGATATGGGGGGGCTTGCAGGCTGCTTAGAAGGGGTTCCAAAGATTTTTGGGAAGGATTTATATTCTGGTCACGTTGGGAAATCCCATTTCAGGGAGAAACTTGGTCTGAGAAGGATAGAAGAGAGGCTGCCGTCATTGGAAATGTATTCAAATGGGATTAAGCCTCCATTCCTCACCCCTGGAAATGGTGTTCATGCTTCGACCTGGACCCATTACCCAGCCATGAAACAGGGGCTTGCTGTTGATACTCAGATGAACCAACCTGAATTTGTTAATGGGGCAAGGGAAGGATTCCAAATGAACCAAATTCAATCCCAAAAGCAGATGCAAATGCAGATTGATTTTTCTAAGGCTACCTCGAGTTTGACTAAGGTGACAACCAGACCAATGAGCGTGGAATCGGAGCATTCGGACGCTGAGGTGGTGTCATGCATTGAAGAACGGATGGGTCCGTCTGATGAAAGGCGGCCCCGGAAGCGTGGCCGAAAGCCTGCAAATGGAAGAGAAGAGCCTCTTAATCATGTTGAGGCAGAGAGGCAACGGCGGGAGAAACTGAACCAGCGGTTCTATGCGCTACGAGCTGTGGTGCCCAACATATCTAAGATGGACAAGGCCTCTTTGCTTGGAGATGCGATTACATACATCACTGATCTTCAGGAGAAGCTCAAGGGCCTGGAAGCAGAGATGGAAAATTTTAGGGCTCCCTCAGAGGCTGAACCTGAAGCAAAATCAATCGAAGAAACCAAATTTCCCCGGAATTCTGACATTGAAATTAAGGCCATTCATGGAGAAGTTATTGTAAAGGTGAGCTCCTCGTTGCATGCACACCCAGTGTCAAGAGTCATAGAAGCCTTCAAGGAGGCCCAGATCAACGTACTTGAGTCAAGATTATTAATGGGGGATGATGCCGTGTTCCACACATTTGTGATCAAGTCTCAGGGATCTGAGCAACTCACAAAGGAGAAGTTGATTGCAGCATTTTCCAAGAAGTCAAATTCCTTGCAGGCATTATCATGGATAGGATGATATGGGAAAATAATTCGTACGTGTAATTCATAGTGGAGGAGAATCCATTCCAGAACAATCTGTCAAGGGATCAGAAGGTTTAGTCCTGAAGGGCACTGGCAAGTAGGGTAGAACATAAACTAGCTATTGAAGAAGTAGGGCAGTCAAACTATACTGTGTTTTTGTCTATAGTATACATATACTATCAGGTGTTCTTACCAGATCATATCAAATTTGTAAGTTAACCAAATTCCCCATTGCTTCTATCTCCTTGTAGAGGTTAGTTTGATTGGGGTTTGTGGATCTGTGAGCCTTTGCTTTGTTTTGTTTTGTTGTAGGTTTTTTTTTTTGGGTACTAAGATAATTGGATGCGTGGTTGAGTTTGGATTGGTATGATTTATTTGCGAGTTCACATTATTTTTACGTTGTTTTGATGTTTTTTTACATATCTCTTGACTTATTTTTAAAAACGTGTCCCATTCTCGCGGGAAATGATACTGTGTTCAATACAGAAAAAATGACTCGTCTGGGCCGAAATCAAAGTGAACGTACCCGGAAAATGATACTGATTCTTGGTCTTCCAATGCAACAGGACTTGCAATGCACCCACCATCATGGCCGTCAAATAACGTGTGGCCCGACATGGTGCCTGTGAAATTGGCATTGACTTCCTATTCCAGTTTTTGGTTGGACAATGCTTTCACCCTTTGTAAAGTATTACCCACTCGACTTTCTCGAGGATCCAAATCCAGCACTCCACAAGGGACCAACCAACCAAGTACAAGAAAGGCATTGAGCTTTGATGTCAACACGTTACGTGGCACTCAATGTCTAATATACATCGATACTCTAACAACCTAGTGCAACATGCAGAAGTTTTTGAGACCCCCCCGTCTGTTTTTATCAGTTCACGAGTTTTGAATGATCATAGAAAAGTAGATGATTTCGATTCATGTGTTGGCAATGATCTTTAAAAAGTAGATGAGGTATCAGCCGGTGACTTGAAAATAATTAAGGACTAACACGGCTGCTGCCGGTTTAGCCTAAGCCTGTAGGCCAGAAAATCAAAGGGTTTGCAGATTCAATGGTTTCATTATGCAGCCTAACCTTACTTGCAATAGTTGTTTGGCTGGGATAAACTCATTCCATCTTTCTCAGATCAGATGATCAACCATTCCTTAATCGACCTAATCCCCTTACAAAGCGAATTTGTTTATATAAAATCTAAAGCCCTGACTTGAAAATAATTAAGGAGATGGATTGGTGACGCATAGCAAGCGGATTTTTTGGGAGTCCGTGAGGATTGTTGTCCCTTAAAAGTGTGTCAGTGCTAAGTTAAGCATATTAGATACAAATACTGGTCAGGATTTGGGCTATCCTACAAACTGTAATGTTGAAATACCATAATGAAAGACAATAAACAAACAAACAAACAAAATACGAAGAAAATGACAGATTTTACACGGTTTGGCAATTTGCACGGGAGATACAATAATGTCATATATTGAAGAAATACATCCACTTAGATTTTGAGAGAGTTCTCATAATTCTCAGAAAATAAAATTTAATACCAAATTGAAAATTTCATACCTTATACGAATAGTCCACATTACATGTAGCCTCTAAATGCAACTTCAATCGACATACGTTAATCGAGTCCAGACAATGATTGAAGTCATTTCTGATACCACCTTTGTTAACAAATTAGTAGGATTATCTTCAATCATAATTTTAAAAAGTAGAATGTTTTCATCTTCTATTATCTTTCAAATAAAGTGGTAGCAAATGTCAATGTACTTGGTACGATTGTGATGCACATGATTTTTAGCTAGACCGGGCTTTGATTGTCACTTAAAACTTTAATGTTTTCCTAATGAATTCCGAAGTCCATAACCAGATTATGAAGCCAATCTGCATCCTCGAATGCTTATGTGATTGTATATATTATGTTTCTATTGTAGGCAAAAAAACTGCTGGCGGTAGCATTGATCTCCACAAAACTAATAGATGATCTCCGATTATCAAGATCACCAGTATAGTTAGAATTAACATAGCCGATCATGTAATTTAAAGTCTAATTTCTCGCTTAAGGTCAATATCCACGGTGAATGTATCGTAGAATCTATTCTCTACCTTGCCAATGACCTTTTCCTGAATTATGCATATATTGACTTACTATGCTAATAGCATGAGAAATATTTGGTCACCTACAAATCATGGCAGACATCAAGGCTCCAACTACATTAACATATGGTATGTCATTCATCTCTTTTGGTTCAGCATCAGTCGTAGGAGACATAGATACAATCAATTTAAAATGATGATCCAACGGAATACTAACAAGTTTGACCTTATAATCAATACCAAACCTATAAAGTACATTCTTCAAATAATGAGTTTGTGCTAAACAGGTTATGCCATTAGTTCTATCTCTCCTGATTTCCATGTCCAAAATTTTCCTGGCTTCCTCAAGACATTTGATTTCGAATTCAAACTCACTTTACTCCTGGGCAATCAACATGTCATATGTTTTTTTAGATATATGCAGTAATCAAATTGACTGCGTTCATATTATTGTCTCTTCATAAAGCCATCCAATGTACCATGAACAGATGCAGTTTTAATATCAAGCTGAGATAGCTCTAGATTCAGTTGTGCCACCAAAGGTAACAAGAATCGGATAAGTGAATGCTTGACAACAGGTAACACCAAACTTTGTCTATTAAAGTTCGATTCATTCGTTCTGCAGCATTATTTTGTTGTGACATGCTTGGTGCAGTAAAATGTCTAACCATCCCTCCACATTTCTTTTGGAATGGATCGGATTCACACTCTCCACCATTGTCAAATCTGAGCCTCTTTATTTTTTTGCGGTTTCAATTATTGTCTTCCATTTCAGAAAGACATCCAAAACCTGATATTTGTGCTTCATTGAGTACACCCAAACATATCTCAAAAAAATCATCAATAAATGTAACAAACAAATGATTGCTTCTCAGTGAAGCATTCTGAGACGGCCCACCAAACGTCGGTATGTACATACCTTACTTCTGTTAACCGTCTAACTGAGACATCATGCATTTTTAAGTGCACTAATCCGATGCCTTTTTGTTTAGCAGGACAACTCCACCATTGATTTCTTCAAAGCTTGAAAACCATTCGCAACTTCGGCACATGTGGTAAGAACAACAAGAATCAAGGATCCATCGATCAGACAGACTTCCTGAAGTTGAGACGGAACAGTTTTTTTTCCTTCTCTTATACTGAAAACGGAACAGTTTTTTCTTCTCTACACTTATGTCATGTACTTGTGCTCCAGTTTCTTTCAGAGACTAGTTGCTAAAGTCTCCTTCATAACAACCCCCCCCCCCCACTCCCCGAATATTAAATTTAGCTCCTTGCCCAAACAAAGTCGTATTGCACCACAAGCTTGCCAGTTCACGAAGTTCCAATCTTCATCAGACATGTCGGGTTTCTTCTCCAAAGCAAATGGGATCCTTCTATGAATTAAAGATCTTGAAATTGACATTGCCACATGCCAAAGTTGTTGGTGCCGTCAAATTTCTCCACTTCAAACTTTGCATTTGATAGCGTGGTCGCCTCATCGAACCTCTTGTGGATGCTTCCTCCATGTCGCTCCCTTTCTTGATGGATTGAGTATCAGCCATTCAGAGTACCGAGTTGGACGAATAGCATCGTCTTCTTCCTCCAATGGTCGTGACTCAAGAACTTCACTGCGTTCTTCCTCACGGTGGTCGTGATTCAAGAGGCCAAGCCTCAAGCGAAGAGCGGTGCAGACAAAAAACGAGCAGCAGAACTGTCGCCCGAGCATACGAAAGCGCAAATCAGTTGATTTTCGAAAACCCAAGACGCCAAACACCCCACGGATTCACGACTGACCAGCAATCTCAAGAACTCACGTCAGGCACGGCCCAGACCAGAACGCCCCACAACCGAGCGAAGCAGATGGCAGATCGACCAATTTGAGTCAATCGCGCCTCATTGTCATTGAGCCTGCCACAATCTACCAGCAATCAACGACGAATCAGAGTAGACTTAGTCTAGAACGCCAAGCGCCGAAGCAGACAACACCAGTACAGACGGCGGCCGTGAATCGCTGGTTGATTCGCCAGAGCAAGAGCAGCTGGTTTCATTTTTATTTTTTTTTGGTATTTTTATCCTCTGGCTCTAATACCAATTTCTAAAAAATATCACTTATCAATCATGTCACCCTCTATTTTCTTTTACTATATCAATACGTCGCACTCACTGTATTTTTGATTCCATTATCACAGTGGCTTCTTGCACTGCTGGAACATGCTTCCTAATAGCAGACCATTGTTCAACTAACAAAGTCTTACCTAAGAATATAACGGCAGAAGCATAGACATCTTAGCAACAGAAACACATTCCTTTATAACAGAGAGAATAAGTGAGAATTAAGAAGAAATCACCGCCCACCTCAGTTCACAGAGAATCGAGCAGGGAGGACAGTAATGCAGATTCCATAAGACAACGTAATTAATGGACGAAAGTCAACCAATCAATGTTGCATGCATTAGCCGGCTAGTGCAAAGAAAGAAAAAAAGTTGCATTGAAACATAAAATTGATAGATAAGAGTTGCTTCCCATGATCTGCAATCCTGACAATGTCAAAATTGAATAAAATACTGGGTCCACTGAATAAAACAACATGAACAGGCGTCTGGTTAATCAGTGATATAAAAACTGAAAACACTGAACTCTGGCATCAACTAAAACAACATTGAAAAAATGGACGGATGACTAGAATGAAAAGGGTCTCAAAGGCCTCCAGAGGGCCCTTGTATGAGCCCCAGGAGTGTGTTATCTCTGATGATGGGAAAACAACAAAAATAATAAATAAAGGTTCCACCGAGATTTCAACTCGAGTTACAAGATTCAGAGTGCAATGTCCTGACCACTAGACCGATGTCCTGATCACTCTACCATATTCATTACTACTTATGATGTTACCAGCTTTTCAATCAACAGCAACTTATGATATACTGTTGGTAATGGTTGCCGGTTTTTAAAACGACTTCTTAAAGCGCGTTTGGTATATATGTTTTTTTTAATAAAGTATTATTGTGAATTTGAATAAAGGCATATTTGGGGCCATTTAGTATATGTTCATGTGTTTTGATTTTATAATTTAAATTTTTATTAAAAATTGAGTTTGGATTTTAAAAATAAATTTCAATCATTAGGATAAAAATGTGTTTTAAAAAGTATGTATTTTTTAAAATCAGGTCTTATAAAAATTGAGAAAAATAAATAAATGAACATAGTAGGCTTAGATGATAAAGTATAAGAAATAGAAAAAAGAAAAAAACTTAAATTAAGTATCCCACCAAAATGAACTTATAATTCAAAACTGAAAACATGGTAAAAAGATTTTAAAAAAATAATTAATTTATAAAGTTTTATTTTATTCATGAAATACATATACGAACATATTTTCAATTTTGGATTCTATTTTTGAATACTAAAAATTGTTATCAAAAACCTTTATTTTAGTTATTTTATATTTTCATTTTTTAAAATGTAATAATTGTAGGTTATTTTTAGGTTTTAATTTTTTTAAATTGAAAATAGCTATCACAGTTAGTGAGGAAGACCAACAAAAAAATAATAACCAAATATGTCCTAATCGTTTTCTTAAAAAACTTTAAGTTATTAAATCAGAACTCTTTTTTTTTGTGTGTATACCTCAATTTATTTATTTATTTATTGTCTATTCCTATTTTATTACATGGATTTGTCATTTCTTTCAATTTTATGGGATCTCATTTTAAAAAACCTTTTTTCGTACAAAACATAATTTGTTTTCAAATCATAAAAAAAATACCAAATGCCTCCTAGGGGTGTAAAACGGGCCGACTAGGCCCGCGATGAAGCAAGCTTAAATAGGCCGGCCCGTTTAGGCTTACATTTTAAACGGACTAGGCAAAGTTCAGTCCGGCCCGGCTTGCATGGATCTGCAGTGGCCCGTAGTTTGGCCGATAATTTTTGATTTATTTTTTTATTTTTAAAATTTTAAAATTAATCAATATAATCAAATCAAACTAATATTATTTTAATTTTATTTTATAATTATTTATATATAAAATCTAATTATTCAACTGAAGCTATATAACATAATATATGCATTAAATTTTAAGGTATTATAGATAAAAAATGAAAAATCAAAAGCTCACAGGCCAGCACGTAGTCCGTCAAGCTTAAATGGGGTAGCTCGTTTAGGCCTACATTTTAAACGGACCGAACTTTGATCGGTCAGGCCCGCTCCAAACTCACATGCCTGCGGGCTTGAGCTCGTTTTACACCCTTAATGTTAATGACTCCTTTTGGCATGTTTGATTACCTATTTTTAATAACATGTTTTAATTTTTAAACATAGAATTCAGCTGATAAAATGTGTCTGGTACACTTGTTTTCTAAAAATAATAATATTGTATTGAAATCATAATTTAAATAAAGCAAATGTTGTTGTAAGTATTTTTTAGTTTTTTAAATTTTCACATTAAAACTTACTTTTTGTGTGTAATTCAATTTATTATTATTATTTTAAAATGCTTTCGTTTTCTTTATTTTACTACATGTACTCATTATCAGATTTGAAAAGAATACATTTTTTAAAACATACATTATCTTTGTTATCAAATATAAATTATTTTTAAAATTTAGAACTCTAATTTTAATTTTAATAACTATTAAAGTCATGAAAAAAATGTGTCATTTTACTTAGGGGTTAGTAACGGATATCCGTACTCGCTACTCTTCCCGCTATCCGCTCTCCTTCCGCGATGCGGGGTGGGTTACCCCGCCTAGGCAAGAGTGAGGTACAGTTTTTAAACTTGATACCCTGCTCAGGCGGGAACGAAAAGCAGTAATAAGTAGCAGATACGTTGTCCCGCCTAATTGTAATATTTTTATTTATAATATTTTAAATATTATTATTTCATTGTTATTTATGATTTTTGATATTTTTGAATGGTATTTATTATTATAAAATTAGATTATTTTTGATAATTTGTTGGTTAAAAATAATGTAAAATTTTGATTTAAGCTAAAATTATTGATATGAGCAAATCAATAAAAGGGGATAATAAGATGCGGTTGGATGAAACATCATTCACATACACATTAAAGAATGGAATATCCTACACTGCATAAATATATATAAAACGAAATATAAATTTAAATTTTGATCTACCACATAAGCGAGGGCGGGAGACAGTAATAGGTTGATTCCACCTTTGATAGGATCCGAATCACCTTCATCAACTGTTTCACAAAGCTTTTAAAAGACACGCTTATCTTAAGAGAGATCAATAGAGGTCGGTAACGAGAAGCAGGTGAATAAAACCTCTCCCGCCAACCCTTCTATATGATGGGATATCCTGCTCTGCCTACACATGAAACGTGATATAATTTTAAAATTTTTCTTCCCACCCTAAGTGAAATATGATAATAAATAAATTCCGAATCCGCTAAAACCTAATTTTACTTGCATGAGCCTCTCACCTGAATCTCCCGATAAAATAAAAAAGCTCAGCCCCAAATGAAAAAAACCGGGCCAACCGGTTTCAGCCTGTTTGAATATCCCGACAGGCCGACCCAAGCCGCTTGCTGTCCACGACTCCACGTAAAAGAAAAGGAACAAAAACTACTGTTGTCACACACCTTGTACCAACAGGTACATTGTTAGCTGTTGCAATAAGGAGTGAACAATAACAGGGCGAGATGAATTCTACTTTTTGTTATAAGGATACCAAACACACACATGTATATACAGTGTATCTAAGTTACCAACAAAAATGAATTTTCAAATCACCCAATGAGTAGGCCCATATATCATGTTTCATTGCCCACCAATCTGTACGTCATGTCCCCCCCTCTTCTTTTTGATTGGTACGGCAACTTTTGTTTTATAGTTTTTTTTTCTTATAATACTTCTTGGTACACACTCTGTTAATCAATGCACTGCTACCCAAGTAGTCGCAAGTCGCGACACAAGTAGCGAGCGTATCATGCTTTCGTTTTAGTGAATCTATACACTGCTACCCACCCCGCACCGAATGGAGATGATCGGTGGGTTAATCCCCCTGTATCACGAGCTGGGTGTGTTCCATGAAATCGTCATGGACTCATGGGAACTCTAAGCCTCTTTGAGTAGACCAAAGCCGCTAGCAAACCTGCAACACAATTACGAATTCACAGCAGTGTTCAAGGCCGAAGCAAGGTCATGTGGTCCCATGCTGCTTGTTCAAAAACTTGTACGATTCTGCACTTTTTTGTGACTTATATATATAAATATATATATATATATATATTTATATATATATTTCTAAGGGCTTTGCTTTGCGGTGATCGAAGACAGTGGTCCTTGTCAACTGTCTTCTTTGTTTTGGTTGTTTCTGCGTATCCACACTGCTGACCTATATGCATTGATTGCGCCGCGGAAATTGAAGTGTATATGATAGACCGCAATAAACTTGACACTTTTAGCCAGAACGCCAGGTACCATCCATTGCTTATCCCTCCGCTTCGTACGGAAAAACGTATGGAAAAGGATAGCAGTATGAAAAAGGTATAAATAATTTAATTTTAATGATACGGATATTATAGAGTAAATATAAAAAAGAGCATTGAGAAATATGAAATATTTTCGTATTAAATTGACCGAAAAATCTATGAAAGATGCACGATACAATGAAAATTTTCGTATTACTCTTAAAAACCATTTGTGAATCGGCCACGTAATAAAATAAAACAATAAAATTAATAATAAATATATAATAATTATTTTTTACACTCCCTTTTCATATATTTTTTAATCTAATCAAGAATTCTATGGAAAACTAAAATTCTACCATTTTTCTTTTCCTATTTTTTCTATTTATTTTTTTTCCGAAAAATGCTAGGTAAAATTGGTATTGCAGCATCTTTGTGTCTCCAGTTGATATGCAATAAGTTACATCATCATTTTTTTCACGATTCGAAGTGCTCCCAAATTATCGCTCGAATCCCTGCTTGAACCTCGCTCGAGCACGCTACTCGAGGCTTATTCGAGCCTTAGGCTCAACCACATCTCAAGCGGGTTGCTCGAGCAGACGTTGGGTACGAGCTCGAGCATGCTGCTCAAGCCACCCTACTTGAGGCATGCTCGAGCAGGTCTTGAGCTTGGTTTCCATATATTTTCTAATCTAATCAAGAATTCTATGGAAAACTAAAATCCTATCAATTTTCTTTTCATTTTTTTTATCTTTTCTACTTATTTTTTTCCTAAGAACTACTGGGTACAACTGGAGTTTCAACATCATTTGTGTCTTTGGATGATGTGGAATAAGCTACATCAGTATTTTTTTCACAATTCGGCGTTCTCTCGAATCATCGCTCGAATCCTTGCTTGAACCTTGCTCGACACCTGCTCGAGGATATGCGCTTAAGCAGGCGTCGAGCATATATGCTCAAGCACGCTTCTCAAGGCTTGCTCGAGCCTTAGGCTCAAGCACATCTCGAGCAAGTTGCTCGAGAAGGCATTGAGCATGAGCTCAAGCATATGCGCTCGAGAACGCTGCTCAAGCCATCCTACTCGAGGCATGCTCCAGCAGGTCTCGAGCATCAAATAAGTCTCAATTAGGCATCGATCATCTCTTTCACGACTAGATCTACGGGTTTTTGAGTTCCACCAATTGTAATTTCTGACGAAAAATTCAAACAGACATAACTTTATGCATAGTGGTTCAATTTAGGCTCATTTTTTTATTTGTAGGTATCGATAAGATATATGATGTCCAAACACCCATTGTGGGTTGCCACTCTTAGATTTCAAGAAAATGACTCTTTCACTTTCAAAACCTAATTTTATGTTATACTTTTATCTACTGATCGACACCTCGAAACCTCTCCCTCTTGACCCTCTCTTATATATGGTGTGGTGCACTTTAAATGCAACGTGGGATGTAAATATATATATATTCATACATTTTACATGTTTTGCCAAAGGGTATATCTTTGTACTGTTTTGAAGTATCGTCAATTTGCCATCGATTAAAATCTTATTTTATTACAATCATTAGATTCTATTTTAACCCAATCATATGTTTTAATAATAATGGTAAATCCAGCTCAAGGGTCGTGGATCCTTTTTTTTTTTTTTTGACATAACAACTTCAGACAGAGATGTAGACACGAATTTGATCCTATGTAGTAATTGCACGATGCAATACACAAAAAATACATAGTTTTAAATTGTTTTAGATTATAAACTAAAATAGCGTATTTTTAACATAAAAAACATCAAACAATGTACAACATATTTCAATATACCGTATCATGTAGTTACTATAGGGAATTCTAGTTCGCTTTATACACGATCACTTGTAGACTGGTGCTTTTATTTTTCATAAAAGTTGTTAACATATAATAATAAATAATGACATGCGGCCACACCCACAGCCAAACTGGTTTGTAAAGATTAGATTATTTTTATGACCAATTTTGACAAGCGGAAATTATTTTTAAAAACATTTAATTATAAGCCAATTCAAACCTAAGACCCAAATCATAGTAATAGCTAAAATCATTGTAAACATTTAATTATAAGCCAATACATTGAACGTCAAGTTTTTCGTTCATACATTAATCATAGCAGCTGGTACAGAACATTTTATACAGTTAAGTGATGCATTATTAATAATTCAAATACTAGTTACCATAAAGTTGGACGGTCACTGATACAATTTTTGCTTTGATATCAGTTTTTTACTATCATTTTTCTTTGTAGTTTTATTTTTATTTTTAAGAAAAGAAAGTAAATGTAAGTGATGGCCAGAAACATTATTCTAATAGATGCGGGGATATGCATTTGGAAAATGGTAAATGTAAATGAAACCCATGTAGCGTGCCACTCATTCCGGCAATTTACGGTCAGAGACTCAGAAAATAGCGCGAGTTTGCTGCTGCTGCGATGAAAACACCAGCGTTTTTATTTGTAGGTATTTTTTAATTGTTTGTTTTAAAATTCAGATGTAATACATATCACTTCTTTAAAATTTTATAGTAATTTAACGATTTATACAAATGTAAATATAAAAATTATAAAAATAAAAAATAAAATACTGAACCTAATATAATATTAATTTAATTTTTTTAAAAATGTCGTTAAAGTTGTCTCACAATGTTAGTTTAAACTTTAACCGTTAGAAGGTCTGATAAAACTGTGAATATTAAATATCTAATTTAAGTGTAATATGGTATTAATAAAAAAAAATTAAAAGCCATTGGACTTTGCATGCATGGGCTCAGATTTCAATTTTCTACGATGACCGAAAATCAAATATAAAAAACACATCAACACCTGTCTACCTCTAAATATGATTGGTTTATTTTTATTTTATTTTTTCTGATGGATGTACCGTTTAGAAAACTCATCAGATTCTCTATAATCATATTTTTTTATAATTTAGATTTAATTTTAGAATTTTTGTAAGTTCTTTAAAATAGAATTAAAAAAATAAAAAATATCATTTTTTTATAATTTAAAATCGTGTAAATACTTTTTAATATATGTATTGATATATATATGTATTTTTGATCTGGATTGTAATAAATAAATAAAATATATTTACTATTTATCCTGATCGTAATCAAATAAAAGGTTTTGAACCAACGAAATTGGATGAAAAAATGACACAATTTAAGGCTGTCGGCTGGTAGTATTGTAGGGGAAAATAAATGGTGCCAAGCGATAAGAGGATAGAAAGAAATACACGCCATTGGAACATTGATTGTTAATAATGGAGAGGCAAGCTTTAATTTAATTTTAAGGTCACGATGGAACACAAGCCCGTTCCTCACCGCCAGTGCTGCATGCCATGCCAGCAAAGATGTTGCCGGTGGCGTTATACATATTGAATAAATAAATAATAATAATAATAATAATAACAAAAAAATCACTCACATTGTATCACCTCTAATACTAAACAAAAATATTCGTGCCCTTTACATGTACATTAATTGTTTTGTATTTATGTTCGAGTTTTCAACCATTAATGGACACGAAAGCCTAGCGTTAAATGTAGAAGTCCCTTTCTACACGTTATATATATATATATATATATATATATCAATTACAATATTACATAATTTTAAAAATTGTGAATTTAAAATTTTCCAAAACACATGTTAAAATTTGTGTGCCTATGAAATTTGAACTTTTTTTAAAAATGTATATGATCATGAATTTAAATGGTCAAATAACACAAGTTCTTTTTTTATATACGTAATAAATTCAACCGATGGATTAACCAACTCTACAATTAAGCCATGACGGTAAATTTATGGGTTGGCGTTGTCTTTTGTTACCCATCAATCATGTATAAGACTTAAAAAATAAATCAAGACGAACTTTGTCACCCATGAAAATCAAGCCTATAATTTTACACCGACACACAAAGTCTGATTAATTATTTTACTTATGGTTTTATAGACTTTTTTGATGGGTGTGAGGATTTTAATATGGTATTTAAACATGTGGTATTTAATATGTTAATTCTTTATACTGTATTTCTTTATGTTATGTTTATTGATCTTACGAGTAAGAAAATAAAATATATAATTTAAGTATTCTATTTCATATTAATGGGATATAAATTTATCGTTACTATATATATTTTTAAAAAAAGGAGTACAACATAAAGTCGAGAACTTTAAAAAGAATGTTTGCAAAATAATCGCATAATATAAACTTAATAAAGCATAAAAGTGCAAACAATTCGTACACGCTATTCATCGTTATGTATCCCCTATTCCTACGTGGTGATGTTGGTCGCAAAAGTCAAAGTCGGTGGAAAAATGAACTCTGAAGTTTACTAAACACTCTCTTCTGCCTCTCTTGTACAAATTTGCAAAGGTGAATACGTAGGCAAATAATATGTGGCCTGGTATCAAAAACATATCTTTTATTGATAGCACAAGTATTGGAATTATTAAATATATTTTTAAATTATATATAATTAATTAAATAGTAATCACATATAATTATAAAATATCTTTAAAATACATATTTTTAGTTAAAACTTTTATTAAATTATGACTGTTATTACATTAGTTCTTCAAACTCATATTTTAATATAATATTTTATAATTATGTGATAAATATTTAGCAACATATGTATAATTTAAAAAAACATTTAGTGAGTTCAAATCATCAAAACCATATTTTTTTCCATAGACAACATATTCATGATAGTATTTTTTTTTATTCCAACACATATCCTAATGTTATTATTTAAAACATTATGAGTGAAATAGATAAACATTTTAATAAAATTGTCTACATGAAATAAAACTGATCACAAATTTAACTTAAAATCTATATTTTAAATACAACTTTGTTAATATTTCAAATTTAAATAATAATGTTAATTATATATATTAATTAACATATAATAATTATATGTTAATTATAATTATATATATTATAATAATAATTATATATATTATAACAATAATGTTAGCCATTAAGGCTGCATTTGGTACATTACCTGTTTTAAGAATTATATTACTATTTTTAAAACTATAAGTTCATGTTTATTATACAAATATTTAATTTTAAAATGTAATTTAAAAAAAAACTGACAAATAAATAATGTGTGCTATTTGGAAGAAAAATAAAAATAAAGTTTTAATGCGACCGCAGACTCTGTATTTGATGAGCGTTGTTGCATAAGTTTTTTCTAATTTTTAATTTATTTTTACAATAATACCCCTAATACCTCCAACTCTCCCAAGAAAAATGATATTTGCAACTTGCATTTTCAGTGCGTCTCAATTGATGTGATGATTATAATGTCAGTAAAATTATTTTAAACTTAACGCGCAGTGCAATACATTTGAGATTGATAGAGAGAGATAGCAGGGAAGTGAAGGAGGGGTCTCTAGCAATGCATTTGGATATGAGGAGATATAAGCATGTGGATTTAGATACAAAATAGTGTGTTTTTTTAGAAATCCAAGAGCGGCAAACCTCGTATGGATGTTTGAAACCCGTGTCTCATATATACTTACAAATAAAAGAATGGCTTAAATCATATCACTGTGTGGAAAGTTATGACCGTTTGGATTTTTCATTGGAAATTATAGTTGACGGAACTCAAAAACCCATAGATCTGACCATAGGAGAGATGATCGATGCCTGCTTGAGCCTCAAGTTCGAACAGGGCTCAACGTCTGCAACATATGCGCTACTCTAGCCCTGCTTGAACTTCGTTTGACATCTACTTGAGATTGTGACTCGAGCAATGATTCGGAACTGCCATAATGAGGCAAAAAATATTGATGTGACTTATTTAATTTAATGGAAAACATAAAAATACCGTAACGCTGGTTGTAACTAACAGCGCTCTTCCTTAAGTAAAATTGTACAGTAATATCTTTAATATTGTTGCATTATATTATTTTAAAAAATATTTATAACAATTCAACAGCTAAAAAATATTTGTGTAACAATTACCTTCACAGTTAACTTGTAATAGATATTTTTGTTCTTAGACAACGCGGGAGGCAACAATACATACATGCCTATTTTTTCCGTACTCTTGGTAAATGAAATGATGCATCCACTACGTTCTCCAATAATTAGATAACATGTACAATTACAAACTCTCTGATGAGAGAGCGAAAGAAAGAAACATGAGTTCTGATTCGATCCTCCCATACAATACACGGGATCGAGAATTCTGCATATTACCAAAAAGAAATAAAAAAAACACGGCGTCATGTGCTTGATCTCATAAAACCAGATGGCCCCATTGCCGCAACATCCACCACGACCTCCGCAACTCTCTCAGCCCCAGTTTTACCCGGCCCCCATCACGCCCGCTTGGGCTCCATCATCGTTTTCCATGGCTGCTACAGTCAACGACGTGCACGATATGATAAAACCTCCCATCGACTAACTATACAAACACGCGTGGACCAGTTAAACCACCTGTGGACAACAAGGAGACACCACGCGTTGCGATGGCTTAGTTAGTATAGCAACCTGCAACGCATCATTCATTTATGGCTTAATAAAAGTCGTGCAAGACTGTGTATGCGATCTTGACAGTTAAATTTAAAAAGTTTTATACCTTACCGACACTATACGCGAGAAGGTCCAACACCAATAGTTAATGGGTTCCATTATGATAGATGTAATAATTCATCAATTGGGTCAACTGCGTTTAGTAGTGTGCAAGCATGGCATGTGAAGGACCCATCATTTGATAAAAATGACAACAATGCAATTCCAACCCCTCGCCAGCCAACCTTCCCATCGTGCAATAAACTAAACCTGTATACAATAAACAATTGCATGTTTGTTCTTAATCCCTTCCCTCACATCGTCTATCTATCTATCCAATCCCTGGCTAGCAAGGTGATTCCCTCCCAAACCCACTCGCTCTGTACTTTATTTTTCATATTCCACACCAATTATTCTTGCTTTGTTTTTATGTGTAACAAAGTATTCAATTCAATTTTTTCCGAGCTACATAGTCATGCTAAAAAAAACATGATAATAATGTATTATTATGATAATTTTTATTTAACTAAAATTTTGCTATAATAATTTAATATTATAAAATTATAATAAAATAAAAATCTAATTAAATTATTATTATAATAATTTAAATTAAAATTCTCATGATAACAATATAAACTCACGTTTTTATTTTAGCATAACTCGAATGTCTACTACTTCTATGGGAGAAGACAAAAGTGGTTGGAGGGTTCTGATTGGCTACTACTTCTAGTTGGATGATACGAAGGAATTAAGTAGTGCAAAGGAATTCCAGTTGTCACCGGCTTGACTCCCCAGTGATTGAATTAAGTAGTGTAAAAAAAGTGTAAATATGATTGAATGTCTCATTTATGAGTGAGTGTTAACTCGGGTAAAATAATTGTGATTTGTGGAGTGGTGTGGTTTTATGTGTAAACTTTTATTTTAATTAAATTAAAATATGGGACACGGACGCGCATATGCATGGAGTGTGTGGTCGGGGCGCTTCTTAATTTTTCTCTCTCTCTCTCACAAATATATTTATAATAAAATAATTAAAAACTTTAATAAATTTATTTATATAAAATAATATTAATTCCAGTTTTAACTCTAAATATACAGCGTAATTAAAAATTTTATTAAATAACTGACAAGTCAAATTTAATTAGTCATTACCTCAAATTTTAGTATTTAATAAAATTTTTAATCAATACACATATTTTTGAACTAACTTTATGGTTAATATTTTTTTTATAGTGATTACTATTTACCATAATTAAATTTATTAAAACATTTAATATTCTACTGTGATTACTTAAAGTCATCATATTTGTTGGGTTTCGTTAGTTTATTTTACATATATGGGTATTTTAAGATTAGATTAGTTATTAGTATTTTTAAAATTTAATAAAAATTATAACTTTTTAATAATTATAGCATTTTCATAATAAATTATATTTAAATTTATACATAATAATTAATTTATTAATTTTTCATCCACCAATACTACAATTATGTTAGCGAATGATATTATTCATTACCAAATGAATATGATCCATATTTTAATGAGTATTTGTACGAAATATGAAATTTATAATCTAATATGTATATTTATAATATATATATATATATATATATATATATATATATATATCATCAAGAAAGGGACTTACCTCTTTGTGTGGAGGCTCTGATAAAAAATATTCTAAAAAATTCATGTATAATATATATTTTAAATATATTATATATAATATATATACTATTCTAATATGTATATTTATAATATATGTTTTATACATATATTTTTATTATATTTATATATTTATGTATATGTATAATTTGAAAAATGGACATAAAAGTGTAAATAACAAATGAAAGAGATAATTGAGACATGACAGCCAATATATTAATTAATGAAGTTCCTAAAATTGTCTAATTTATATCTTCTCCCATCATAATTTATTGTAGAGTAGTTGAGTTGGAATAATAACATAGTAATAAAACATCATTTAATCATGATTTCAATTATTATCTTTTGAAAACAATTATATTTTGTTCAAATTTCTTCCATTACTCCAATCCTCCTTGTCCTTGGTAACAAATACAAATAGCTTAAAGGGAAGGCATGACCCAACCCGACTCGTGCCAAATAAACATATGTCGGTCGGCGCGCGCTTTGAACGTTGGAAGAATAGCAGTATAATTCAAAACTCATAGATTTAATTCATCAATAAACAAAAAAAGTCCTAACTAAATTCGACCATTAATCGCGCAAACTAACAGGAGAATGTTTTCATTTAAAAAAAAAAAAAAAAAGTCACAGAAAGAAGGCCGGAAATACAAATGAATAAAAGCAAACGGCGTCGTTTACGTAGACCCCACCGCCACCGAAAAAGCAACCCTTCCAAGTCCAACCTCAGCGGCTCTCCTCCCGCTATTTATGCTCTACTCCTCAGATCTCCTCCCTTCAAATCCCACAAACCTTACAACCGAAAACATGGTGGTGCTCGAATCCAAATCCGTTTTGTGTTCCTGCCTCCTACTCCTCCTCCTCGCGTCTCTCTGTTCAGGAACAGAGTACCAGGTTCTGATTACCAGTTCCCTACCGCCCCCGTTAGCTCTCCATTCTCAGGTCTCAAAACCCACCCAATACGATGAGGCCGCCTTCTCCCGGTCCGCCTCACTAGAGGGCCAACGGAACAGCTTCTCCGTCGACCTACACCACGTCGATGCCTTGCTGTCTTCCGGATCCAACTCCACCGCCGAAGATCTGTTCATCTCCAGGCTCCAGCGCGATGCGAGGCGCGTGAACCACATCCACGCCGCCGTCGCCGCCGCCGTCGCACGCTCATCCTCCGTCACCACGTTCGGCGTCGGTAAAAGCAGGGCGGGGGGGTTCAGCACCTCCATAGTATCCGGGCTCAGCGTCGGCAGCGGCGAGTACTTCACCCGCCTGGGCGTCGGCACACCCGCCTCCAACGTCTACTTGGTGCTCGACACCGGATCCGACATTAACTGGATGCAGTGCATGCCCTGTCGCACCTGCTACAAGCAAACCACCCCAATTTTCGAGCCCAGCAAGTCTGCTACCTACCGGAAAGAGCGTTGCGGATCTCCCCTGTGCAAGCAGCTGGAGAGCCCGGGGTGTAGCGCCACCACCAAAAGCTGCGTCTACCAGGTATCCTACGGCGACGGATCCTTCACCGTCGGCGATTTCGCCACCGAGACCCTCTCCTTCCGCCACCGGGCCAAGATCCAGAACGTCGCCTTCGGGTGCGGCCACGACAACCAAGGCCTCTTCGTGGGCGCCGCCGGTTTGCTCGGGCTCGGCCGAGGCCCGCTCTCGTTCACGTCACGCGTGGGACCCCAGTTCGCCCACAAGTTCTCCTACTGCCTCTCCGACCGGTCCGCCACGAAGCCGTCCTCGCTCATGTTCGGCGACACGTCGGTGTCGCGCCGGGCGGTGTTCACCCCGCTCGTGAAGAACGACAAGCTCGACACCTTCTACTACGTCCAGCTCACGGGGATCAGCGTGGGCAGCGCCCGCGTCCGCGGCGTCAACCCTTCCCTCTTCCGGATCGACGCCACCACCGGCGACGGCGGCGTGATCGTGGACTCCGGCACTTCCGTCACCCGCCTCGTCGGCCCGGCCTACGCTGCCTTCCGCGACGCCTTCCTGGCGGCCGCGCGGTGGCTGAAGCATGCGGACGGCTTCTCGCTGTTCGACACGTGCTTCGACCTGGCGGGAAAACCGCATGTGCTGGTGCCCAAGGTGACGCTGCATTTCGTGGGCGCGGACGTGTCGCTGCCGGCGACGAACTACCTGATTCCGGTGGACTCCGCGGGCAAGTACTGCCTGGCTTTCGCCCCAGCCGGCAGCGGCCTGTCCATTATTGGGAATATTCAGCAGCAGGGGTTCCGGGTGTCGTTCGACACGTCGAGGTCTCAGGTCGGGTTTGCACCCAACAGCTGCGCGTGAGCGGCACCTTCTTGGTCTGTGAGGGGGGGAAGTCTCCTTCCCCGGCCACACTCCACTCTTTTTTAGGAGTTTCTTTTTCTTTTTCTTTTTTCCCAAAAAAAAAAAAAAAGAAGCACCCGTGATTGTGGGGTGGAAGAAAAAAAGGGCTGAGTGAAGACTCAAAAGCATGCGTATTTCAATGAGTTTATGAAACTTTTTTTTATTTTACCCAATTGAATCGTTCCATGTGTGGGTGTCACTGATTTGATTGTGGTCTTGTTGTTGATTGTTGTTTTCCTAAGAATGCGATTGCATAGTAGACTGGCTGTCGTCGGCTCGACCGTCATAAACAGGAAATAGAAAAGAAGGCACGCCGGTAGATTTTGTCGGAAAAAGACAACCGGAAAAGCTACACAACCGTTTTTCACGTGAGTGCGCAGTGATATTTATTTTTGGAAGTGGTGAAGGTTTTTTAAAATATATACATATATTTATTTATTTACAATTTAAAAATATATGCTTTTTGTAGTTGGCTCTATTTTTTATTTTATATATATATATATATATGTATATTATTTTGTTTTGGTGGTGTTGAGTTCGGGTGGAGGACGGTAGTTGTGGCAATGCTAGGGAGGCGGCTTGGAGCCTTGGTGGCAATTGCTTTGCTCGTGGAGTGGAGGCTGTGACGTGTTATAGCTTCTTTCTTTGGTTTTTTTTAGGAAATTTTATAGCTTTATGTGCTCTAAATAACAACGGTAACCAAAACGGTCAGGGTAAATTATGTGGTTTTATTTTTATTTTTAAAAAGAGGTAATTAGAAGGAACATAATTGTAATAAATATTAGGTTGCATTATAACTGTAGTGACATAAAAACATATGAAAAATAAAATTAGAATAATTTATATTAGTTATATAAATTATTTTATAATTTTAATATATAATTTCTCCTAATTTTATTTTGAAAAAATCAAACACACCGAACAAGTGCTAAGAGGTAATCTTAGAGCAAGTCTGACATTGTATTTAGTTTTTTGTTTTCAAATATTGTTCTTAAATTTTGAATTCAAAAAATAATCATTTTGATAATTGTTTTTACCAATCAATACCATAGGAAATGTTGACAAATAGCTTTGTGAGGACAGCTTTCGTGGCCGAGCAATAGGGACTAAGCTTTGGCTGGTGCAAGAGAGGTTGCGCGGTGCCGTGCAGCCGGACGGGGTTGCAAAGGTCGGTGGATGTGTGGAGAGGAGGATATTGGGCGGTGGTTTTTCAGAGAGGAGCACGGCTGCGCAACGGTCGTGCGGGAGGTACAGGGCAACAGGGAGTAAGTAGAGGAGACAGTCAATTTTATGAGAAAAAAGTAAAAACAATAAAATCATTATTTTAATTTTATGAATTTGAGTACAGAATGTGAAAACATTCTTCAAACAATAAATCTTATGGGTATTTTTAATATTCAAATAAAAAAGTGTGTTCAACCTTATAACCAGGAAACCATCGTCATAAAAAACCAAATCGTCCTTACCATCTGCCAAATCGATGTGTAATGTCAGAGAACATGCATCTCAGGCTCTAAAACGAGTAAAAGTTAACTATTTGTGTTTGGTGTGAAAAAAAGGTTATTTTTGGCAGTTCGTATTATATAGTATTAAAAAAAACAATGTTGATTGTTGAGTAATTAAAAGTTTCATTTTTTTTTTAATGCAGATGTCCAAACCAGCTTACTCGAAACTCGACTAATCTTGAGGGTCTGAATGTGTGGTCATTAATGTTAATGCCAGAAATCGAATCCCGCAGCAAACCCCTTGGTCTCAAATTATTTGAACACTGGTCTACCGTTGGTAGTATCATGTATTCATATTGATTAATCTTACTGTCATGTTTGCCATCACTGGGCCACCATTCTTCAAATGTGACTTCTTCTTCTTCTTTTTTTATTTGGGCGTGGAACTATGGAAAAAATTGACGCAAAAATAAATATTCAAACTGAATAAAACCAATTTTATAACTTCAATCACATTCAGATAATACTAAATATTTCAAATCTCTAATTGTGGACACAATTTCTAACAAAATCGCGTCTACCAACATATTTAAGAGGCTGTCAGAATCAAATTTTAAAATAGTACTCAAATGCACACTTTCATCCCCGTTCATATTAGAAGAATAACAATGCTACTTGCTATTTATATATTAATTAAAACAATATAGTTTTGATCAAAATACAAAGACTTAAATATAGTAATTATTTTTGAGACTGCATTTAAATTTTATATGCAAAATTACTATAATTATTATTTATTTGTGAAAAGTAACTATTTAATATATATATATAATATACTATTTTCTCTCTCATCACATGTATTAATAAAAAATAAAAATAAATAAAGTAATATGTAAAAAATATTATTTTAATAAAAATAAAATGTAAAATAATATTAGAGTTGAATTGTAAAATGATTATACACATACGAAAAATTCTGTGTTAAGAAAAAAAAATAGAATTAGACATGCTCTTGGCATCACATTAAACTAAAACGTATCTATTGAGTATAGTATGTTTTATTATATATGGTGAATATAATTTAATTATTAGTAGGTAAAATGATATTCTTATATTGTTTTTTCAAATAAAAAATCTAAGGTTGTTTTTGCTTTGATGTAATATATTTTTCATCGTAAAATATTTATAAATAAAAATAATATTAAGGAAAATATTTGTTTAATTTAAATTTAAATTAAATATTATTTTAGTTAATTTTTATTCAATATTTTTAAAATTTTAAATTTTAAAATTAAGTTTATATTTTTTTAATTTAAAAATTTAAAATTAATAGATTTAGACTTTATGTAATAATATACTAGAAAGAATAAGTAAATAATTTTAAAAAAAAATATACAAAAACATTTAACGAACCGGTCCACATCTGCATGGGCCGACTCTAATCGATCAGTCCACTTAGGGATTAAAATGGATCAAGATTTTTCTGATTCAGTCCGCACGAACTACGGACTGATTTGCAAATCAATAATCCATTTTACATTCCTATAGTCCTCACATAGCAATTTCTTGTCGATTCAAATCACGGGTGGACTGGGTGATATATTGAGCCAATAAAATACAATCAACTCAGATCCATGTGAGGGCTTAGAAAAAGACTTACAAATAATTTTTCTATTTAATAATAAATCATCGCATATGAAAGTAGAGTCTATATACGAGAATATCTTCCCGATTTCATAATATTCCAATGGAACCCAAACTCATAGCATTAGAGTCTGTTGTTATCTTCTCCACACACTCATCGATGGAATAGTATTTTATAAATCCTGTCTCCCCTTACGGATCAATAATTGTACTAAGTAGAGCCACATGTCGCCTACATTATTGAGCTAACTCCATAAATGACCCTTTCAACAGCACGTCTTTTTCGGTTAATAAAATGTGCGTGATAAATGTAGCTTATCGAGCCAAATGTGCGTGATAAACGCAAAATCGAACATAAGTAAACAAATGACGATATGAAAATGACGCACGCCCGCAAAATCCGGGAGGCCAGGCCGTGGCCAACCCGCAGAGCACATGGAAACGTAAAAACGATGTGGACTTTCCCACTGTTGCCTTTTTTTAAATTTTACCCGGTTCTATTATAGTGGCAATTATAATAGATGCTAATTATTATAATATTTATTATATTATTAAAATGTATATTATTTGTTCAGTAATATTGGGACAAATGATTAAAATTATTCAATATTTGAGAAGATTCAATACTCAAATCTCTAGTAGGGAGCCTTCTAATATGTTAAACTAAAATATATACATTATTCGTATAGGAGAATATGAGAGGGTAAATCATATTTATTGTTATTGAAATTTAACGATGATTTATGGTGGTTATGGAACTTTTTTTTTTTCTCATTGGAGTCATTTTTATTTTTGAAGGTCATTGTGGTTAAAGATAATGCCAGAATCCACTAGTTTCTAATGTATCATTAAAAAAATTAAATTAATAAATTAATTTGATGATGTGTCATCCCAATTTGCATTTGCCAGTTACTAAAGTTTTTTTCTTTCATTCAAAGAAAATAAAAAAAACAAATGTTACATTTAAGACTTGAACACATGACCTCAGCAAAATTGCATTAGGGTCCTCACTACCGAGAAAAAAAAAGAATTTTATAAATTTAATACAATTATTCATACATGTACCCTATATTATTAATTGAAAATTTAATACAGAAAATTTAATTAATCAAATATATTTACTTAAATTCTTAATGGATTATTTTCATCATCCAATTGTTCAAAATCCATGTCTCTTAACTTTTACTTACATTGTTAAATTAAAATTTTAAAAGTGGCTAGTTTGCTAGTTTTATCTAGTGTTCTTACTGACAACTTTTAAAAATTTAAAGTAACAAAATAAAAGTCAAGAGACATAAATTTGAATTCATGACGAAAACAATCAATTAATAATTATGTAAAAACATCTTTGATTAATTAAATTGTTTATATTTAATTTTCAATTAATGATATATGGTGTGTATATATACACAAACCTTAATTTTGCAAAAAAAAAAAGAAAAGGAAAAAACAGTTTTAGCCAAAATAACAGTAATGGTGATAAGTTCATAGGTTGCATTGATGAAACCTTAGCTAGAGTTATTGTTACAATATTCAAATCATTGTTTAGATCATTAGACGATTAATGTGATCGTTGAAAGATCAATATAGTCCATTAACTATCAACATGGTGGTGGTGTTTTAGGCATTAGTTGATGTGGTTGTGGTGGTAGTTTGAGCATTGGATGTCGTGGCTTGTGATTGGGACGTAGGAGTAGTGTAAAGTTGTAAGACATCTACTAACCTTTCATACTCACCTCTTATGTTCCTTATACATTTTTTTGTACCGAGATTAGCTTTGAAGGCTTAAGTGATTTTCCAAAGTCATACATTTATGTAAGGACTTTACTTTGTCTTATATTTTTCTTGTTTGATACATTTGTTGGTTTACTTTGTATTTGATGATTACTTGATATACTTATATAACATATTGATTGTTTTGGAATTTAATTTCTTTTATGGGTGAACATTATAAACGTACAACAAACACACGCAGTGTATGATTGTACGAAGAAACAACATGCAATTATGCACAATCAAGATATATTTTGTTTTTTGTAAAAATTTAAAAGATAAAAGAAAGATAATCAAACGTAAACAATTTTAATGTGAAAAACTCAAATTGGGAAAACTATGAGATGCTTACACAAAAAAAACAAATTTACCATAGATGGTATGATACAACTTATAACTTACACAAAATTGCATTTGGCTCTTTTCTTCTTAGTTCTATAAGTACTCTCTCTCTTGCAATGCTACTACAAACGTGGCTCTCACTAAGGACATGTAGGCTACTACACATTTAGCTCTGCTCTCATCTCTCTATGGCACAACTACTACATATGTAACTCGTCTCCTCTCTATTTGTTTCGATCTCTCTCACACATAGATGCATATGAGGATAGGATCATAATACTTGCACAACCGCTTCAAACAACTTACATATCAGGGCTACAAAAATAGAAAAGAAGTAAAATGCAAAAATACCCTTTTGAGAGTATGGTTACCTGATTAAGTCCACTAGGTTGCCTAACCCACTTAAGATATGCTCAAACATAATAATGAGGTGAAATTATCTTGATTATTTTTACATCATTTTTAGAATTCAAATTTAACATGTGAGGCAATCTTTATTTAAAATTATGAAGTTGAGCTAATGCGAGGTGTCAATTTTATTTCATTTGGTATTGTATATTAAGGTGAACATCGATCTGTTTGGTCAATTTATATAGTATTTTAGAACCGAATCGAAGACATTCAGTTTTAAAAAATAACAAATCAAATTTTATCAACAAAAGTGAAAAGTCATTGATTCATAGGTTTTTAACCACTATTAACATTCAATAAAAAAATTATCAATTAGCAAATGACAGACTAATAACTTTATAAAGTGTATTGTTTAGATACGATGCAAATATATATAATCAATAATGGTCAATTGATCTACATTTAACACTTCCAAGTTCCAATATGTATACTAATGCTTGTACAAATACATTAATGTTGATAAAAGAATCTAGATTTACGAGAGACACGAATGTGTATGCGAGTAACATATGTAAAAAGAGATATAAATAGAACTTAAATGAAGTTTTTAATTATATAGTATATTATATTCGATCGGTTTGATGATAAAATTATAAATAAATCGTAATATATTAGTTTTCTAAAATTTCAAACTAATTTTTTAAAATATATACTTAATTTATATGATTTAGTTTGTTTTCTCCAAATCTATTTTTAACCATCCTCATGTACATGTTAAAATTGAATATCATTTCAAGTTTTAAAAAAAATTCAACCCGCCACGTACCCCGTTTACTTTACTTCTTGGAAGGTTGTTTTGTTTTGTTTTTTTGGTTTTATGAAAATAAAAATATATAAATGTAATTATCAAACGTAATTTCATAAAATTTCAATTTGAATAATAATAAGAAGTAGAAAGCCTAAACACGACGAAGACGAAGATGGAAGTGGAGGAAAGAGGAGGGAAGGTCTGCGCGCTGATAGAGAAGGCCACCAATTCCATCGCCTCGGAGGTGGATCGTCGCCTTCTCAAATCAATCAAAGCCCTAGTCCGCGATTCTGAATCGGAGCTCCGCCTCGCCTCCCAAACACTCATGTCCCTCATGAAGCGAGACCACTCCCAGGTCCCCTAATTCGCCCCTTTTTGTTTGTTCATCCCCTGCAAATCTAGGGTTTTTTGTTTCTGATTTTTTATATATAAAAAAAAATCCTGTGTATCGAATTGATTTTGAAGAGTGAAAAAAATTGAAGAACTTAACGATTTGCTAGTATAAAAATTTTGAAGAAAAATGGTGGGGCTTTGTTTTTTTTCTTGATATAGGAAGTGAGCGAAGTGGTTTGGGTGAAATTGTTTGGTTTTGAGGCTTGAAGGAAGTCAGAAATGAATTGGGCGCCTCGTTTCCTAAAACAAGCGTGTTGAATGTTGAAACCTGAACAGTGAGTATTAGATTAACGAAATCACTGCACAAGCTTGGCATCGTGCATGTGTCATTGTGGGTTAGTGCTGTAAATGTAATGATGAAGGATGACAAGGGAAGAGTAGAGAGGTTTTTTGTTTTCCAGTGAACATCTATCTCTTGATGTGGTGTCAACTTGTTCCTGCTTGTTTATATATATAAAATTATATATGCAATATTATTCCCTATATATTGTATGGTTGTTGTGCGCAACAACAGTGTTAAGTTCACTAGATCAAATTTTGAATTCGAAATTTGGGGTGCTACCTTGTTTCTGCAGGTGCGGTTCCTTGCACTTCTCATAATTGATGAGCTGTTCATGAGGTCGAAGCTTTTCAGAACCATCCTTGTTGTGAATTTGGATCAGCTGTTGAGTTTAAGCATTGGTTTTAGGAGAAACCTGCCGCTCCCTGCCCCTCCTGCAGTTGCATCTCTTTTGCGCTCCAAGGCAATTGAGTTCTTAGAGAAGTGGAATGTTTCGTTTGGGATTCACTACAGACAGCTCAGGCTAGGATTTGAGTATCTGAAAAATATTCTTCGGTTCCAATTCCCTAATTTACAGGAAAATGCAGCCCGTGCTCAGCGAGAGAGAAGGGAAAGGGAGAATAGGTCAAAAGAGTTGATACTGAACAAGTTTGAAATCCTGAAGGTCAATCTTCCCTCTATAAAGGATGACATACAGTCAACAGTTGATGAGATTAGGGAATGCTTGGACATTGTCTCTTCCAAAGAAGAAGGTATGCTGCTAGATACTATGGAAGATGAAGAAACTGAAGAGTTCCGATGTTTTGAACTGCGGCAGATCCGTCTTGATTCACTGAAAGAAGGTGAAAAAATTCATGAGAGTAGTGAGAATAAAGTAGTTTTTGATACATTAAGGGAGCTGTACAAGCTCCTGGTGACAAAGCATTTGGTTTCATTACAGGAATGGATTTCCATTCTCATTAGGGTTGACCTTACGGACAATAGGTTTAGAGATTCCACGTTGAAAGAGTTTATTGATATAAGAAACCATCTCCAGTCAGTGAAGAAGATGTGTGAAGAAACCGGTTGTGCTCTTCCCAACACATCTGATCAAGAGGAAGAAGATATTTGGGAGGAAGGCAAGATGGAACATTTCCAGGATGTGAATACTCTTACAATTAGCAACCAAACTGAAGATCTCGCCATTCCAAGTACCAGTGAGGTGAACACTGAAACTCCCAAATGCAGTTCTAAAGAGTCAAAGAGCACTGACTCTGATTTGACCTCTCTAAGGGGTAAGCTTTTAGCCGAAGCTCCTGTCATGCCATGGGGCTCTTTTTTGGACAACTGGGGTTCGAATCGAGCCTTTCTGGCCAATCAGCGGGGATTGGAGCTAAAGGGGCACTGGGGACGAGTAGACGAAGATGCAGTTATTCCTGCTGAGAAAATTGCTGAGTTAAATTTACAGACATCACTTTACAAAGAAGAACCAATGAAAATACAACCTTGCCATGCCCCTCTGGGCAATGGGAGACTCTGCCAACGAAGAGATTTGAGGGTTTGCCCATTTCACGGGCCCATCATACCCCGGGATAACTCGCCAATTGGTTGTGTAAATCCCGATGTGGATACTGCTGTAGCAGAAAGGTTGGCGAAACAAGCAGTGAAGAACATTAGGGATAAGGATAAAGAAGAATTGAAAACGAGAGAGTATAAGCAGTCCTTGAAGCGCGCTAAGCTTGTTAAGGTGCGGGAACACAATGATGCTGTTTTACGCGAAGCCGGCTTGACCTCTACTTCTCGATCTGCTGCTGTTGGAGAAGATATGGTGACGCTAGATGGGGAAAAACTATCTGCCAAAAACAAAACACAGACTTTAGCTGCCATGCTTCGAAAGAAAGTGACTTCAAAAGATAGGATATCTCAGAGGCTTTCAAAATCCCGAGCAAGAGATTCAATGGGAAAGCAGCAGCTGACACTGGGTGAGGGCTCAAATTACAGAGAGGCTTTCCCTAATCAGTGGTAGACTGAGGTTTCCCTCGTTGGAAATTTCCTTGCACATATGCCCCCTACACGGTTCGATTCAGATTTTGAATGGAAGCTTCAAGCTACGCGAGTTCTTAGAATTATCTGCAACTGAAGATTACTTAACAATGGAAGTGGATGATTACATAACTATGTTGTAATATAGCTTGTTTTCTTAAGTACATTTGTAAAACTAATTATTCGCTGCAAATTTTGAACACGATTAATTTGTCCATATATATGTTCATAGGTATGTTTGAATTTATATTGAATTGTTATGCATAAAAAAGGTTAGCTGCTTGTGTTGAGCTAAGCCTTCAATTATGTTTAATTATCTATGGCATGATTAATGAAGATGATGATGTCATGCATGGAAAGGGCAGATTATTAAACCAGCAATCCATGCTGTTGTGGACAAAATATTTGGAGTTCTAATATTGATTTTAGAAAAAAGAAACGATGATGAAGACGATTCGCTTTACAGTTCAAACACCATCACAATGACCTGGTTCATAAATCATAACTATTCGAGGTGAGGTGGATCAGGGCCCAGCCAGAAGGGATAGGAAATTATGCAACCCTCTTAATGAGATTCTTATGCGTCCCTATTATCATTTCTTTGATGTTTGAACTTTGAAAAGAAGGAAAAAAAAAACAGAAGAAAAGAAACATAAATGATCAACTTTACAGTTCAAAGCCCTTCATATTTACCTGCCCCTGCATTTTTTCTGTCAATAGTAGATCAGGACCCAACCGAAAGGTGCCGTGATGAAATGATAGTCCTTAGCTTTTATTTGGGGTAACATTGCTTTCTAATCCACGCAAGAAAGCTTCAAGAAAAGGCTCTAGTGGTGTGACGCTTAACCGAAAACCATTGCAATGCCACTGTACACACCCCACATCAAATTCATCCAAATGTTCACAACCAATTTTCAAAGTACTTAGTGTAATCATTGAAATGCGACTGTCCTAGTTTTGCCCTGATAGCTAGGTAGTTTATCGAATGGGTCGATATTTAGCTCCAAATTAACCGGTATAAAGCAGATCAAATCTAATTTTTAAATTTGATGCCTGTAGTACATTTGGATATTTATGATCAATTTGTTATAGCATAATCATATATAAAAACAAATGCGAGTTTTAGTTACAAATAGGCACATTTGTCAATGTGGTTGATTATTGGATACAACAACCACATGGTAGATGCGCACAATTGTTAGAGTAACTCTAAGAGTCTCTTTATAATTTTTTTCACATATACAGAATTTTTCATGTAAAGAGCTATTTTTTAATATACACTCCAAGGGTCTCTCTATTTTTATTAAAATAATAATTTATTAATAATAATATTAATTGCACAGGGGAGGAGAGAGGAGAGAAAAAAGAAAATAAAAAATTATGTGGAGAATGAATGGTGACTCTTCATTTGTGAAGAGTCATCGTAGCAAATTGTAGATGTAGAGAGCTTAATGAAAAGGCTGTTGGAGCTCATTTTTGGCATTAGGCTCTCTATTTGTAGATAATAGAGAGCCTCTTGGAGTTGCTCTTATATAACCATTGTATATAGTAATTTTCAATAAAAAAGAAAAAAGTCTTTGAGAGCTATTTTAAGAGGTTCTTTATCCTCTACAAATAGAAAGCTAAATATAAAAATTTTACTCCAATAACCTCTCTATCTTATTCTTTACAAATTAAACTTGCTATAATAACTTTAAAAATGAAAAGTCACTATTCACTATTTACATAATATTATATTATTTTTTATTCTATCACATCTATCCTTTTTCATTGATGGTTTTATTATTTTTATTATTTTAATAAAAATAAATTTAAAATGAAAATGATTGTTGAAGTTGAGAGTAAAAAATTATCTTCACATCTAGAGAAATTTACATATGTGAAGAAAAAATATATTATTGTTGGAGTTTCTCTAAGAGAAGTTGGTATTATACAAATGTTCAAATAATCAAATTATTGTTATTGGAAGATCAAATTTTAACAATCCATTAATACATTTGTGATATTCAGTACTTTGCTTTTAAAAATAAATTTTGATGTATTTGATACATTTTTTAAAAGATAAAATAGTTATTTTTTATTTAATCTTTAAGTTGTTTTTTTATTTTCAAATTAAATTTTAATTTTTCAGAGGACTTAATTTAGTTGTCCAAATTATCCATGCTGAAGTATAAAAAATTTTAGGTTAACATTCATTTGTAACATTATTTGATTTAATCATTTTTATAAATATACGGTATATATTGAGTGTAAGTGTATGACGTTTTTCTTTGATCCGCTTCTTTTTGGATACATAACAAATTATGTAAAAATATTCAATATTTATTTGCTTGCACAGTGTTAGTTTGATATCTATTGCAGTGAATATATTAAAATTGAGCAAATTTCATTGAGATTTACTAGATTACAATGCACCGTAAATATATAATTTGGTATTATTTGGTAAAATAATACAAGTTTTTTTTAAGACTTCAATAATAAAATGTTAAATTAATCAGACAAATATCTTGGAAATCCATTATCCACCTATAATAAAATGCACATGCTTTAATAAAACCTCAAATATAAAGAAATATGTATCATACAATTATATAAAATCATTGACCATAACTTGTAGCATAGTGTTGAAATAAAACTCTCAAAATAAAAAATACCAAAAATAAATAAATTAACTAATTTTCATCTTTCAAGATACCACATCCAATTAATGCAATGGTCAATTCTGATTGGATTTTCAAATAAACCATAGATATCTAAATGAGCCTCATAATCAATAAAATTTGTCTCAACATTGCTTTTTTCTTTGGTTGCACTTTGAAAAAAATTACCATGTGTCTCATTATACAACCGTTACGTGACCAATGCTCGTGCATCCCACATCTAAAATGCTTTTTTTCCCGCCGTTTTAGGTGTGTTACTTTCACTTGTTTTATGTCTTTTGGAATTTTTGCTTGTTTACAGTATCTTTGTGAATTATGTCATTTCTAATTTATTTCATGTGCACGTCCAAATTCATGTTCACGGCCATGTTTGCATCCACGTCTATATATGTTTGTCTTGATACTGCATTTGTTTCAGGAAACGTCGTAACATGTGCTTCAGGTAATGGTATAAAACCAATTGGACATAGTTTTTAAGTTTCAAATAAAAGCTCATTATTTCTGCAATACGTAAACAAGATATTACTATTACAAGAGCAAATTTGAAGGGTGTAAGATGGAGGAAGGTTTTCTTTTTTCAATATACATTCATCTATGAATATTAGTCATTACCACATAATACTCGTTTGAGGACTTGTTTGATACGGGTTTTAATTTTTTTAAATTTTAATTAAAATTTTAAAATAATTTTTATTTAATAAGAGGGAAAATATGTTTTTAAAAAATTAAATCATATAAAAAATTTTAAATAGAGAAAATTTTAAATTTTTTAAAAATATTTAAATTTTCTGTTAGAATTAAATTTAAATTTTAAAAAAATAAATAATTAAAAATTAAAAACAGTTAAAAATCTACGGTTTTTAAAAAATAACTTTTCCTTAATTTTTAATAAAGATGTACCCATAATCTGTCCACAGTTTTTTTTTTAAACGGCATGTCAAATCTAACATACAAAACAGACCCTTAAATAATTCAAATTTGTGTTTTTGAAATCTTGCAAACGACGGTTTAATTTGCAAGGACCATGATCCTTTGATAATCAAATATTTACCCAATTTGTTCAAAGAGTAAGTGGATTTTTTTCAACGAGATATTCATTTTTCAGCCCATATTCATAATGAATTTGAACTAAAATAAGTGGTTTTGCACCATCACGTGAAGATTCATTGTTTCCTCTTTGATTGTCTCTTCCAAGCTTTTTGAGACAAGGTGAATATAAACATCAAATCAAATACTCGTGACAGATAAATTATATTCAGATACGTCAAGCATAGCAAAATCAAGTGATGTTGGTCATTAAATAAATACGCAACAATAATAAAAATACAATTAGTTTTAAAGAATATGAATACAAGTTGTGTTTTTTTTTCCTTCAGAAAATAAATACCAATTGAACATATATTTTCTTCAAAATATGTGCAAGGGCACTTCATTATTATTAATATTTTTGTAGAATATTAATTTATCGAGACATTTTATTTATATATAGTCTTTGGACGCAAATAATATTTAAGAAAATATTAACCACTACTGGGATAAATTTTGATTTATGGGCACATAATTCATAACAATAAAAAAAATTATCAACAAATTAAAGAGAACATCCACCCTATTTCTTTTCTTGGTCTGTTTTCGCAAGAGCAAATCGGCGGTGATAATTTGGTACGGGTGGCGGCGAACCGGCGAGGCTTCGGCAAGGCGGTGGTTACAACAGGCAGTAGCGAGGCTGGGTCGGACTCGCTAGGCCAGATCGCGGAGCGCCGGGGCTGGGGATCGACGAGGCCGGCGTAAGGGTCTCGATTGGCCGGTGTCGTCGCTATTGCAGGAGCGATGGCGTTGATGGAGCAAAGAAGGTAGCGACGTCTGGCAGTGCAACGTCCTTGATGGAGCAAGATTACGGTGCAGCGACAGCGTAGAGGGAAGAAGAAAACGCCGAAATCGCGTTGACCGAGGGCGTGGGAACTTTTTTTTTTTTTGTAAGATTCTGGTCCTGTCGTTTATTTAATGATCTAACAATGTACATTAAAACCACCAGTAATTAACGAATCCGCATCAAAGCCAACAATGTGGCAGTATGGAGGGCAAGGTAACGGTCGGGAGTGATGAACCACTATCAGATGTGTTCAGTCCGGCCAAGACAAAATTAATGATTACAGTGGATCTTGGAACAAGGCCGTCAATACTTATGACCGTTTTGTTATTTTATCGGTTCGAGTCAAGATTTCGATGTGGGGTGTTTTTTAAATATTTTTGGAAAAATAAGTTGTTAAATAAACAAGTGAATGTTTGGTAAAAAATAATTTTAAAAGTCCTTTGAAATTTAAAAGCGATAATAGATGTTTGGAAATTAAAAATAAAACCGCTTGCCCCATCACCCCCATCCCGCCGGCCCCACCCCCTCTTCCTGTTTTCCCCCCTCCCCATATCTACCACCCCCCCCTCTAATTGCCTGCCCCATCCCGCCAGCCCCACCCCCCACCCTCCCGATTCCCTATCCACCCCCGCTTTTAATTGCCTGCTCCCCCCCCCCCCCCCCCCAAATGATCCCCTCCTATGGCCGTTGCACACCCAACGTGAAAGAGACACCGACGATGAAAGAAGAGATAGACTGGGTTTTCATATTTTAATTTTTATTTCTTATATTAAAATTATATGATTTATTTCAGGGTTAATATTGACATTTTAATTTTTAAAAAAACTGCTTCTTGAAAAAGAAGCTTGCAGAAGCAACCTTGAAATTGCTTCTGCTTTTAAGGAAAAAAAAGCAAAAACTTATTTTATAAGCACTTTTTTTAAATGTTAGCAAACACCTTTTACTGCTTCTGTTTATAAAATAAGCAGAAGCAGCCTCCCACCAGCAATGCCAAACTGGCATTAATAGCTTGTGTTTTTTAAAAATTTAAGAAGTTTTGATTTTTATAATTATTTAAAAAATAATTTTTTTTTAAATAAACTAACTAATTTAATAAAAACATTTAAAATATCACTTCCACTTTTACTTTTTAAAAATAACATTATGAATAGTACTTATTTAAATTTAACTATTACTACTCTTCTTCATTTTTTAAATAATTATATTTTTCTTGTTCTTTTTTAACATTTCTTTATTGTTTTTTTATTTTCTCTTTCATTAGACAAATAATAAACAAATAGTGAAACAAAATTAATTAAATAATAAAAGTAATTTGTTAAAGTAAATCTATAACTTATTTTTTCTTCATTTGATTTATGCACTTCTTGACCTCCTTCATATTTTATTCAAGTTTCATCCCAATACTAATTGGGTTAATGTTATTAGAATATTTACGCTAGCTCCTCTAAAATATGTTTTTAAAAAATTCAATGAAAATCTTAACTTTTGGATAAAAAATTATACTTCATCATGTATTTTAAACTATAAAATTTAGAGATTGAAAATATATATTGAAGATAGAATATATATTTGGAGAATTACTATTTATCTTTCAAACATTTCTTAACATATGTGCAACTTTTGATTGGTTTTAACAAATAAAAGGAATAGTAAATTCAAAATACAAAATAAAAATTATAATTTTCAAAAATAAAGGTAGAGATAAAAAATGAGATGATGATAAACGTAGGAATAGTATCAACTATTATACTATTCATTCATTAACATAGAGATAAAGGTTGTGGAGCTGATGTGAATGCTTTTAAGGCCCTTTTTACAATCAAGTCAAAATTAATTTGTCACTAAAAAAATAGCTAGAACAGCAAAACCTATATTATACAATTAGTTTTTGTAATGAACAAAAAAAAGTAGTTATGATGTAAATGACTAGTCAAATTTAGTCGGCCTACATTTATCATCAAATATTAGTTTCAAATTAAATTATCAACATTTTATTCAAACTATCTCCCAACCCAACCCACCATCATACTCTTTTTCAACTAAATATACAACAACATACTCTATTAATTCCAACAACTCATTTAGTAACAACTTTATGAAATTATTTAAATGTGTTTAAGTTCACAAATTATTTAAGGGCATTCTTATAATTTTTTTGTGAGTGTTCATAATTATTTTTTTCCCAATAATATATATGCTTTTAAACTTTTATAAAATAAGGATATGTAGGTACACATTAATTATGTGAAGTTACTTCTGGACCAATCTTTATTTTCAATCATATCACTCGTTCTATGATAGATATCCACCTTACCTTGCCCATTCTCTTTACTTATCCCCAATACTTCTAATCAACCAAAACTTACTTCGTTAAATCCTCAAATACATCACCAATGCATCGGTGAAGCCAAAAACTCGGCACCAGAGATTTCATAATCATGGCTATCATCGCTCAATCTTGCCGCCAATTATGACCCATAACCTCATTGTTTTCCGTGCCATCGCCAATGGATCCTTAACACTAAATGTTTACATTAGCCACCAACTCCTCCATAACAACTAGCCTCACCATCACTAGTGGACCTTCAGCGTATTTACTCACTAATTGATCATTGTTTAATTGTTCATCAGCCATTGTCAAAGTAGTCTCCAACCAAAATAGAAAAATAATTTTCAATTAAAATAGACAAATAATTGATGAGTCAATTATTGAATGTGTTAAAATATAAATAATTTTTTTTAAAAAAATTCTCTATAAGATTTTAGCTAAAAAAATAACTAATTTGTTGTAAGTGCTATTCACCGTTTAAAAAAAATCACAAACCTTTTGATTTTTATTATTGTTATAGTTTATATTATAAAATAAAATTTTTATAATTCATATTAAATTTATATGTTTAAATTAATAAATTAAAACAATGCGACAAAATATATACTCCTATCAGATTTTATAATATTTAAAATTATATATCAACGATAAGTGATCAAATGAATGACGGAATTAAAAGTTTTAACTTTTTGTTGTTTGTTTGCGCTGCCTAGATATTTTATAAAAAGTAGGTAGGTTTAGTTTTAAACTTCCATGACCTCTTGTTCTCACAAAGTCACAATTGATATATTGTTTGTTGGCAGGGACGGATCCAGAAATTTTGATTAGGGGGGCCGAGATTAAACTGTGTAATTTACGTATATTATCTAATTGACCCGCCCAAATCACCAATTTAATTTATCAAACCGTTAAAACCGAACAAAATTAAATTGGTTGAGTTTGAAATCAAATAATATTATTGGTTTGATTTGTTTTAGAATTTCAAAATCGTTGTTTAAATCGAATCAAATTTAATAATATTGTTATTTATTTATTTATTTATTTATTTTATATTTTTAAATTTATTTAAAATAATTTATTAATACATAATGTGTTATGTTTGCGAACTATATTATATAATTTTAAGATCTTTAAAATTATAAATTCAATGTATATTAGTATTGATGTACGAGCACATTTTTTTATTATATATTATTTTAATTTTTAAAATAGCATATATATATATATATATTAGTAATTAATATATAATATAATTATTATAATAATTAAGCCAAAACTAATTATATATGTCTATAATTATTCCGGCGTACATAACTATATATATATATATATATAATAAGAAAAAGTTTAAAATTTGGGGGGGGGGGGGGGGGGGGGGCATGGCTCCTGCCGGCCCCCCCTTGAATCCGTCACTGTTTGTTGGTTTTTTTTAAATACATAAATATTATTACACCTCAATGATATTTCTTTCTCTTTTTTCTTTTCCTCCTAAAAACTGTAATTACATCGTTCAATTTGACGAAAGAAAATGTTAGTTCCCAAAAAAAAGAAAACAAAAAAAACGTCGCTGCTATTCTCGTGCATGTCCGATGCTGTCCTTATCCTTAATCCTTATATTTGGTTTTGTTTGATTTGCTTTGGCGGCAAGGAACCGAAAGACCAAAGATATGGCCGGGCAATGGGCTGACAGTGTCTTTTTATTTTTTTAATTAATAAAAATAAAAAATAAAAATCACTCGTCCCTGATTTTTTTATCGGATCGGGTTTTACCCGAATATAGATCCTATTTTATAATGTGGCTATCTATATAATATATGGTAAGTTGTTAACGAATTGCATGCGACGATGCAACGTTACTTATTACATTTATTACATTATTTATTACAAGGGGGGTTGGGCGAGGAAGGTCCAAGGATGTTACCATGGACGCGCATACACGCCATCATAATAATTCTACAACCATCACCCCCATTCGCGAATCGCGATGGCTCGCCTCGCCTCCGAAGGACAGAATATATTATTATTATTATTATTATTATTATTATTACGATTATTATTATTATTATTATTATTAACAACAACAACAACAACAATACAAAGCAGATCCCAAGCGTCATCACCAAGCAGATGAACTTAAGAACCCTAGAATCCCTCTCCTCTTCTCATTGAGTCGATCCGATGATACCGATGATTCGTTGACTCTAGAGTTCATGGTTCGTTGTCGGAGATTTTGATTCTTTGTTTTTGTTTGTGTGTTTGTGTTTTTGTGCGTGTTTGTCGTTGAAATTCCATTTCATTTCGCCGGAGAGAGAGTGAGAACAAGGATTTTGAAAATTTGTGTGGTGTTGGATTCGAGAGATCCTATATCGATCTCTTTGTGTGTAGAATGGATTTGGAAAGCATTCAATGCGTATCGTCATCGTATGTGATGGAGGAGGATGAGATCCGTCACCTACATCATCTTCAGTTCCCTTTGAATACCAAGCCTCACAACAACAGCAGTAACAGCAACAGCAACAACAGCGGTAGCAACGTCCTAATCCCTGGTGTTCCTCCCCCCACCGGCGTCCATGAGCTTCTCGAATGCCCCGTCTGCACCAATTCCATGTACCCTCCCATCCATCAGGTTCGATTCCACTCATTATACGATTCATTTCTTTTTTTTGGGGGGCGAGGGTTTTTTTTTATTTCGAAAATTGCCCAATGCGTGTGTTTGTTTGATTTGAGTTGCGACTTACATGGATGGACTTGTCTCTGCGTTTTACTTTGTTGGGTATTCTTTTAACATTTGTCTGCAACATTTTCGATCTGTAGCAGTGAGCAGAGGTGACGTTGAAATCTTAAGAGTTGTAGTTGGGATTTTGGCTTTTGGTTTGGGACTTTGGGCCTAGGGGTGGATCATTGATTATATGTGAGGGCGTTAGTCCCAAGTTGGGGATTGAATGTTTGGATAATCTTAAGCGGTGGTGATTTTGGCATTAAAAATTCAGCTTGACGGTACGGATTTAATGTTCGTCAAATTCGAAGAAGAAAGGTGGGTAGACGTTGACCTCCCTGAAAAGGCGAGCTCAGGGAGTTAGGGAGACTCTAATGGGAAGAGGAGCGTTGGTTTAACTCTGATGTACACAATGAGTGTTGTATTTGGGACGACCGCTTTGTTTGGTGTGAGAAAACAGAAAAGGCTAGGAGTAATGTATTATCATGTTAGTTTCTTTTTTGTATATGCTGTTCCACTGTTTTAGTTCTGGTTGCCCCCAGGCAACTTATTCCTGTATGATACACTCGAAAGTGTTAGTCATTCCCAAATCCATACATATAGCTTGTGAACATAATATCTTCCCTCCGTTTATATTTCTGTTTTCTCTCTTATGTTTCTTTGACGGCTTGTTTTTGTTCTGGACCTTGCATGGTTTTTCCATGGCTACCTGGACTGGAGGCCTTGTTGTGTGCAGACTGCAGACACAATCACAAATGCTAATGTTTTCATGGTGTCATTTGTTCCTTTTGACATAATGTCAATAATGTCATTCAATTATAGTATATGCTACAAATCTGCAACATTTTAACAAGGACATTAAAACAATTTCATTTTTCTGCAGTGTCATAATGGGCACACACTCTGCTCCACTTGTAAAACAAGAGTGCACAATCGGTGCCCTACTTGCCGGCAGGAGCTTGGCGATATAAGGTGCCTAGCACTGGAGAAGGTAGCTGAATCACTTGAGCTTCCTTGCAAGTATTGCTCCCTTGGATGCCCAGAAATTTTCCCTTACTACAGCAAACTCAAGCATGAGTCTTCATGTAACTTTAGGCCATACAATTGTCCATATGCTGGTTCAGAATGCCTAGTTGTTGGGGATATTCCATATCTAGTTGCTCATCTGAGGGATGATCACAAGGTAGACATGCACTCTGGAAGCACATTCAACCATCGCTATGTCAAGTCTAATCCTCGTGAAGTAGAGAATGCCACTTGGATGCTAACTGTAAGTTTTTTGTTTTTGTGATGTATGGTTCAATTGATTGTTTCTGAAAATGCCACCACGTTAAATATATTATTAGCCTCTGTCCCAAATGATACATGCTTTTTCACTGGTTATTTGGTTCTCCCAATACGTAAATTGTGAACTTCTGGTTAAAAAAACTCTTTTGCTGTGTGAATGCTAAAGAAATACACAACTTAAGAATTTCACCGAGAGACATTGCTCTCAATAAATAAATCTTGAAGCCTTTTTTTGTTAAAATATTTCTTTTTTAATTGTGTGATGATTAAAAAAATATCAACTTCTTCAGAAATTATTGAGGCACGTTGCTGTATACTGGAACATGGGTTCTTTAATAGAGTGGCCATGCTCATGTCATTGAAGGATTGCAGTACATTGTTTAAAAAATTAGCCAACTTCGTTATATTCTCAACAGAACAAATTCAAATGATATACAAAATTTTGTGGGAATATAAGAAGAAGAGGAAGAAGGGCATGCATCTATGTTAAATATTTTTTAGGGATGCAATGCTATATGAATGTTATGTTCCAGTATTTGCTGAATTTTTTATTTCAAGATTGCTGTGTTTTGCTTATGTGAAAAAACGAATTACAAGTCGCTTTCGTGATTTTAGTAGTTGAGTGCCAGTGTGCCATTGATTTTGTATTCTTTAATTTGCTTCATATAAAAAGGGCCGTTGGGTTTTATTTGGCGTTTGAAAATTTTCAAATATTGCATTGGTAAGCAGTTGCATACATGATCTTAATTATTTAACTTGAGATCACGAGCCCTAAACATTTGATCTGCATGTGGGTGTGAACCTCTTTATCTGAACTAAGGAAATGTTGTCAGTGTCAATTTTTTTGCATCTCCACTCAACTTGAAATCTAAAAATCTTGGATCCCCTTCCCTCTTCTTGTTAGGTTTTCAACTGTTTTGGTCAGTATTTCTGTCTTCATTTTGAAGCATACCAGCTGGGAATGGCCCCTGTATATATGGCATTCCTTCGATTTATGGGTGATGAGACAGAAGCGCGGAACTACAGCTACAGTCTGGAGGTTGGTGGGAATGGCCGGAAACAAATTTGGGAGGGCACCCCACGAAGCATAAGGGATAGCCACAGGAAGGTTCGGGACAGTCATGATGGTCTCATTATTCAGCGTAACATTGCACTTTTCTTCTCTGGAGGGGATAGGAAAGAGCTGAAACTACGGGTTACAGGACGGATATGGAAGGAGCAACAGAATCCAGATGCAGCATCCTTATTAAATCTCTGTACCTAAGGTTTGAAATCTCCTATGTCTGTTCTGTATGATAGAATGAATTCCTGGTAAGTTAAGGATGCAGATGTGGAGAACTGTTGGAATTTGTTAAGAGTCATAGATATTTCACCTTTTTAAATAACATTATAAATAGTGACTGTTTTCTGTTTTTTCCCCTTGGAAATGTAAAATCAACGAAAAGATAAATGTAGCGAGGGGAGGTGGCTAATATCGTCTTTAGGAATTCATAGAGGGGGCGTAATGTTGTTTTTGTGTGGTCGGTACTGCTGTGAAACAGGTTTGCATCTTCAATCCAAACGCTAATGACCGTCGCATAAACCATCGCATAAGCATTTTGCATCCACCTCCATCACCGCAGGAGCTCCAACGCCACGGTGTCGAATGTGCCCCGTGGCCGCCAGGAACAGTAGCACCGGTGCTAGTAGGATTCTAATTTGAAGCCATTGCCTACTCAAAACTTTCTCGTTTGTGCAAACCAAACATCCTCTCAACTCTGACAAAATAAAGGGGTGTTGGTGTTTTCAACACCCCTTTATTGATGTTTAAATTTTAAATTTAAGTGTTTTATTCGGATCCTTTCATGATTTTTATTGTAGTGGTTTGATAATGTTGTATTTTATTGGATTTTAAATTTGAAAAACAAATTATGTTTTGTAGAATATAATATATAATTTTTTAAAAAAATTGAATTTTACAAATTTTGGAAGAAAATATTGTGGGTTTGGTAATAACATAGAAAAATAAATAAGTTGTGTCTCATTTGAAAGAAAATTATTGAGGGATTTGTTTTTGAAATAATTCTTAATTTTTAAAAATAAGCAAATTTAAAATATCACAAAATAAGGATATGGGTACATTTGTAATGTTAGTAGGGTAAGAAAATAATATTGGCACAAAGTTGGTGTTTGGTTTTTATTATTTAAAATACTAATTTTCATTAAGCTCTAACTTTTTTAATAAATTTTTAATATATATTATAATAATTTTGATATGATAGTATTAAAATATATTATAAAGTTATTATATTTTTTGTAATAAAATCAAACCAAATCTAACTAAAGCTGATTTCGAGATTTAGATCGAAGTATCTAATAACTTTTTGTGTAAAATCTAAAAATGCTAGTAGTAGATTTCTATGTAAGTTCATTTTTCTATATTTTTTTAAAAAGTTAAAAAGCCATAAAATAATCACTACAACAGATGCCCTGTATGTAATTTTTCCCATTGGGATTGTACAACATTTTTTTAATGTATTGAAAGTACTATTTACCTCATATAATTATTAAATTATATATACAATTTTTTTATTACCTATCTCTTTTACGTTTTTCATAATATTTACTTTTATTTCTTATTAATTTTTAAAAAATATTATTAAATAAAAGGTTATATAAAATATTATTTTAATAATATAAATAGCAATTTAGAAAATCTATTTGTGATGTATATTTGTATATAAAAGTAAAAAAAGTTTAACTATGTAAATTTAAAAAAAAAAATATTGAAAAACTCATGTGATTACCTATAGAGTCAATTCTATAGGCCTCATAATATCTTGATTTTTGCATTTAACTATACATGTGGTCATCTAAAATTGAAGTTCTTATGAACCGGGCCTGGTATATAATTGGTGTGGTCAATTCTATAGTTCCGTAAGAACCTGGTATTTGAATGTGAATTCCAATATCTGCCATTTTTGCATTTAACTCTAATGGTGTTAAACAGACTTATGATTTGTTGGTTATACCAGTTGGTTCATTTTTTTAGTTGGGCATGTAAAAGTTAGCCCATTTACATACGAGTCAAAATAAACTTTAGTGTAAGGCTCATGTTTTTTTTTTTTTTTTTTGTTTTTTATTTAGTTTATTAAAAGTTTATCTAATATATTGATATGTTATAAGATTGATTAGTTATGCGAATGTCGCGTTTAATTCATTAAATTCAAATTGATAATATTTAGCTAAAAATAATTTCTAATCCATTGGTTAAATAATTAGGAAAAGCAAAAAACAAACAAATTAAATATGACTTTAGCTTTTGTTTTTGCTGATGATGCCAGATCAGCACATTAGAAGAAATTTCAATTTTAGTCCATGTCATCCTCCCCATTGTTTGTCCCTCCCCTCGTTGTAATCCACTCCCACTAAAAGCACCTTTCCCTTCGCGTGATGATCGCCCCTGTCGTACAACACCCCCCCCCCCCCCCCAACGGGCTCTCTCGTTGCGCAACGGCCACATCAACTTCTCATTGCGCCCCCATCCTCCTCGCCACCTGCTCCCCCATCGCGCAACGGCCACCCCAGAACCCCCTCCCTTCTCCATTGGCCAGAACAGCACTGTCGGCCTGATGCACCTAGTCTTCTCCCGTCACCCCCCGCCATATGGCTCCCTTTCTCCCTCCCTCCTCCCGTGCCCCACGACGGTTGTTGTTTGGATTTTCAAACAGATTATTCGTATCACCCAAAGGATAACTGCATCCCTAAATGCAAGCACCGACATAGGAAGGAGAAGGCTTTAATTGGTTTGGTCGGAAAGGTTAGTTCGGGAAAAGAAAATTTTAAGTAAAAATATAAATAATATAATATTAAAATAATATTAGTTAAAGTAATATTATAGCAAATTAAAGGTAAATTTAACTCTAAAAAAGATTAAAAATTCTCTTAAACCCGATTTTACACACCGCCCATTTAACACTCGCATAAACACATTCCTCAACTGTCTCGATATATATTACATTATATATGAACTATACCAAACGACGCCGTTGGGAGGATTTCCCTCATTTGGGTCCTCACCATCGCGTGAGTCGCGTGACAGTAGTCCTCTTGCAGGGGTGTTGAATTGATGTCTGCAGTTGTGCTGCAAGAAACTGCCCATAAAACCCACTATATATATACGTATGTGTAATTATATTCAGAAACTTCCATCTCTCTGTTGATGGCGCTTCTCGTTTCCCAAATCCCACCAAGTCCTCCAATCTTCTTCTCCTGGGCTTCTGTACACTCTCCCAGATATTGTTCCTCCCCAACAACACCGAACCCATCTCTACCCAACACACCCACCTTCAATCCCGTTCCGGGGACCCCATTCCCCGCCCTTCTATTGCTCTCCAAACGCAGGAGTCTCCACGTGTCAGCAGCCCATTTCAGCCCCCGTTTGAGTCGCCGCAACTCGCTCAGAAAAAAGATCTCCGAATCCCCACAGGTGCGTCCCAGTCCCAGTCCTCCTCTTTTGGAACTCAAAAACTCCAACCTAACTCCTGATGTTGTAGAGGATTCTATATCCAATTCGGTCTCGGATGATGTTAGCTTTATGGGTTTTGACCCCAGTAGCGTAGAGGATTCGAAATCAGAATCAACATCGAAACTTGTGGGTGGAAATGTTTTGTTCAATAAATTAGACAACTGGGTTTCCCAGTATAAGAAGGAGGTTGAGTTTTGGGGTTTAGGGTCTGCTCCTATTTTTACTGTTTTTCAGGATTCGGATGGTCGGGTTGAAAATGTTACCGTCCATTTGGATGAGATCTCTAGGAGATCTGGGCAGCGTTTTGCTGACCCGACAGCATTGAACTCGAAGATTTCACATGCTAGATTTTTAGCTAGGGAGATGGAGAACGGGCGCTATGTGCTTCCTAAGAACAGTTCCATTGCCAAGTTCGTAGCTTCCGGTGAGAAGTCTAGTTTTTTTAGTGGGATTAAGAGCCTCAACCAGAGTCTTCAACATGCCAACTTGTTTCCGAAGCTCTCTCGGATTGTTATTGTGTTGCTGTGTGGCTCTCTAGTGTTTTGGGCCACAAAGAAATCACTTATGGGCAGGGAAGATGAGAAGAAGCAATTGACCCAGTTGGAAAGGGAAATGTTGAGGCGAAAGATGAAGGCGAGAATGGAGAGGGAGAGTTTGGAGAAGGGTAGTGTGGAAGTAATCCAAGAATCTACAACAGTAATGTCCACTGGGAGGCCTCAGATTGATAAGGATGTACTTATGAGTAGAATTTCGAAGACAAAAGCGTTGGAAAAGAAGGTCGAGTTGAGTGATTCGTTTCAATATCAGACTACAGAATCTCTGAACTTGGAAACTAAGGTTCAGGAAATTAGAGAAATGGCTAGGCATGCAAAGGAAATTGAGTCTGCAAATAAGTCCACGGCTGACAAGCATCGACAAGAAAATCAGGACAAAAAAAAGGAAATGCTCAATGAGATTGGAAATTTAAATGTCGAAAGCAACTTTCCAGATGGAGAATCTAAAGAGAAAAGGAACACTAATGGACTTCCGAAGCCTGAATTCCTACAAGATCCAAAATCTGATGTTTTTGGATCATTTAATGATGCAACTTTTATGGAGAAAGGAATATTGCAAGCTTCTACTTCTTCAAACAACGAATTTATAGATGTGAGAAAAACTAGTTTTGAGGATATAAAAGAGAGTGATGCTCCTCTATGCTCAACGGAGGAATCAATAAAAAATAACCAAGGCTCTCTTACTCTGAATGATGGATTGCCTTCGCTAGAGAAAACTACCAGAAAAAAAACAAGGATCATATGGTCCGTTAAGGAAGCTAGAGATTACTTGTCTGAAAAACAGAAAAAACTGGAAAAGGAAAAGCCGGAGCCTGACCAAGAACTACAGAAAAATACTAATATAAAGCTACTCAGAGATGACGGATCAGATAGTGATACAAAGATGGACATGGATAGAGACTTTGGTGTGGAATCAGATTTTACAGCAACAACAATTGCTTCTGAACATTCGGTTCTAGAGGGAAGACAATCAATTTCATCCAAGATTGATGATTTGGAAGATAGTAAGAAAGAAACTGGTGCCAGTTTTGGTCAAGTGTCCACCTCTGAAGTTAATGGAAATGATTCAGAAACGAAATCATCTATGAATAAGGGGAACATGATGGAGAGCAATTTTGAGGAATTTAAGTCCATGGTAGAGAAAATTGATAATTTGGAAGATAAAGAAACTGGTGCCTTCGTTGTTCAACCTTCTCACTGTGAAGTTAGCAGCAATGATTCAAAAATGAAATCATCTGTGAAAGAGGGGAATGGGATGGAGAACAATTCTGAGAAAGTTAAGCCTATAATAGAGAAGATTGATAATTTGAAAGATGGTAAGAAAGAAACTAGTGACACCGTTGTTCGACCTTCCAACTCTGAAGTTAGCGGCAGTGAGTCAAAAATGAAATCGTTTATGAATAAGGAGAACTGGATGGAGGAAAATTTTGAAGAATTTAAGCCCATTATAGAAAAGATTGGAGTTGGATTCAGAGATAATTACGCAGTTGCAAGAAAAAATGTAAACCGAGAATTATATGTAAATTCTGATATCAGAAAACTTGTCAGTGAGGATGATGATGAACTTGAGTGGATGAAAGACGATGGTCTTAGGAACATTGTTTTCCAGGTGAAAGAAAATGAGTTGGCAGGTCGTGGCCCTTTCGATTCCATGAGTGCTGAAGATAAGCTTGCCTTTTTCAAAGGCCTCGAGAATGAAGTTAAAAAAGGGAATGAGAAGCTGCTGAAAGTACATGAATGGATCCATTCAAACATCGAAAATATAGATTATGGAGCTGGTAGGTAACCCGTGATTGGTCTTTTTTATTTTCATTTATCTCTTTACCCCCAGAAAATGAAATCTCTAATATATTTGGCTTTTTTGAACTTCATTTATATACAAATCAAAAAATCATGTGAGAATGGTTGGATATTAAGTTGGGAAAACAGCATATGCAATGAGTAAATCTTGTTTTCATGTTGTTGACCGTGTCTTTTTCTTAAATCGTAAACTATAATTTTTTACTAAAAAAAAGGACAAACTCGGTGCATGAATGTTGGTGGGGTTTGGGCCACATAGGCTAATATGGATGCAGCCCTCCTTCACAATTAGCTAACTTCTAATTATTTATTGAAAAATAGATAAATTGTTATGGTAAATCATTTGTGTTATCATTTTGTTATCTTTACTTTGAAATCTTTTATCTATATTCCGTTAGAGTATCTATATCTATCTTTTGAGCATTTCTGTCCATTTTTTTATCTTTACATAAATTAGTTATTCTCTGTTATCTGTTGAACTTGAATGGATCTCACTGGTGATAGCTGATTATTCCACCATATTGCAAGGCCAAGCATGAATTTTCTCATATAACTCTAGATAGTCTTAGCACTCGCGCTAATTAATTTTTGTATTTCTGTAGATGGTATTAGCCTGTATGATCCCCCAGAGAAAATATTTCCTCGCTGGAAAGGACCCCAACAAGTTGATCAAGACCCAGATTTCCTTAACAATTTTCTCGAACAGAGAGAGGCACTTTCTGCAAAGAAGGACAAACAAGACTCCCTAAATAAATCAGAAGAATCCCAATTAAATGATAATAATACTGCAACTTCCTCAGTATTATATGATCCAAAAACAAGATTCAATGAAGGGGCCTCAAAAAATTCAAATATCGTTATAGAAAGCAGTGATGGTTCTGTTAGAGCAGGGAAAAAATCAGGAAAGGAATATTGGCAGCACACAAAGAAATGGTCCCGCAAGTTTTTGGAATCCTATAATGCAGAATCGGACCCAGAAGTCAAATCAATTATGAAGGATATGGGAAAAGGCTTAGATCGATGGATCACAGAAAAAGAAATAGCAGAAGCAGCTGATTTGATGAACAAATTGCCTGAGAAGAGAAAGGAGTTCATACAAAAAAGAATCGACAAGGTCAAGAGAGAAATTGAACTTTTTGGACCACAGGCTGTAGTCAGCAAGTACCGGGAATACGCAGAAGAGCCTCGAGAAGACTATTTGTGGTGGTTGGATCTTCCTTATGTTCTGGTTTGCCCTCTTTCCATTCCTTATGTTTTCTGTTTTTGATCATTTTCTTTATTTCTTCCCGCCCAAATGAAGTGCTAAATTTGGCATCACGCAGGCACAAACTGGTAGATGTGAATATAGCACCTTTCAAAACTTGCATGTAATCAAATTTTGTTCAACTAAGCTACTTAATCTTACTCTGCAATTATAAATGACTAACAGAATGTTAACTTTCAATCATTTTGCTAGTGCATTGAATTATACACCAATCACAATGGCGATCAGAGAATAGGATTTTATTCCTTGGAGATGGCTACAGATCTAGAATTGACCCCAAAACCATATCACGTGATTGGTTTTGAGAATCCTGGTGATTGCAAGAATCTTTGTTATATTATTCAAGCTCACATGGATATGCTTGGAAATGGTCATGCTTTTGTTATTGCTCGGCCTCCCAAGGTATCTGTTCATTTATTTTCTATGATCCAGCTTTATTGTCCTGCGTGTCTTCACAGAGTATCCGTGGGACATAATTTATTACTTTAAGCTCAATAGTTTTGAAACCACTATAGGATGCTTTTCGAGAAGCCAAAGCAAATGGTTTCAATGTTACCATAATCAGAAAAGGTGAGCTTCCACTCAATGTGGATGATACGCTGGAAGAGGTGGAGGAAAAGATCACCGAGATTGGAAGCAAAATGTACCATGATGAGATCATGCAAGAGCGTTCAGTAGATATAAGCTCTTTAACAAAGGGCTTTCTTGGTGCCAGTCGACCCAAACCGAGGTAGCTTTTTTTCGCATCATTTATCAAACTTCTGCAATTAAACAATAGTTGATGGTAGAATCTTAGTTCCTTGTGTTGAAAAAGGTAATATGAAGTTAAACTAAATCCGTTTTATTTCAATCCAATTTCATCAGGAAAGGCTCCAAGCGCAGGATGAAGAGAGGAAACAAGCAGAAAAGGCACTAGTTTCAGGCATTATCCCAGGACAGACACGGGTTAAAATTCTACTCTTGGTTTTACTCTTTTTTTTTTTTTTTTTTTTGCACATGCATATTGTTAACAAACAATTCAAAATTGAAGAATCTGATTGATGCTTCTGTTGCTCTGGACGTCTGTTAAGTGTGGATGAAATTTGATTTATCGACAACTGATACAAAACAACCTGAATGGAAGAGTCGAGACAAGGATGCAATGACACACTGTGGGAAGGAAGCTAAATTTAGAGAAGGCTCTTTTCTTTGCTATGTTATGGCAATCAACTACAGGTAATTCCACGTAGGGATACAATTGCTGACAATATCATCAGCAAAAATTTAACTTCTCAATATATTCATATGACTACAAGGTATAATAATCAATTAGGTAGTGGCTCAATGGATGCAGGCCATTACCAGAAGAGAATCCACTCTGCCTCTCTGTAGTTCCCCATATTTGCATCAAGCAGAGCTGGCACAATCGCGTTCCCACTGGTTTGAGTTCAGTCTATTTCTGAGCAGCAGAGAGTATTGAGCTTCTTCCACCACTCCACATCTCTTTGTCAAAGCTTGTCCAAGTATCGAGCAGCAGAGAGTATTGCTACATCATGTTGGACACATCCTCAGGGTCATGGCTAGGAAATATCTCACCGAACTGATCATCAAATCCCTATTAAATCATTTATGCCAAACCCCCCTTGAGCTATATAACTCAGAATGTAATGTCTCTTGTCCTTCTAATTTGACTAGCCTTGGGAATGCAATTTGACAACACATTTGGAGTTCCAAGTTACCAATATATTCCCCTATTTCTCCATTTCCTAGAAGATTGATCTTATTCAGTTCATTAGTTTTATATATACAGAGAGAGATTATTAAAATATCAACTATAAGCAAGACCAACTGAACATGAACTAGTTTAAGGTTGTATTTTTATTTTTGTTTTTAAAATGAATAATTTTTTTCGTTACAGAAAATTAAACCTAAAATGAATATATATATATATATATATATATATATATATATTAGTTTTTTAAAAACAGTTCATATTTTAAAAATAAAAATAAAAGACAGATAAAATCAGAAATAAAATCGATTGACAAGTAGGAGAGAACAAAGAAAATGACAAGATGTGGTGAGGTGATGTTCATGCAACACGATTGAATAATCGCATAGAGAAATAAAACCCAGTTTTTTTTTTTGTTTTACACTTGATGAAAAAGGAATAAATTTCCATAGCTGAAAACCCCATATTTCATCAGCAATGGAAACCCAGAACAGAACCATCCGTGACCTCAACCACAACACTACAGCTGATCCTACTCTCTACCCGGTGCGTGAACACCTTCAAAACCCTAACCCTACCTCCCACCCTCAACCTCGACACAATCTCCATCGTCTGACCCCCAGACTCCGTCAGCGGCGGCGCCACCACCGTCACAGGAAACGACTGCACGGAGAAGGTGGCGAGCACGTACTGCGTTTGTCCCGCGGCTATCCGGCCGGCGGGGATGAAGATGAGGCCGACCTGCGCGCCGCTGTAGGCCAGCTGCAGCGAGCTGTCGTAGTGCGTAAAGTCTTCGCGGTTAGGGTTCCTGACGGAGGCCTGCTGCGAGTAGGTGAAGTTAACGGCGCCGTTGGAGAACGAGAACGCCGGGAACTTGACGGCATCAACGTCGACCTGCGGCGGCCGTGGCCTGAAGACGGTGAAGTAGACGATGACGGCGGTGGCGATGAGGAAGGCCAGGAAGATGGTTGCGACCACGCATGATGCTAGGTTTGTGTTGCCTGACCTCCTTCGTTGCGGTCTATCCATACCTCAATCTTTTTTTTTTTTTTTAAAATCCCCTCTTCCCAATTTTTAAATTTTCAGTTTGTGGGATTCTGCGAGTTTGAATCTTTACTGTGCGATAGTGAACTCAACTGGTGGGCTCCTATATGAGAGAGAGAGAGAGAGAGAGAGAGAGCATTGTGCATTTGTGCTAAGTCTAGTGTGAAAAGGCCTTTGTGTGGGTAATAATAATAAGTTTGGCACAATTTTCAACTTACATTGGTTGTTACATTATTGCATTGCCTCCTCCCACCGGCAGATTATGCGTTTCCAAATAAATAAAATGTGAAGAAAAACTTTTACAAGCCAAGCAGCAACAGTAAACAATAGTAGTTTAATCCGTGTTCGGTCAAACAATATCAGTACTCCCCAAGCATTATTAACACCAAGGCTGCTTTGGGATGGCGAGGCAAGCAATAACACCACCAGAAAGAAGCTGTACTGTCCTGAAAACCTTATCCTCAGATGAATAAAAAGCACACACATGTATCCCACCAGTCAGTATCCATATGAACTGAGATCATCACTTTTTATTCAGCCACCAATACATTTCCAACGTACGGATTAAAGAATTGAAAATCCCTCGGGAGTGAGAATGAAATATCTCCTTTCTATAAAATAGGTGCTTGGACCCCATTCGGGCCTGCTAGTTACATATATGTACCATAATAATAATATTAATATTAATAATCTTAATTGGAGCACCTATATTCCTTTTTCATTCTCATCAAGGTGGCGATCCATGACCAAGGAGACAGATTTAAGAAACAAATCCTCGCTTGTACCTGAAAACACCATGTCCTCTGCTTCTTGGATAATTTCCTCAATCCGTGACTCCTTGGTCAAGGTTTCTCTGCACATGATGCTTCCAATGGCATAGGGCGTAAGCCCCCTCTCCACCCCCTTCTTGAGAAGCATGGTAGAGACGCGAAGGACGCGTGCACATTTGAGAGGTATGTCCCACCCATGGAACTTCAATAGGGCAATGTCTTCTTCTGCATCCAGTGATTTGATGTAGTTCACAGTTTCAAGCGAGTAAGGCTGGTGAGCTTGTGGCCAATAAAGCCACTCAAAAGTGCAGTCTTCAAACTGTATGAGGTGAGAAGGGGTAAGAAACAAAACTACAAAAAAAATTTTAGAAAAAAAATTCAACAACTATACGGCACTATATCTAATTCATGAAAAGAACAATGAAGAATATTAATCTCAAGAGTGAATTTTCTAGTATTTCTTTTCTCCAACACTACTTAGCACAGAGCTAATGCCAATCAACAATTATGCAACAGCATTATTCTGCAGCTCAAGCAGCCAACCTATGTTCTTGACGAAATGAACTGGTAAGTCCATAACAGACAAACATGAGTTTAAAAATATGCTATAGGCAGTGCATATATTACAACATTACTTTCAAATTTCAATAAAGTAAATCCTACGAAAGATACAATCACACTCCAAAAGATCCTTGCACCCGGTAATTAATTCAAGCATATAACTTATAAGAGCAAGACTTACGCTTTCAGGCAAGCAGTACCCATGATCAATAGGAATCAGAGTGATCTGGCCATCACCTCCGGCATTGCTGAGCAAAATATTACCAGAATGCCTGTCAGCATTTGCCATTCTTATATCCAACACAGTAATTTTATGAACTTCATTTACAGGAAAAGCTCCAGGACCCATGTCCTCGCAACTTCCATTATTCTCCATGAACATCTGCAAGGACCCAATCTTGGCGCTTAATTTTGATGTGTTGTTGAATCCCTTATGCATACACCATACCAACGTTGTAGGGGGGACCCCAGAGAAACCCTTCTCTGCTCTAGGAAGGGCACGACTGCCACACATTGGGTGGTCCAATACATAAGCTGCAACTTCCCTAATTGCTCCTTCACCAACTCTCGTACCCTTCTTCAAGCCTTCGCCATATTCAGACAATGGCAATCCCCGAGGATTGTTCACAGCCATTGGCTCCTCATCCATTGGTTTGAAGACTGAAATGTACTTGTTCCCAGACTTGTCTGGCATGAAATATGCACCTCCGGTACCCTCAGTGGACCTTATTGGGTAGTTTCCTTTGTCTAATCCATCAAAGGTGGAGTAAATCAAATTTCTAATCTCAGAGGACAACTTAACCTTGAGATTAACAATAACAGGCCTTAACAAGAAGCCTCTGTCCAGAGGGTTTTTTGGGAAACCAATACACTCCTTGGCAGATGCCTCGCTTCCAGTATCCCTATCCACTGTTTCATCATAATTTTTCTTATTGTCTAGCTGCGAATGTGGTGCAACAATGGACAGCTCAAAATTTTTACCTATGGGTTTGGCCTGAACCTTGACAGATTTCCGAACCAGCAAGTGTATAATAGCATCACTGTGTTTCGAAATATCATCAATGAGCCTCTGATCTTCAAGCTTCTCACCATTACACAAAACCTCCTGATCTTCAGGATCAACTGACCCCTTCCCTTCTTTAGCAATCTGTTTTTTGAGGTAGGCCACATCTCGAGACCGTTCAAAATGGAAATTGAACTCCTCTCCAGTGTTAGTCTTTACATTGATAGCCAGGAGATCAGAGAGCCTCAGAACCAGGTGCAAGACACTCCCATCAGCAACCCCATAGTCCCTAACAAGACCATTGCCCCTCGCCAGTTCTCTCCCTCCACAAACCAGCTTCTGATTCTTAACAACAAACCCTTTACACGTCTGAATTCGAAGTTTCACAGACTGAATTGAATCCGACTCTAAAACCTGCATTGGTGTCACAGAACCCGAAACAGACAGATAAATCAAGATGGATTCCTCAGGCGAAGGACCTGGCAGGCTGCGGAAACAGCCAGCTGCATGTAAACCCTTCTCACGGACAGAACTAAGGGCAATGCTAGACATTTTTTGAAACAAAACACCTCGACGGAACTCTGCAAATGCAAGCTATTGTTCCAACCTCAAGGCTCAAATCTTCTTCTTCTTCTTCTTCTTTTTACAACAGGTCCATAACCCCAACAAACAAACAACACTCAATATTAACACAAAAAAAGAACCTAAATTTATTAGAATCCTATAAACACATCTCCATCTAAACCCAGAAGCCGCTCTCTATCAATTCAATTGATCTCCATGGAATAAAGGGCAGGGTTTGCTGTGACAAAAAACCACATAAACCAAATCAGATCAAACCAAACCCTAGGCGAGACATGAATTCACAAAACACAGCATCGAAAACAGAACAAAGGAAACAATAATGACGAGATGCGGACTGGAAAATTAAATTAAAGAGGACTACAGCACGCGCGCTGTATCGAAAATCCACGGACCGATCTCCGAGGTTGATGAACAAGCCGAGAAAGGGTTTCAGGAATTAGGGTTTGGAATTCATGGAACCAAATAGGCATAGAAGGAAGGGGGATTCTTACCGGAAGCAAGAACCGAAGAGACAAGTGCCGCGACCAGGTACTATAAATTGGAGATCGAAATTTAGCAAAACTTGGAGGATTTGGTCCGGATTGGACGCTTGCAGCGTAATGGCTGACGAGAGACAGCCGGCCTCCAAAATGATAAAGACAAATACGAGGAACGCGTGGGGCCCTCGGCTCGTTTATTTTATCCCTCCATCCCCGCCCTCCCATTTTATCCGTATATGCTTGGGAGAACGGTGCCGTTTCAATTTTAATGGATTTTTTAAAAAGAGATAAAATATTATTAAATGACAATGGAAAAAAAAAAAAACTTGAATGCGTTTCAATTTTAATAGTTTTTTTTTTATAAAAGAGATAAATATTATTAAATGATACGTTAAAAAAAATAAATCCCATCATTCACATTTCACGGGATATGATTAACATTTATACGCACGTGTTATTAGGTTTAATGAATTTTTAACATTTATAAATAATTTTAAATTTATTTAATCTACTGTTTAAAAAAATAATAGTATTGCACCAAACGACCCTAAATGTAAATGTTTAATTTGTGATAAAATTAAAAGAGCGTTGTTGCTAAAGTTTGTTTGGCCACCATTGTTATTTTGACTATTTATAAAAAAACATTCAGTTGTTTTCAATTATGTTAACTTGTTTTCTTCGTTAGTTCCTCCAACACGATCACTCCCTTGAGTTGCTTGTCTACAACATCGATTCATGCAACATGTGGCATTCGAAGCCCCTCTGTAACATGCGGCGTTTGAAGCCCATCTGTAACATGCGTCATGCGTTTCAGTTGAGGGGAGATTAGCAGAGAGAGAGAGAGAGAGGCATGTGGCGTCCAGCTATTAGGTGATATGTGCAGAGGAGATGGTGGTGGGAGAAGAAAAGGATAGTTGATTGGAAAAATAATAATCATTTTTAGGTAAAATTATTTTTGAATATAAAATTTAAAAACAGTTTTTAAATGAGAAAGGATATACTATTAATATATTTACCTAATATTTTTAATTTCATAATTACATGAAAAATATCTTCTTCTTCTTCTTTTGAAATTAATTAGGCAGACATAATGACTTGGTAATACCACATTAGCAAAGCAATTTTCATTTGCCAATGAAAAATGTTATAGGGTATTTTGCTTTTGACATTCCAGTTTGTAAAGCCTTCCAAGGCAATTAGATACAATGACTCAAAAGACCAACCACTGATGTAGGGTGCTTAATTCAATCAGGGAGTACCGAGAAAACTCCAAATGAGTTTGGAACAACCGCCTTGCAGGTGCAGATCAGAGCGTCCCCAAGCCACCGCGGCAACAGACATAGGAGACTACAATACCAAGTACAGCACCGGCAAGTACCTGGGATGGAGTGTGGCCCAGGAGTTCCTTGAGCTTCCTTTGGCTGATGGGATGCCCTTGGAACAAGTCCTCAAGGATCATATTCAGAACCTGCAACAGTCAGCAGGCCTTATTTATTAGTGTTTTCCAAATTTTAGGCCATGTAATTCTAGTGGTGTGAAATGATGAAACCAAAACAACATTTTGTACGAGATTGATGAGAGGAGTTTCATATACCCACGAAAATTTAACAAAAATGACTAAATTCAACCAAAAGTTGAAGATATAGTTGATCATTAACTGTCAACCAATTCAACAATTGACAAAGAAAGTTGCAGTGAAAGAAAAGAAAGTCGCTAGATTGACTTTTCATTCCTTTTACATTGAAATTAAAATTTAAAGCAAAAGAAAATCAAGTTTCCTTTGGTTTGCCCTTTGATTCATTTTATCCCCTGCTCTCCAATTTTCTAAATGTAAACCAGTCTTAAGCAAAATCAAGAGATCCATGACATCTGGTATATAATGAATATGTTATTACTAATTCTACTTTGTCATTACCCTAACAAGAGTATCTCTCCCTCTGCCTGAGCATATCAAAAGAAGCAAACTAATGAGACACTCTGGTATAAATGAAATGATATTGGAAGCCAGCGAAACAATGACATTGCAGGAATTGAGACGCTTAAAACTGTAGGACGCATTGCATTGTGAATTGCACATATGCACAAAGAATTGAAGTCCACATTGAGTATTCTAGGATTGAAATGGCAAGAATAGATCTTACATAAATTTCAACAAACAATACAATACAAACCCAAAACAAGGCACAAATGAAATGAGCTCTACCTTGGCTTGCATTCCGGCGTGGTGGCGAACGCCAATGGCGTCGTACATGACAATGAGGCTAAACCCGAGGCTAACTGGAAACAGCGAGTCGGCGACGCCGTGGCAGAGCGCCACCGCAGTGGTCAACGCGGTGCACAGCGCGGAGTGGGACGACGGCATTCCACCGGACGCATAGAGCATCCTAAAGTCCCACTTTTTCTCCACGAAAAAGTTCAACATCACCTTTATGGACTGTGCAATCATCCAAGCCATCATCCCAGAAACGAATGTGGGGTTTGCCGCTAGCGTCGTTAAAAACGGGCTTATTTGGACCTTCAGAAGCGCGACCCCAAATGCTGCGCTTTGAGAGTAGTCGCCAGTGCCACTCCCACCTTCCAACATCCCCTCTGATTCTGAATCGCTGACCCTTCTCAAGGAAGAGACCCATTTCTGGGTCTCCGAAACTGCAAAGCCTCTGACGTTTTGGAGAATTGAAGAGACGGGTACGCGTTTTGAACCTGGGTTATGGACCTTTGGCACACTCAGGCATGAAATCCGATTCTGGGTCTTTGGGGATGCTTGGAAATACGAGGACCCATCAACGCTGAAATGATTGGGTTTTGTTGAATCTGGGGTTGTGGGGTTTGTTGGCTTTTGGGTACATACCGGACTCTTGGCTTTCAATACGGTGAGGGCAGGTTTGGCCAGTGAAGTGTATTTAGGGTCGGAAGGGTTGAGATTAAGGACTCCAAGTGAGCGTGCTGCTGCGACACAGTCCATTCGAGAAGCCTCTGCGGTTCAGTAGCGCAGTCCGCATTTCAGGAGGGTGAAGGAAGGGTAATCCTTCGGGGGTTTCCCAGTCCACCGTCGGTGATGGAGACTTGGAGGCGAAGGATCTCGGAGACGGGAGACGTGGGCGGATGTGTCATGTGTGGTGTGGGCGTGGGCACTGGTCGTCGCTTGTCTTGCTTTATTATCGCATTTGCATTGAAGATGCCAAATTTGAACCACTCTTGGACCGGAATATGATGCCGTCCAAGGCTGGTCGCATGTAATTATATATGTCTTATAATTTAAAAAGCACATACTGTACTCTGCGGCTGCGCAATCTTAAAAATTTATGTATGAGCTCAATAGCCGCCGAATGTTGGATATGGTAATGGGACATCCTCGTAAGGATAGACATAGACTAGACCAAAAAGATATTATTAAAATTATTCATTTTAATTGAGTTTATTATTAAAATGTGTACTTTTAAATTGTTTAACTTTTGAATTTGATTTAAATAATTTGTCAAAAATACCTTTAAATTTCATCTTTCAAATTTTGTATGCTATACACATATAAATTTTCTTTAAAAAAATTCTGAATGGTAAAAACATTTAATAAACGTTACAAAAATAAACTTTTTTTTATCTAAAATTCAAAAAGTCATTTTTAAATAAAAATATATTAATATTTTTTGCTAATCATTTCATAACTGGATCAAACATGATCAGATTTTTTTAAAAAACTTTTTTTTTTTTTTTTTGTAAAATAACTTAGCTTTAATCTCTCTCTCTCTTGTGCATAGATAAATTGCATTACATAAATTACATAAATTGCATTTGAAAAATTCAGCAATTGGAACAAGAATACCTTTTCCGCCTGCAAGTGTAATTTTTCTGCATAATATTCCTACATAGTATTGCTCATTTTATTTTACTATGGCTAATAAAATGATTATTTTTATTTGTCGAAAGCGTGGCATTATTATTATTTGTCGAAAGTTCAAGGGCAGGATTGATAAATAGCTTCAACTCTACGGACCAACTTGAAAACAACGAAAGTCGACAAAGCGAATACAAAGTCTGCTTTAAATTGAACGTAGTCGCTGCAACGAACAAGCAGTCGTCCGGTCAGTCAGCTGACACGCTGCACGCTGCACGCTGCAGTGGCGGTGGCGGGTGACGTAAAATGCTGGGAAACCAGAGTTGAATATTGTGGACTCGCCCCACCCTCTGCGCCGCGATCCCCGTTGCCCCCGAATTCGGCGACGCTCTGAAACGTTTTGTTTTCCCTCAGCTCCCTCCCAAACGCGTCGTTCGCCGCCTGACCACCGACGGCCATGGAAAACCTAATTCCTCTGATCAACAAGCTGCAGAGGGCCTGCACCGCGCTGGGTGATCACGGCGAAGAGAGCGCCCTGCCTACGCTCTGGGACTCTCTGCCGTCAATCGCCGTCGTCGGCGGCCAGGTCTCGTCCCGATCCGCCTTCCTGTTTTGGGTTTTTTGAATTTGACCCATATTGATCTGATTCGGTTAAATCGCCATATTTGCACTCGTGTTTATGATTTTCATCCGCGCTGTCGGATGTCTTTATCTGGGATTTGTGTGTTTTTTGACCCCATCAATATTGGGTAGATCTTTACTGGAGCATCACATTGTCGATTGCATTTACCTATGCTAAATTACTCATATTTACTTGGTTTCATAAATTTGGTTCCTGCTCTGCTATATTAGCTTGAATGGTTAAACAAATGCACTACAATTTCTTGTAAAACTGCGTTCTGCATTGGGTGCGTTTACTGAATTGAACTGCCTTTCATACCGTGTTGTAGTATCCCCGGGCTTATTGGTATGCCTTCCGTACCTAAGAATGACTCTAGGCAACTTATGGTAGCGATTTCTTATTTTATTGTTAATTTGTTCTTATAGCTTTTGAAAAATGTAAACCAATTAAGGTTATATCTGGCTCCAATGAATATTTGATTAAGATTTTTTTTAGTCAAAAATTGATATGTTGTGTTGTGAAATTTGATTTCCTTTTCCTGATTTATGTTTATTGTTTAATAAGTATTTAACGATATTCATCTACATATTGTTAGTTGGTTTCGTGGGCATCTCTATTCGAAATAATTCATAAGCATAAAACATCTCTTCCCCTCTCCTTGTCTAAAATTTTCATGAGGTCTGCTGCAAAATGAAAATGCATACTTTAGTGGAAGCTTATTTGGAGTTTGCATGAAATATGTGTGCTTTTTTTGCTGTAATATGGAGCCACAAGGATATATTGGATGATATAAAAGCAGGGTTATTATATAACAAGTATTATCATTTCAGTTACACTTTCATCAAGACCGGAGATTGAATTTTCTTTATATTTCAGCCGTGACCTTTGAAGTTTTTTTTGTTTCAATGACTTTTCATTCTGTTGGCTTGTACTTTATAGAGCTCCGGAAAGTCTTCTGTGCTGGAGAGCATTGTTGGAAAGGACTTTTTGCCTCGTGGATCTGGTATGTGTTCATAGAATCTATCTTCCAGTTCCATTATAATTTTGCCTCATATAAATTATAGTTTTATGACTTTTAGGACTGCAAGCGTCTCTCCTCAAAATCTGAAAATAATGCTAGATGTTGTTTGCAGGGATTGTTACAAGGCGGCCTTTAGTATTGCAGCTGATAAAGATTGATGAAGGAAGAGAATATGCTGAGTTCCTTCATCTACCGCGAAAGAGATACACTGATTTCAGTATAAAATCTTATCAGAAGTTGCTATATTTGTTATCCTTAGTTATTTTGTAATTCTGCATTTCCACACATTATTTGTTGGTATTTGGCTGCACATAAGATGTGACACCTTTTTCCATGTTAATTCTACTATGAGTTTTGATATTTGCAATGTTTTGAAAAACACTGGACGGTGTTAGACGGTTAGGGTACCATCTAGTGAGCACTGAGCAGTTGGTTTAGGTGACATATAGTTGATATTTTTTTAATATATTATTGAACATTAAATGACAAGTGTCAGTGTGTCACAAGTCTAGCACAATAACACAGGATAGTTCACAAATCCACGATCACCAAACTCAACTAGAAGTAACAATGTTTCAAGCAGCAAGGAAAAAACAGAAAATATAACCAAAGTGTCACTAAATTGGGAAAAAAAAGTTATTGACCAATTATATTATGCTTTTGATTGACTAATTGCTTTTCTTTAAAAGTTAGAAAATTACTCACTGTTTTTCAAGACCTTGGATAAATTTACTTCTTGGAGTCTAATAGTACTGTTATATGCTATAGCTGCTGTGCGGAAGGAGATCTCTGATGAGACGGATCGAGAAACTGGAAGATCAAGACAAGTTTCAACTGTTCCTATTCATCTCACTATCCATTCCCCAAATGGTGAGATAGAATTGTAGATGGTGTTTTTTGCTTCTGTATTTTTACCCATTTGGTTAATTTGTTTTGGGTTTGTTGCATTTCAATTGAGAGCTACAATTCTATAGAAATATTGGGACCCAAAAGTACCATCTTTTTATCGTGACTATTATTTTGGGAACTCTTTAAAGTAATATATGTATACTCCTTTTATATATTCTCATGGGATTTTGTTGACCTAGATTATATGTGGGAATATAAATAAGCGATTATATAGAGGAAATGTGGCATGAGAATGTAGATTTGAGAGGGTGATCAAGGGTGAGTTCTAGAATGATTTTGCCCTATTTGAGTTCAGATGCTGAAATCTGTTTCAAACTAGAAATTCATTCAGCTGACGTTTGCCTCATATATAGAAAAAAGTTAACATATTTCCAGGAAGGCTTGCAGCTGATTAACTTGGAATTATTGGATGGATGAAAAAAAATTCCATAGATTTATTCCATAAGATGAATTTAAAATGTTTCTTTGCAAATCATGCTTAGAATGTTCTGGACAGCCATCCAGAATTATGTAATAAATGGCCCCTGGCTGCAGCAAAAGCATCTAAACGAATAAGCAAATCCACCCCCCCCCCCCACACACACACACACCTATTTTCTTGAATGGCTTATCAATAATATCATGAATTACGAATCATAAATTTCTCACTTTTTTTCTTGTGGTTTGTACATGTGCTTACCTTTGCATATCATAATTTTATTAAAAATATGAAAATTGTCTCTTTATAGTCTAGATGTAGATGCTGGGCAGCTGTCTCTATCTCTCTCTTTTTTACTGTCTATGAGCATCTCCCAGTCAAAGCGTGTATATCTTCAAGCAGCAAATGTAGCTTATTGATATATGAGGCCATTGTTAATGTTATCTTATTTTGACCTTGGCAGTTGTCAACCTAACTCTTATTGATCTTCCTGGGCTCACAAAAGTAGCTATTGGTGAGACATTTATTTTTTATTTTAAATTATATGGATCTGTTAATGTATTCCTACTTACAATCTACTGTTGCTTTATTGATTAAAATTGCCCGGGGTTTTGCAGAGGGTCAACCTGAAAGTATCGTCCAAGACATTGAGAATATGGTTCGTTCCTTTATTGAGAAGGTAATTAATGTTGGTTACTACAGATTTTATGTGTTTCTTGCAACGCATAATATGTAGGACCTAAATTTTGTTCCTCTTCAATATTTACAAGTATTTTTCAAAACTACTATTGCATTAGTGTGAATTCTTCAGTGTTTTTCAACAGTTATTGATATGTATTGTCTAGAAAATTTCCTTTATCATACTCATTGTCGTAATGTGCAAGGGCGCATACTTTACCTAGTCAATATCCTAATGTGTTTTCATACGTTAATATGAATTCGTGGTATCAATATTTTCTGTTATCTATTCTTATCTTTTCCATGATTTTTAGCATAAAAGAACTATCAATTTCTTGTTGGTTTTATTTCTTATGTCTTTATTTTTCAGCCAAACTGCATAATTCTTGCGATTTCCCCTGCCAATCAAGATCTGGCCACATCAGATGCCATTAAGATTTCTCGGGAAGTAGACCCCAATGGTAAGATTTGCTGACTTTATCTTTATTGCTGTACTTATTTCACATGTGACTGATTTCGAAGTACCCAAAAAAGTGAATTATGGTGCTGGTAATTAACTTGCACGTGTGCATATACAGTTTATCATTTTAACTATAGAATAGTAGATTTACAGTCATGACATGGTGTCATAAAAGTTTTCATTCTTGTGATGATTTATTACTTGTATCCTTCCCCTCAACATTTGAGTTCTACTTATATCCTTCACCTCAGCATTTAAGTATCAATTTATTATCTAACTTCCAGGAGAGAGGACATTTGGAGTTTTAACAAAAATTGATCTCATGGACAAGGGTACTGATGCAGTTGAAGTAAGTAATATTTTGGTAGCTCAAAGCATTATAACTTTTTTGTTGTTGCCAATTCAGAAATCAATTCTTTTATGTAGGATTTGTGTAAGAACTTAAATTAGTTAATATGACAATATCGTTCTTCATGCTCTCAATTCTATTAGATTTTGGAGGGAAATTCATACCGGCTCCGTTTTCCTTGGATTGGTGTTGTCAATCGCTCTCAAGCCGATATTAACAAAAGTGTTGACATGATTGCTGCTCGTCGTAGGGAGAGAGAATATTTTGCTAATAGTCCTGAGTACAGGCATCTTGCTCACAGGATGGGTTCTGAGCATTTAGGCAAGATGCTCTCCAAGGTAAAGTGCTTTTTGATTGAATTGTTAAATGTCTGTCCTTTTACAATATTTTTAAGGTCCCCATGTTTTAAAACAAAAGGACTGATCTGGTTTGGGGTTTTACTGGCTATTTTATTTGTCTTACCAATATTAATTGTGTTTTAATGGCATGAATGAATACTCAGCATTTGGAATCTGTAATCAAGTCCCGAATTCCAGGCCTTCAGTCTCTTATTAACAAGACAGTTGCTGAACTGGAGGCTGAATTAAGCCGGCTCGGGAAGCCTATTGCTACTGACCAAGGAGTAATATTTCTTTAACTACTCTCACAAACACACACCCTATCCTTTTCCCTCTTTCCTTATTCCTTCATCAACGAGGAGTGAAAAATATTAATGCACGTGGTTTTCTCATAGCACTTCAATAAAAAAATTTTTTTACTGATACAGGGAAAGCTATACATGATTATGGAAATTTCTCGGGCTTTTGATCAGATATTCAAAGAACATCTTGATGGCGTGTGCGTATATTACCTCATTGGATATCAGTTTGTTTTTATGCTTGTGTTGTGTCAGTTATCTGTCAATTTAAGTCAATTTGAACACAGCATCTTGTTGCAGGCGACCTGGTGGTGATAAAATCTACAATGTGTTTGATAATCAACTTCCTGCTGCTTTAAAAAGACTGCAATTTGACAAACAGCTTTCAATGGAGAATGTACGGAAGCTAATTACTGAAGCTGATGGGTATCAACCTCACTTAATAGCTCCTGAACAAGGCTATCGTCGGCTCATTGAATCATCATTGGTTTCTGTTAGAGGTCCAGCAGAGGCAGCTGTTGATGCGGTCTGTGTTCAGTATTGCTATTATTTTCTGCACAGTTTCTTATAGATTGTACATCCGTGCATAGTTTTTAAGTGTCGCCATGGGTGACATGGTGCCTTTGCTGGAGCAAGGATGGTGTGCTTTGTTGCACACCACAAAGGTGTGTGCATTGGACACCATTTGTTCTAGGCGAGTGCTTGGAATAGATGGTTTTTTTACATAGGCATGGAGGAAACAGTCATTATTGCCATGGCTTTTTAAACTACTTAAGCCCTAATTGCAAATTGCGCTGCAGCTGGTATCGCCCTCTCTGCTGTTTTATTCCCCTTGAGCAAAGATGACCTTCACAGCTGGTCTACTTTCAGCTGCGTTGTTAAGGCTATGCTCTGAGTTTTAATCTCCAATGAGAGGATCGATCTTTGTGGGGGCTACAGAAAATATGAGGCAGGAGAGAGAATGTGTGGTGTGAGAGATGAATGAAGGGGATTTTAGTCTAAATCAGTAGCTGGTGGAATTGATGGGATAACGAATAGTTGAGCTACCAGATCTAGGCCACTGTCTGAAGCAGTTGTGATTGGTGATTGGGGTTAGGCATGATGGTGGATTTATGGTAGGTTGCATGTAGTGATGAGGGTAGATGGACAGTGGGGTTTGACGCAAAGACTGGATTTTGATGGTGTTGTTGGGAAGATGAAAGTTGGGTTGCGATGGCAATTTGAAATTGAGGAGATGGAGGAAGCTTGGTTCCTGTCCGTTGTTGTTAGTCATGATCATATTCATTATCACCAAAGATCTAAATAGGGCAGGCTCACTCTTGGGATTGGATTTATAATCCCATCATTTAACAATAATCCCACCATTGGTTTGTCATTTATGAGAGTATTAATAATTCCTTTAGTAAAATAATACCCCTTTATGAGGTATTTATAATTCCACTTTTTAAAGGTGAAATTATTAATACCCTCAGAATTGCTTTTATTTTTTATTAAATTAAATGGCTTTATTACCCTCTACTATATTATAAATTTATTTATTTATTTCCTGATATTCTCATAAAATATGCAAATCAAACATGTTTTGTGTTATTATATTATAGGATGAGATCATTAGTCCAATTTCAAATATTATCCCAATGCAAACCAAAAATGTTATTGGTTTTTGAAAATGGAACTGTTAGTACCAAAGATTATTAATACTAAGCCATTAATACCCTAACTAATAATACCCCTTTATTCTATCCCGAATCCAAACATACCCATAGGGGATTAGATTCTGAGACTAAGGGGTGTAAGACAAAATCAAATCCCTTTTCCAGCTTGTGATATGTTAAAAGTTTTTCAGTTCTTTTGTTGTTAGAGCTAGACACATCTTCCAAGGTGTAGCGAATCTGATGTCATGACAGTCAGCAGTGAGTGCTGCCACTCTACTGGCCGTACTTGGTTTACTAGTTACTAGCTCAATTGTTTGGTTTCCTGGTGTAAACTTTTCTTTCTTTTTATGCATAAATTAAGTTGAATTTGTAGCTCTTAATTTCTTAATTAAGTAGAAATTAGCTAATAAGCTTGAATTGCTATGGTATTTAGAATGTTGTTACAAATTATAATTACACATTCAATTTTTGATGCTGTGGTATTTAAATTGAAAATATACTCCAAGCTGATCTGCCAACAAGTGTTACTTGATATATTATATGTAATAAGAAAGAAGATGGGTTAATATTTTATTATGACATAATGCACAAAAATTACTCAATTTACAATCGAAGTAATCCCATGATTAGGAAACTGTAATTAACGTAGAAATTGAATAAACATAGAAGCGAATAAAACCAAATCTCTTCTTATTCTGAACACAATAGAATAGCATTTCCTGACATTAATCTATATTTCCAATATTTTATGATTTCAGGTTCATGCTATACTTAAGGAGTTGGTTCAAAAGGCCATGAGTGAGACAATGGTAAGGTTCTGGCCTCGTTTGTGTAATTTTTTTGGCCTTTCATTATCACTATTATTGGCCACAAAAATCTTCAATGGAGGAAAGCGGTTGAAATATGTTGGTTGACTTGATTTTTGTTAAGCTTGGAAATATTTTTATCATGGGCTCATCTCATAAGCTTGTGCCTTAAACTTTCTAAACGTCTAGACATTTTTCAAACCATATGGATGAATTGAAAATAAGATCAACATGCAAGATTTCACAGTTATGGAGGTATATCTCATCAAAACAATGAAAAAAGATGTCAATTTTTTGATTCCTTGTAATCGAAAGATAATACTTTATCAAACTTGTGAAAATATTTTAGTTAGCATGTGAAAGCATTTTCTATTCATTGGGTTGGATTATTTAAAAAATATGAAAAAAAAATGGACTACTTAAAAAATGTCAATTTTTTTTATTCCTTGGAATGGAAAGATAATACTTTACCAAGCTTGCAAAAATATTTTAGTTAGCATATGAAAGTATTTTCTATTCATTTGGTTGGACTATTTAAAAAATATGAAAATTTTGATGAGGGCTGGGCCCTTGATAAAAACATTTCCATTCAGATTAGGAAGACAATAAATGGTATGGGTTTTCTGGTCTTGTTGAGCGAAAAAATCTTGCCAGTTACTATCAAGAGGTGGTATAGATAATCATACAGGTAGATTATGTTTCTCGGAATGTTACACCCATGAAAAGTTTGGAGCGGTTTTGGTTTTTAATAAAACATTGAGGTATGCATACTCATAAAACCTTCTATTATCTTAAGTTCGTTGTGTTTCTGTTAATTACAGGAGCTTAAGCAATATCCGACTCTGAGAGTGGAAGTTAGTGCAGCGGCATCTGATTCATTAGAGAGAATGAGGGGTGAAAGCAAGAGAGCGACTTTACAATTGGTTGATATGGAGTGCAGTTACCTTACAGTTGATTTCTTTCGAAAGCTTCCTCAAGATGTTGAGAAGGGTGGAAATCCAACACATTCAATTTTTGATAGATACAATGATTCGTATCTTAGGCGCATTGGTAAGTCGTAAGGATTACAGTGGTCGTACTATGACCATCATTTAAACGGTCTAAATCCTAAGTAGTTGATCAGCTGCTGAGGCGGGGGTGGTTTATCTGGTATTTTCAAATTTAATCTCGACTTTGAAATATGCAGGATCTACTGTCCTATCTTATGTCAATATGGTATGCGGGAGCCTGAGGAACTCTATTCCCAAGTCCATTGTGTACTGTCAAGTGAGGGAGGCCAAGCGCAGCTTACTAGACCATTTCTTCACCGAATTGGGCGGAAAAGAGGTGACGATTCCAAGCATCCCAGTCTCCCTTCCCCCTCTATTTTTCTCTGTATCTGTGAACGAGTTTGACATATTTTGAAATTGTTTTGAAGTCAAAACAGTTGTCATCAATGTTGAATGAGGATCCAGCAATCATGCAACGTCGTCAATCCCTTGCAAAGAGGCTTGAGTTATATAGGAGCGCACAAGCTGAGATTGATGCAGTGGCCTGGTCCAAGTAGGGAAGAGGCCTCATATCCATTTTTTCCCCATTTTGATAGACCGATCGAGGCAGTATAGTATGTGTATTTTTTTACCCACTTGGTCTGAAAACTTCGATTTGTGAATCCATGTTATCGAACTGGCTTTTTTTTTTTTTTTTTTTTACTGCGTTTTTTTTTTGTTATGTAATGTTGTATGTCTCATGTTTTTCTCAGCGCGGGGTCTCTATTGATTGTTTTATATGGTGTATGTCTTATTTTCCGTTTCATCCCGCTGCACTTTCATGAAAAACAGTAGGGAGAAAACTGCTGTATAATGTTGCCACGTTATTGATAGCCCTATTTGCAAACACTATAAAACAGGTTAGTGGTGTGGACGTTAGCAGGGCTATCCGGCCCTGCCACAATACCATTTGGCAACTGGTTTTCTGATGGTACCACAATATCATGTGGCAGGGGGATTCTATTGGATTATCTCTGAAAGATTGTTTTGTGATTCAATGCGGAGGGAGGCCTCAATTGAGTTTGATTTGGATAAGGTGTAGGCTTCAATAACTCATGGATCATCAAATCGGGCTAACCACCTGTTTTTCTTTTGTGGCTTGGTTACTTGCATGTAGTTCAACCCTCTGTTTTTATCTTGGTATGGCCATTAGACTCGAAAAGTCTGCACAATGACATTACTGGTACCTTGTGATGGTAGGTTGAAATATAGTAGTATGCAAGCTCTTCGGTTTGATCAGGACCTCCAAGAATCTTCACCCAACCCTGAACTTGAGTATGCGCGTTTGGAGCTGCTTAATACTGTTCGAGAACATATTTGAAAATAAAATTTGAGAGTAGTTTTAATCACTTTGTTCTCATGAACAACAAAATTCTTTGTTTATTCAACTATTTAATCAAACTCATTTAGAATATGAAAACTCAAAAAAATTACTATTTATATTTTAATTTGATAATATTTTATTTTAGTTTATTTAAAACATTCAAGATAAAATTAATTATAATTTTAAAATCTGAAGTGATGTTAATGAGTTTTATAAAAATTAGTACAAATGATTATATTATAATCTAATCTAATTATTACATTTTAATATATTTAATATTATAAAGTTGTTAATTTTATTAATTATATTATGCTACAGAGTACATGATAAGAAGTATTAAAAAATTTATTAATTTTAAACTTTTATTAATAATTATTTATAATATAACTAATAATATTTTTTAACAATATTCACGACTATTTGAACAAACTTTTAATGTTTATGTATGTTCACAAAAATAAAAATAATGTTATCCATTAATTAACTTTTTTTAGTAAGACCTCTGGTGGTTTAAATCTTGGAAGCACCATGGAGTGGGGTGGGAGATTTTGGATAAAATGAGAAGCGAGTTGTATTAAATTAGAAAAACAGATAAATGGGCATAATATTACACATTTGATATGGATTATTTTAACATATTTTTATTTTTATTCTATAAACGAAAATAAAAAAATAGAGACTTTGATTTTTAAGTTGTCTCCTTGAAACCAAAGTTCTATTGAATAAAATGAAAATACAACAACTCAACACAAAGATGAAATACGAAACAAAAATAGTCATCTTATCAAATGAGCCGAATTCATTAAAATCATGATGCGCTTCAACACAAAATTAAATTCTAAAACGATCAAGTCAATTTAACAAATATTATATGGTCATGTTTGATTATTATGTTTTTTGTTTTTGTTCTCAGAAAGTGATAATTATTTTCGGATATAGAAAATTAAAAACACTCAAAAGTTGTTTTTAGTTTTTTATTATTCCTTCAGTGAGACAAGTAGAAGTTCATGTAATTTTTAACTAAATTTGTTTTGAATATTCATTAAACATTTTGGTTTTTACTTAGGAGAGAACTATGTTGGTTAATATAAGACAAATTTAGCATTGAAGCTATTAGAATCGGATTTAGATAATGGTTCGATCACGTGTTACAATACTATTCACTTTGGGTTTACTATATCGACCTGTAAGGTTTTAAAACGCATTGTAACATTTAAAATATTCTTTTATCTTATATATGTCTTAACTTTCTTGTCCTTGAGTGATGTGGGACAAACATTCTAACAAAATCAATAGAGATGGCTATGAATATAAAGGCATTAGCATCATTGGGTGTTGGAATCCATTTTGTGGTATGAGTCCATAGGAACCCGTTTTTCCATGCAAGAAATGTAGGCTTCATAGTCCTCCATATGTAAGGGCCAAAAAGCTCTCATGATGGTCTTAAAAGATTGGCTTAAACCATCTATGATAATACATTATTAATTTTGTAAACCGTATACCGATTATAGTGGATCTATTTTAATCTTAATCCTGGATATTGATGCTAGGGCTTTTAATGTATTATCATAGATGGTTTAATCGATTTGCCACCTCAATGAGACTATACATCTTTCATGCACTCTCAATAGTCAGTATATTTCTTTCCTCCTATATATATATATATATATTATATGGTTTTTTAATCATAGATAAGTATTTATTATATTTTATTTTTTGGCTTTAGGGTTATGCATAAGTAAAATGATTAGGCATCAATTTATTTGGCTCCACTGAAACTTATACCTGTACGAGGATAGTGACACACTTGTTGTGTGGCAAATATGTCATTTTCCTAATTTAATGTAAATTGAATTTAGTATTTGATATGTTGTATATGCAAGACTCTCATTTACCTCAGTCATTTTTTCCGAAATAATTTTACTGTGATATCATATAAACTAATAATTATCTTTATATAAAAGTTTTTATAGTATAACAAAGAATGTTCATCCCATTTACCATAAAATTTAATGTTTTAAAATATTTTACCTAATTAATATTAGTTTACAATTTTGATAAGTTTACCATTATCTTATTATTTCTGCATTTAAAAATTACATAAATTAAAATATTATAGCTTTGAAATATGTCTCTTTTTGTCTTAAATAATTTTCATTAATTCCTATAATTCTATATTAGAAGAAAACAAAAAATTATTATAACTTTTTTATTATATAATGAAGTCAATTCTATTTCATATGCTTCACTTAATATTTATAGTTGTGAGTAGTTTAACCTAATAATTTTTAATAGGTCAATAAGTGGCTTAGACATAATATTTATTATTTGATTAGTAACCAGATATACGTTTGACTAATTTTTAAATTGTTTTTAGAAATTAAATATTTGAGCCGATCGTACTCTTCAATTAATCCAGTTATGGGTGGCTAGTTCATAATTAAATTAGACTCAATATTTATTAATTAGTAATTTTGATTAATGTAGGTCTAATTCGCCCATCCCAAACTAAGTTGTGAATCATCCTAAAAGATCAAACCTAATATTAATATTATATTAATTGTAAAATGGCTAAACTTAGATGTAATGCATAATCTCATATTTATAAATTTTTTATAATGGGCTAAATCTAATATTTATTAATCGATTATCTTCATTAATATATGACTAATAAGGTTAATTTTAAAATAATATTGGCATAATATTTAAACTTCCAGTTTGGATTGAATTGATCTGGTTTTAATTATGTGTCTATCATAACAAAAATTATACTTATAATATTTATTAATTAGAGGTATGGTACTACTAAAAAAACTAAATTTTTTTAATATAATAAGAGTGTAATTATTATTTTAACAACATAGAGTTAACGCATGTGTCAGGATTTTTATTTTAACTAGTTAAAAATAAGGAATAAAAACCGCCACTATTGCGTTACTACAACTAACACATAACATGCACTTATAATTTTAATGAGATTTGTAGTGTGATTACATGAAAATAAATACACAAATAATTAAACACCAAGAAGATACGTAGAATATAATTTTTTTAACTCATTTCACATGTGACATGTCCGATCATTGTTTATATTTTATAGTAGGTGATGGGACAAAAAAAAAATTAAGTGTATTGTGTTGGGCTCTAGGTTAGCTCGCCCAAGAAAAATAAAAATTATAATGAAAAAGAAGAACAGGTTATTGGTGATGGTCATCACTCATCAGAATGGTAAATTGGGTTTCCAATAAAAATGAACTGCCAGGACAGCTTCTACGCCGCCAACTTGGCATCTTGACTATATTCATGGAGGGGGTGACCCTCAAGTAAGTACATTTGAATTTTGTTTTTGACAAAATATATATTTTGTCTACAACAACTAAAGTGAAAGACATGTTTGAAAGATTCAATCCAGTTTGAAGTGATACTTATATTGGGATATGCTACTCATATACTAATAATATGTGTACCAAATCAACCAATCAGTTGAGAGACTAAATGGAGGTCAACTGGTTTCAAACATTTTCAAGTTGGCCGACTTTCCTGACCTTGTTTGGGAGAGAGATAAAATTGATAGTGAAATTCAAACCTATGTCAACCATGCAAAACCACGTGCAATAATCATTAGGTAAAACGTCCATATCAAATTTAAGATTATGACGGAGGAATAACTTGAAAAATATTGACAATTCGTCTTCCAAAAATAAAGAACAATTTGTTTTGTATATTCCACTCTTAGATTCTAGGCCATTAAGACTGAAATATGTTTATTTTTTTAATACAAGTTTTATTATTTCAATAAATTCAATCACTATGATTATAATGATTTAACATGTGAATTCTCAAAATCAATGAATAATGCTATATATTACCAAAAATATATAAGTGATGAATTATCATAACGATATAGCAGCACATTAAATCATCGAAAGAGAAAAAATACGAAAATTTCTCGTTTACATTAAACATAATTTCACAACAAATCATGAGTTGTTTATACATATCATTTTTCAAAATCATTAGATATTTTCATTGATCAAAACTATAACAGTAAACATTTATGGGAAAAATTTGTCATAAAGTTGTATAGAGCCAATCAATAATAAAGAAATCTAAAGCTATCTTAAATTTACCTTTCAAATTTAAAAAATACATAGCAATTATGAAAATAAACAATAAACATAAACCTCATACATCATTTTATTGGGTAATATTTATGGATGTTAGATGGGTAGACTATCACTTAAACGGACAAAACTTTTACCGGCACAATCCACCTTGTTCATGAGTTAGACCATTTTTTAAAGTTATTCAATATCTCAAAAATGACCATTCCGAAATATTTTTATGTCAAAGCAAAATAATAGATGATAATAAATCTAAAATAAATATTATAATAATAAAAATATTTAAATTAATAAATATTTATAGAACAAAACATTTGAAGCAATCTCTTCATTGTTTGAATATTCTATTGAATTATTTTGTCATTGATATCCTCTTCACAATCTTTATAACTTACACATTATGAGTACATTAAATAAATTTTTATAAATTATTTAGTTTATTTATAATTAAAAAATCAATTTAAAATCATTAACACTAGATGTGAAATTATGAAGTCAAAACAAACTTACGGGCTAGCTTGTGGGCTAAAATTGTTGTGTTCTATGACTTGTTAATGCTTGCATTTAAATGAGCCACATTCAAACTGAACCAACCCAAATTAAACCCTAGCTTGACCCCCTTAGCCCACCTACCATTGACCCATTTAACAGGCTTAGTAATATTTTTATAACTACTTGCTATTTCTTTTAGCCAACTCAAGCCTATATAAATATATATATATATATATATATACCTAAAATTCACTAAAATCTTTTCTCTCCAAGACTTGCACACACAATCTAGCTCTCTAACACCTTATATATCTTTATAGCTAACTATCCATTGATAATTTGTTGTTATTTTTACTTTTGTAAGATGCTCAAATTGAGATTTCTAGCCTCATTTTCAAATCAATGAGGAGATGTTGTGAAATATGTTAAAAGAAGTACCAGTAAGAATGTTAATCTTAGCTTGATCTATCTCGTTTCGTCCGAGTTTGACTTATCTCGACAAGGCATTAGATCAGATTCAAGTCTTGCTTGACCTGCCCAATTATTTTTTTTTAAAAATTAGGTTCAAAATTCCAAGTAGCCCGCCCTACTCTAAACTTTCCAAACCATTGAGTCAGAGTTCTGCACATTCTTGTAGGGTAATACCCGATCTTGACTCAACCCATTACAATCCCCAAACACCAAGTCAAAAGATTGAAACGTGAAATGCAGGTAAAGTTATAAAAGAATCAATTATTTACAAACAAACTCAAGATCATCTTGATAAAAAGATTATTTATGTTCATTTAAGCTTTGTCCTTTGCGAATACGGTTAGATAAAATCAACGCAAAATGATGAGGCCAAATGTGGATGATATCAACATAGTTAAACAATTAATGTGTACTTTATAATAACAATAATAGGATATATTTTTATTTAACAATTAATTATAAATAAAAAATATAAATTTAATAGAAACAATAGTTATGTAGAGTACCTATTGTGTATGCTTGTTTGGTTTCTTTCGCTATTGTTTACCTGTTATGATATGATTTACTTCAATCTTTAGATAATTAAGAATTCTCTTTAATTTTTCTACAGAAATTTAGGCGTACTTTCATGGGGTTCTCTCTATTATGTGTGAGGAACCTTTCTTTGTTTACATCAATAAGAGTTTAAGGCTCCTCTAAGATAGTTATGTATTTTCATAAATAGTGAAGTAAAGCCAACAAAAATGCTCTTATACATTTTTCAATCTCTTATCTATTTTCTACTCTTTATTTTTTAAATTTAAAATGTGTTTATTCTCAAATAATACTATATTAGTTTCATAGTCGTTGTGAACTTTAATATAAATGAGGAGAGAACATAGAAAAATAAAAAATATTTTAATAATAAAAAGAGTCAATAATGTGAAATTCTCAATAAGAGGATTTTAAAACATAGTAGGTGAGAACCATTTTTTATTATTGATGAATATGTTTTATACTGTATGTGAATGACCTAAATTCTGCCTATACATACATAATCAAAAACGCAAAAGACAAATGTTGTAAAACTATGTCTTAAATTTCGTTGTCCATATATGTAGTGTATCAACAACGTAGACAAAAGACGATTCCATGATTAGAGCACTAGCATCAAACACCAAAATAGTTTTTATAAATTTATAGATGTAAACTTTTTTTTGCTTTACTATATAAATATAGATCAAAATAGATTTTTTTAAATCATTCTCTATATCATTAAAATAAAATATATGTTATCTTCTTATTTAGTAATTTTTTTATAATTTAATATAAATAAGAATAAATATTATGAAAAACAAAAAATATAAGAGAAAATTTTTATATATAATTTGATAATTATAATGAATAAATAGTATTTTTTAATATATTAAGAAATTTTATAAAAAATTATAAAATATATATATAAAATATTTAATGTGAGAGTAATTTTATATATATTTTTTTAAATACAAAAATCCTACGCCTGTGACAAAGAGTCAATGACCGTGTTGGAGTTGGCAAACTGCTCCGTTCCCGGCTATGCATGTGGAGGCAACAGCCATCCACGAAACACGGCCGTCATCAAATTTTGGTTCCCCGTGGCACGAAACAGAGTGGGATTGGTGGGTCTGTAGGCGGCAAGTGTCTGGACTCTGACAGATATACTTTTCCTGGTCCGATTTGTCAGCTAGCACAAATCGTGAAGGGCCGGGTAAATTTATTCATGTAGCGATAGTAATAGTACACCTGCTCGAATACTAAATTAATTTTTAACTTTGGATCATATGGAAACATTTTATTGTAGATGAAATCAATAATTCATGTATTAGAAGTCACTATATGAGATTAGACATAAGCGGCTGTTTTCATACGGTTTGTTTTCGAAATTAGAAGGATAATGACAAGTTTGTTTTATCTGTTTTTTATTTTTATTTTTAAAATATAATAATTATTTTTAAGTAAAAACTAAAAAAAGTTATTTTTACTTTTTAAATTTTAAATAATAAAAATAATTTTTATTATTTTTATTTACTCAAAAATAACAATCACATTTAAAAAACAAAAATAAAAAATAGACAAAACAAACAAGATGTCATATATTGTCCAAACATCTTCAATATTATTATATATTTTTGTTCACATTTTTTTTTACATATGAAAATTATTTTATATATTCAACTTTAACACTACTTTTTATTTTTTTATTAAAATAATATTTATTTATTTTATTTAAACTTTTTTTAATTCATACGATGAGAGATAAACAATAAGGTTATATAATATAAAAAGTAAATAGTCACTTTTGTATAAATGAATAGTATAATATTCTTTAAATGTAAAGAAAAAGATGTGTTAAATTATTATTTTGATATTTGACTTTAAATATCATTAAAAATGTTCATTAAATAAAAATTCATATTGCGTATAAATTATACTATCATATTAATAAAAAATTCATATTGATATTTGATATTTGACTTTAAATAAATTATACTATCACATATTTGATAGTATAATATTTGATAATAAAAAATTCATTAAAAATGTTCTTAAGGTATATTGCGTATAGACATTCTATGCTAAATTAATATTATTCTTTAAAAAATGTTAGTAGTAGTGAAAAGGCTATTCTTGTGTTATTTACCTTCACAACATATTTGTGCATATTATTTTTTAACAAAAACAATATGAGTCCTATTAAATATAAACACGTTAAAGTAGATTAAAAATAATACTAAAATATCAATTTTAATGTTATGTCTCACATGTGTTTTTAAATACACCTATACATAAATACACTTTAATTTATTGAGTTAGTTGCGTAAGAGTAATGCTATGTACAAGTAAATTGTGTAGGTAATCCACGAATGAATACCTTTATTACCGTTGAATTGATATTATTATTTTTTAAAATTTTTTATTCATACCAATCTAACAACAAATAAAGTGTTTCTACAACAATTTTCTATATAATTTACTTGCAAATAGACTTTTCTATTACCATAATTGGTGGATCCATTAGCACTGAGCAGCTTGAGAGAGAGATTGAGACAATGAGGGAGAAATTTGTATTTTAAAATTTAGTATTTAAAACAATGTGTTAAATTCCTTTTTAAAAAACTTATAATTTAGTTATGAAATAAAGAATATGTACAAAACAGATTTTTTTATTTAATAATATTAAATTCAAATTTTAAGAAATTTATCACCACCAAAATTGTAGCCACAAAATATATCTTATTTTTATCTCTTTCCTTTTTTAATAAAAAAATATGTAGATAATAGATTTAATTAATAAGTGTTCAAGGTAACCTACATTTTATTCTTAATCCCTTATAAACATGTTATTTTATTATTAGCTTAAAAAATTTATACTTTTTTTGAAAGCTATTCTTTTCATGTATGCTGTATTTTTGGTGCACCTGCAATGATAAATTACAAGATCACCATCGATATATATATATATATATATATATATATATATATATATATATATATATATATATAAAATCCAAATTAAAAAAACCAAAACATATACTTAATCAGTTTGCAAAGGGCTAACGCCGCGCGCGATGGCTTGTTCTTTCCTCGTAGTTGTTACTTGTTACCCAATGAGTCCGACCTTTCCGATGGGCAATGGCAAATCAGTGGGGTTATATTATACTAGTTAGTGGTAGCGGCAGAACATTGACATATATCGCAATCATATAAATAAATTAATAAAATAATCTTAATTATTAATCATTTATTACCATCGTAATCGGAGTCTGTCGTCTGCACTTGCAATCTTGTGACTATTTGTTTTCTCAATTTGTCAATTCTTGATAACTTATAAATGTAACACTGTTTCTTCAACTATCACAATATAATATCATTATGGTATAAAAAGGAAAAACCAAAATAACATATTTGTGTATATTATATTCAAGTAAATTATTATATTTGTTATTTGTAAGTTGATAGCCCTTTTATTATGAATAATATATTCATTGTACCAAAGCCATCATTTTTAATTTTTTTTTTTAAAGATTTGAAAGATTGAACTTTTCAAATTTAATTCTTTAAAATAACTAAAAATATATTTTTTATTATTTTTAGAATGGATTAAATATCATGCATTTAGTTAAAATTTAACTAAAAAAAATTCCTTTTTTTCTTTTAAATTTTAACTAACTATTATTTTTTTCATCAAATAATAAATTCAATAATTTTGTTGAATATTATAATAAAAAATTAATTCTAATTTTTATATTTTAAAATAATAACTCTCCTCTCCTCTCCTCTTCTCCCCTCTTCTCCCCGCCTTAATCAAGTACATATCTACCTTTGGTCAACCTGGATCGGATCGGATCCTCCACGCTAACGCCAAGCAGGAAGCAGCAGCAAGGTGGAGATGCCCCTAATGCGCCATGACCGCCAGCCCCTCTGCTTTTTATTTATTATTCTTTTCCAAATCTATATCTTTTGGACGATATGCAAGATTGAATTATATCGATGGTGGGGTTCCAACTTCCAAATTGCAGGTGAGTCTTGAGAATTGAGATGCTCCAAGAGGAAGGCCCAGCTGGTATGCGTCTGAGGAAGAGCCTTCATTGTAACCTAAGATGCACAAAAGAGGGCGTGTTGGACGTGCCAATGCCAGACCTGTTACAATTTTATTTATGTATTATAATACTATCGCGTGCGGCCAACCCCGTCAATATTGTGACACTGCATCAGACCTTGGCATAGTCCAATGTTTGATATTGGAGCATAGTTTGGTCACTTATTATTATCTATATATGGCTTTCACTCGGTGTAATTATTGCAAGTTTTACGATCGAATTAAGAAGGAGAATTATAGAAAATATGAAGCATTTAATTCAAAAAGTTGCTTAGACTGTAGGAGCTGTGGGTGATTGTCAGCAACGGATTTATCGACCCAACATCGAAATAGGAATTTAATTACATAGCATCATCAGAAGACCAATCTCAAAGAGCAACAAAATAAAGATATATAATAAAGCTCCGTATACCTTTTGTTTTTGTATCAAGGTTTTGACGACTTAATGTTCCACAGGGGAACAAATTAAAATGACTCAATCTAACTCATGCAATTTGTTTTCGTGAAAGTTAGACAAGCACACGACTCCTATAAGTGTAGGGCCATGTCTTATAATAATTAAAACTTAAAGTTACAAATCGTCTCCTAATGAAAGGACTAAAATTTGTTACTTGTTAAAGAAAAAAATAGATTTACAAATGAAAAAGATGATATATGCATAGAGTGATGGATTTGCAGGCCACACGCTATATTCATTACTTTAATTGGTTGAATTTGTTTCCAAAGTAATTTTAAAGATGCAAAAATTAAAGTAGGAATGAAACTTAAATGAGCAAAAATTTAATAAAATACTTAAATCTAAAAATCAAAGATGGAAGACATGAAAATGAAGAGACATAACTTTTGAAAGCTAAAGTAAACTAAAACTTAAAATCGAAATGGTTCTGAAAATGAAATTACAGAAGTTTAAAAATACTTAATTAAGAATTTAAATTACGAAGTAAGAATTTGAAAAGAAAAGAAAAAGGTGAGCTCTTCAAGAACTTTGCAACTCAAAAGAGTAAAAAAAAAACACGGAGAGAACTGTTTGGTAGAATAAAAAAACAAAAAAAATATTAAATCAAGCAATAAATTATATTGGAAGAATAATTTATATTAGTGTAAGTTATTCGAATTGCATCTAAATTTTAATACATTGGGGGGATGCTTTTACCAATCTGTATGTCTTGAAACATGTAGTCACAAATTAAATGATATTAAAAATAATATTTTTTAAAAATATAATTGAATATAAAGTTAAAAGGTTATATCACATCTACAACTTCTCAGTTAGTTCTCCCAAGTAGTGAGGTGTCAGACACAACAACAATCAGATCATCACTCCTGGACATACATTCAATTCAAGCTTCAAAAGTCTAGCTCAAACGATTGCTCTTTAGCTCTTGAGTTCATAATAGAGAGTTCTCAGAACATTTATAATGGGCTCAATAAACTTTGGTTATAATTTAGCCTAATAATTTACTTTTTTAAATTATAGCTAGCTTAATTTTAGACCATAAAATAATAAGCTCAATATAATTTCAACATTTTAATTAAAATATTAATAAAAAATTATATCTCTCTCTTTCACCATCATAATTTTAGTATTTCAATTGTTATTGTGAGAAAGCAAACCCAATAAGAGAGATAAAGAAGTTATTGAAAAGTATAATAATAATAATAATCATTCAACTTGATTTAGCTAGCTAGTATAATTGTATTTGATTAAATATACTAAACATTTAATGAACTCATTATTAACATTTTTTTTATCTTTAACTAAACTTTTGCTATTTTTTAGAAATAGCCAGCCCAATACAAATGGTTAATTTTGAAAGCAAAATTTTTAAATTTTTAACTTTAATATGATTGATTTATGCAACCAAATCTAATTAGTTCAATCAAATGATTGGACGAAATAATTAATTAAAAAACATAAATTAGCCATCTCCTGTTTTGGTTGGTCCCCCTCAAATGAAACCCTGAAGCTGCCCCTGCTGCCAGGGTAGAATATTTACACGTGAATGAGCCAGGGTTGAATAATTACAAGTGAACGACAAGATTGAACGATCGTGTTTGGGGTCGGAGAGGGTCTGGTGCTTTTCAGGGTTGAATAATTACATGTGAACGAGAAGCTTTGAATGATAATCGTTAATAATTGTGCAGCTTATTGAATGGTTCTTCGCATATGATATAGGGCATTTCAGCACCGTAAGTGAACTAGCTACTATCTAGCCCGTTGCTACCTTCTTCGTCTCCCATGTCTCATTCGTGCATGTATATATAAAATATTAAAATAAACTGTGAACCCTCCTTATTCCTATTCCCCAAAAAAACAAGTAAACATATAGAAGACACGCAAGGAGCCTAGACTTTGACAAAGCTGCCAATAAAAGCAGTGGAAAGGCCCTTCATTCGACAACACATACACATCAGCTTTAGTTCCTGTCTTTTATTCTTTACTTCCCTGTCTCTTCATATTTCTTATTTTTTTCCTCCCCATTTCTGTCGTGAGACATAATATTGCGGAGAACACAGAACAGTACGGGAAAAAAAAGTGATATATGACGATGAAGGGTTCTGTTGTTGTGAGATCTGCTCTGAAACCAATCCGCACAACTAGTGCGAGGGTAGAAGAAGGAGAAGATGTTGCAGTAATGGGTGTGGGAGGACAAGAGGATGGTCAGCCGCTGAGCCCCATGGCTCGCTTATTCCACGAGCCACAATGTAATCTCTACATTGTAGCCATGTTGGGCTCCAACACCCCCATCGACCCAGTTGCCACCAAGGCCAACCTACACCAAACTCTGCTCCGCCATCCTCGCTTTTCAAGCCTTCAAGTACTTGATTGATTAAAGTCACTATACATCAAGCATTTTTATTTTTATTTTAAAAAAATTTCCCCTACGTACATATATATATATATATATATATATATATATATATATATTTTTAGGGAAAGAACAGTAGGCAGTGTTTAATTATTAATGGAGCGACGTTGGATTAACCTTTGAATCTGACGACGCACAGGTCATGGATGATCAGCGCAAGGGGGGAATGAAATGGGTGAGGACGAAAGTGGATTTAGAAAAGCATGTGATCGTCCCAGATGTTAGCATCACGGCCGACAAGGAGACAGACTCATCAGACAAGGTGGTGGAGGACTACATCTCAGACCTGAGCACCACCACTATCCACTCATCCCAGCCGCTTTGGGACCTCCACATTCTCAACATCCCAACCTCAGCCTCCGCCTCCACCGCTGTCTTCCGCGTCCACCACTCAGTCGGCGACGGCGTGTCCCTCATGTCCTTCCTCCTGGCCTGCACGCGCAACCTCTCCGACCCGAATGATCTCCCCACCCTCCACGCCGTCAAAGCGGCCGGGCCTATCGGCCGGATGCCACTTGGCTTCTGGTCTCGCCTCCGGTTGCTTCGGAACACCGTCGTTGACGTCGCGATGTTTGCTGCCACCGTGTGTTTTCTCAAGGACACCAAAACACCACTCCTGTGCCCATCCAAGTCGTATGCCGGCAGCGGAAGCTATCGCCGTCGGTTCGTCCTCCGGACTGTCAATTTGGAAGATTTGAAGATGGTGAAGAATGCGTTGGGTGCTGTGAGTGATCATTGGTTAACTAACCACTCATTTCTACCCATATTCTTAAATATTAATTTTTTATTTTGATGGAGCTCACTTAATTTGTTTGGGTTGGGTTTGTGTGTTTGTTTACTTTTTTTTACAGACGATGAACGATGTTATAATAGGAGTAACGCAGGCTGGTTTGTCCTGTTATCTTAATAAAAGATACGGTAAGCAGAAAAGCCATTCAAATCACTGTATATATATTTTAAGAAATATTATGTATTTATTCTCATTTTTCTTTTAAAAAATATTTATTAAAATTATAAATTTTTTATATTAAAAAATAAAAACAGGTAAAAAAATTTAATTAATTTTATATTTAACTTGCTATAGCTAATAATAATTTTAATAATTTTATTTAATTTTAATTACTTAAATTAATTTTTTTCTAATTTATCTTTTAAATAATTTCTGTATGATATAGTATTAGTTTAATTTTTTACTAAAACTAAACATAACTTTATAACTATCTTATTAGAAAATAATTTTATAGAGTTTAAGTTGGATTTAGCTTTAACTCTTAGCTTCATCAAATGATTTAATAAATCAAAATAAACTTCCCCACCCGACGGTTTTAATTTTAGTTGAGTTGGCGTAGGGGAAGCAAGGAAAAACAGGGGAGAAGCAGAGAAAGAAAACAATCTTCCAAAAAAACTTCGGGTTAGAGCCCCACTTTTCATCAACTTAAGATCAGCCATTGATGTCCCAGTAAGTCTTGTTATTAACTTTCCAAGTAAATTTTATTACATAATGAGATAGTTTACATACAAACAATTGATATATTAATGCAGGCAGCCGCAGACATGATGACCAAAGGATTGGGAGTAAAATGGGGAAACCAAATTGGGTATGTTTTGCTACCCTTTGAGATTTGTATGCGCGAGAATCCGCTAGATTATGTGCGCCTAGCCAAGAAAACCACTGATCGCAAGAAGCATTCATTGGAAGCCTTCTGCACGTTTCCCATTGCTGCAACTATTATGAAGCTCTTTGGCATTAAGGTAAAAAAAAGGTTTTAACATAGAATGTAAGGTCGAGCGATAAAAAAACAAATCTCCATTGAAACTATATGTTATATATATATATATATGTGTGTGTGTGTATATATGAGAAACAAATAATGAATTTGAAGAGATTTAATTTAACTACTTTTAAAATTTTTAGGCCGGAAGCGTATTGACAACCAGGGTTCCATCCAATACTACTATATGCTTCTCTAACATGGTCGGTCCCAAAGAAGAAATAGGTTTCTATGGAAATCCAATTACTTATATTGCTCCTACTTGTTATGGCCATCCTTCAGTAAGTATTAACAAATATGGTTTTTTTTTCTCTTTCTTTTTTTAATTGACTAATTAATAAAGACTAGTAAACAGTTATTGAAATTGAAATGAGTAATCAACAACAATTGAACATAATTACTCTTGCAGGCACTCATGGTTCATTTTCAAAGTTATGCTAACAAGATGACATTTGTGCTATCGGTTGACGAAACAGTTGTTCCTTATCCTCATCACCTCTGTGATGATTTTGAAGAAGCACTTAAGCTTATGAAAGAAGCTATCCTTGCAAAAACAAGTGTAGTGTGATAATATATGAGATATATATGTACTTATATGATTACAAATTGATGTTTAATGAATTCATACTAGATTAATAAGGTAGTGTTTGTAATACTATAGTTGTTTTCTCTTGGGTAACTCAAAAGGGAGGGACCCCAAATTTATTTTGAAGGACAACCCATAATTTGGAACTATCGAATTATTGCTATCATTTTTTCTTCTTGTGATTTGTCAGGGAAAAAAAGCCCAACTTGTTTGTAATATGTGTATACAACAAGGTTGAACTATGGAAATAAAATTTCATTTTTATGTATTTTATTTTAATTTATTTATATAATTTGCCACAAAATATTTTTGTTTGTTTTTGGCTTTTATTTTATTTTTTAAAAAGCGAAAGTATTCAAAAATTATCCTTAATATACCCATTAGGGTTAGTTCATTAACGGTTTGGAATCGGCTCGCAAAAAGCTCGACACGTTACTCATCTTCTAAGAGTTTGAGTTCGAACTGAAGCTTAGTATGAAGATATAAATTATGACGAAGTCTTTCCTTGAGTTTTTGTGTTTGATGTTATAATGATGTTATTAGCATTTGTATTTTGTAAATGATTCAAGGTTTCTTAAATTGATGTTAAGAGTTCGTTTCTCGATAAAGATCTTTAATAAGAGGCATATGTTAATTCTTCCTATAATGAAAATACTAAGGAAATAATTCAAAAGCCGACTACAACCATGCTAAAACTATTGACTACAACTAACTCTTCTGATCAAATAACTCCTATTAGAACCAACTATGATGAGTCTACCACTGCTTAATTACAATTACTCTCATTGTCACCTTTCAAACCCCATACTTAACTCCAATTAGCAAAGCTTGTCCTCTAAAGTCTTCTTTAGATTAAATTTACAATTTATTGATTTAGTTACTTTGATTTGAGATCAAACAATAGCATAATCTAAAAAGTGCGAAAATAAAAAGAACACCAGGATATACATGGGTTGGTCAAAAACAAACCTATTACACAACGGTGATAATATACCTACACTAAAATTATCGACTAATAGTTTTAACTGTTATAATCAAGGCTCACACACTTTTAAAAGGAATCTCTCTTCTTTTTCACATTCTCTACAACCGTTTACAAAGAAAGTTACAATAAAGATAACTATTTACTGTAATATCTCATGCTAGCTCATACTATATCTGCTTGTTTGTTATAGTTTGCTTCAACATCTTTCAATCATTCTTTGTAAACTCTCCTTCTCTCTCAAAGAAATATAGGTTTATACTTAAGATGAACCTTTTTTGCCTTTATATAAGCCTGTAATATGTAAATCACCCAACAAACATAACTAGTAAAGTTTTTTTAAGTAAACTAAAATTCTAATTATGAATGGACAAGTCTAAACTAAAAAAAAAATATATAAAAAAATATATATAGTGAAAGAGTGGAGTGGCAATTTGACAATGATACAACATGGCAGTTATGACCCTACTAATATTTTTATATTATAAAAAATAAAATAAAAAAAACTAGCCATATTGTTTATAAGTCAAAGAAAAAATAATTTGAAAAAAGAGAGGAAGAAGAAGTCTCTGTAACGGGCTGAACAACCATGTACCAGGCTCAGTTGCAGTGTGGCGAAAGGCCCTGGTGGGCCTTACATTTAGGCCCACTAAAAAAACGTAGAAGCCATCTATTAATTGTAGGGTTTTCAATCTATATCCATCTCTTGTTCCGCCTCCCTTCATCACTCGCAGCTCGCCTACCTCCCTGCCTCCAGCAGCAATGGTTCATCTCTCTCTCTCTCTCTCCCCTCTCTTTCTCTACTTTCTTTCTCTAGAGTTTGTTTCGCAGTAAATTTGTTTCCTTCTTACTCTACGATTTGGTGTCCAATGTTCGCAGGCCTCGGAGAAGAAACTCTCGAACCCCATGAGGGAAATCAAGGTCCAGAAGCTCGTCCTCAACATCTCCGTCGGCGAGAGCGGAGATCGCCTCACCAGAGCCGCCAAGGTACTGGGTTTATGTATATATATATATATATTCATTTTCTCGTACTTGAAACGTCGGTTTTCACCATCTCTTGTCTCTGATCCGATCTCTATCGTTTTGATTGTCCTAGGTTTTGGAGCAGCTGACCAATCAGACTCCTGTCTTCTCAAAGGGTACAGCTTTCATGGGTTCCGTTTGTTTCGTAACTCATTTAAATCTGATTTTTTTTGTTTGTTTTAATTTTTTATTTGATTTGATTTGATTTGTGTTTTCCGCAGCGAGGTACACTGTGAGGTCATTTTCGATCAGGCGTAATGAGAAGATCGCTTGCTATGTGACTGTTAGGGGTCAGAAGGCCACCGAACTGCTTGAGAGTGGTTTGAAGGTTAAAGAGTACGAGCTTTTGAGGAAAAATTTCAGCGATACGGGCTGTTTTGGGTTCGGTATTCAGGAGCACATTGATCTTGGAATAAAGTGAGCATGCCTTAAACTTCAAGCGTTTTTTTGTCTATATAATGTTAAATATATATATGCTTTTATTTTGTTCTGTTGGTTTATGCAAAATGTGCTTTGCGTTTTAAATTGTATATGGATTCCTTATCGTTTCCATTATATGTTGAGATTGTGTTAATAATTTCAGTAATATTGGTGAATTTTTGATCTTGATTGGTCGTGTAGCTCTGGTCTCAAATGATTGTGTGGGCTTATGTGTGTTTTTTGGTATCATTCGGTTTTTGCATTTATTAATCATTAATTCTGTGGCGCATACATTCTTGAAGACCCACTCGCAGGTGCTGTTTTTGCGGCATTTAATTGAGTATTAAAGATGAAAGGCATTTTTTTTTAAATCAGCTGTCTATTGTCCCATATAATTATTGTATATGAATTTTGTTACTTTTATCACCAAGATTGTGATGATTTACTGTCAGTTTAGTTATATTTCCCAATCACTAATAAATTTTTACGACTTCTGATGGTCCTCATTTTCTAAATTATTGTTGAATACACAAGAAATTCCTATTAGGAAAGGGTTGACTTTAGTTCTTACGAGTAAGTCATGGCAATGAAGTATTTGCGATGTCTTGAAATTGAGTCACTTTGGGGCAACTGGTGATAGCATGCTCCTTATGGAAGTGTGCGTTAGTTTGGTCAGCTATAGGTAACATATACACCTAACGGGCCTGAGAGATTTGCAAAAATGACTCATGAACCTTGTATCTTGTATTGCTGTGCCTGGTAGAACTTGAGGTTGTATGAACTCCGTTTGAGCAAACTAAATGCTTCACTTGGTTGTAAATGAATGCCACTTGGATCTTGGCCTGGAGATGTGTTTCTGTTAATGGAGCTTTTTACTGCCTCCTGCCCATCATCTATTTGCTTGAAATTTAGTTAATTCACTTATATAGATAACTCCTCTGAATTTAGAGTACTAAGATGGCTATGCCATTGTAGGCATGGCATATTTTGTCGTAAAGTCATGGTTTAAACTGTTGGGAACAATCTACAACTTAAATTCGTGTTAGTTTTTGTTCTCTGTTGAAAATAATCCTAGTGATGCCTATGCAAATTCTAGGTAACAAACAATAATTGCTAGTTTTATGTTTTTGAAGTCTTTGTTTCTGCTTCTATGTTTAGAAGTTTATGTTTGTTTGTTCCTGTTTGAATAACGTTAATAGAATCCAAATGCATCAATTTTCTTACAATCTTTTATAAATATGCAGATATGACCCGTCCACTGGCATTTATGGAATGGATTTCTATGTTGTGCTTGAGCGCCCTGGCTACCGTGTGGGCCGTCGCCGGAGGTGCAAGTCTCGTGTTGGTATCCAACACAGGGTTACAAAAGAAGATGCCATGAAATGGTTCCAAGTTAAGTATGAAGGTGTGATCCTTAACAAGTCACAGAATATCCAGTAAAAATCTTGTGGCATTTTGGAGTTTTGGCGGCGTAGGTTGCTTTATCGAGGCAGAACCTTGCTATGGAGTTATCGTGTGAAGAAATGATTCTGCCCATACTTAATTTTTGACATTTTCCTTGTGTCATCTGCAGTTGTAGTTAATTGACGGTCGAAGTTTGTTCTGAATTTTATAGGTTCTGTCCTGAGTAGGAAATGATATCTATAAATTATCAATTTCCAATTTGAAGCGTCAGTTTATTTTTTCTTTGCTTTTATGTGTTATTGTTCTCGAATGTTGCATCCATAAATCTACAAGGGTTGTGAAGTCTTGAACGCAGCGTCTTCGGTTTTAGATGTTTTTTCGCCTTCCTGGTCCAATTTTCTTGTCCGTTTTAACGGAGTAAATATTTCACAGCTTAGTGTAACATTGTGATAATTCATAAATGAGCTAGGTTAAAAATAAAGTTTCTTGTTCATTCTATGTTATTGAGGTGGTATGAAGTACTGGGTATCATGAATTTCGTAGATTTGGACGAGTGTTGATTGTGGTCTATTTTAATACGTGAATGCTCAAAAATCAGTAGGAACTTTTAAAAAATGTCTGATATTATGTAATTTTGATTTTATAATTGAAATTATGATTTTTAAATAAAAATTTGTTTTCTTACAAATAATTCTCATAAAAAATAAAAGAAAGAAAATACGATGAGTTTAGATAATTAAAAAAAATTAGTTTGAACTTAAAAAGAATAGATGAAAACGATTTTAAAAAACAATACATTTTATTCGAATTGAAATTTAAAACCATAATGTTAATCATTTGAAAACGAAATTTTAACTAAATAATAATTACTCAATGATTCTCATATTTTCTATATATAATTTCAAACTCACAATTTATGTTTATTTTTATATAGTAAACAAAAAATTAAAAATCAATATTTTTTATCTATAGTAATTATGTTATATAATATTTTATAATTTTAGTAACAACATAAATAATAAGTTATTGATTATATTGGCATATTATTGAAATTAAAAAATTTATTATTCTTATATTACAATGTTGTTGTTGGTATAGTTGTTATTATTATTATTTGTACTATGGAAAGAGTTATTGTTATAATAATAATAATTATTATTATTAAGTATAAAAGAATGTTTTTGTTGGTGGTGTTGGTAAGTATATATTAGTTGTTTGAATATATTAAACAAAATGAAGTAGCTTGATGACAAAGATATTTGAATCTTGATAGTCACATTTTAGGATCATTTTGTTCATCACTGTCTTTCTGAATCCACCACCACTGGCGCGAGCGTACGTATGTTCATTAAAAGCTTATGATTGATACTGCAACGTTACACTCAAACTTTCACCTAAAATTAAAAACTATTTTAAAAAATTAATTAAAATGGGTAGGGTGAAATAAGATTTAGACACGACACGACACGACAGGAGAGCTGCCTTTCGGTTAGGCTTCAAATGGCGGGAACGAAATTTTCCCTTCAATTGCACGAATATTCCAACGCCCCTCCCAACTACTCAACAACCCCTCTCTCTCTCTCTCTCTCTCTCTCTCTCTCTCTCTCTCTCTCTCTCCATCTCTGAAGACCCATCTTCCTCAATTTTCACTCCTACCATGATGGCGAGCTTTGCCGGACACTGTGCTCTCCAGTTTGCATCCGCCGTCTCTGTTCTGCTTCTATGTTCCCCGGCGCTGCTGGAGATGTTCGGGGCGGTGGCGGCCGACGGAAGTGCGGCCAGTGGCGGAGAATCGCTGCGAGGCTCCGGCAACTGCGACGTAGATCTCAGCGAGATCCTCCCTCCTCCGTACAGTAACGTTTCCTTCGCTCACTGCAAACCGGTCTGGAATACATACACTCTGAGAGTGAGTATATCGTTCACTCTTCACTATTGAGATCCGATGAATTGAGATTCACTGATCTGTGTATACGATATTCCATCTCTATGATCTATGATATTTCATGATCCATGATCCATTAGGTATACGAATGCGTATGATCTATATAGTTTCAAGAAAAACAAACAAACACTGTTGATTTATGTGAATAGGGGTTGTTACGTTTCCCATAGATTTTCTTGAATTATTGATTTATGATGGAAACTGGAGAGTTAAATTGTGTTCCAACGGCAATCAATTTCTCTCTTAAATCATGAATCAGGACAGATAGCGCATGATTTTATTAATGTCGCCGAAATAGCAAAATGGACGTGGATTAAACAAACTCGATTTTAAACAAGTTCATTTATGCTTTGAGAATTTGAGTACAGGTCACTGCAATCATGTTCCATATTTTTCAATTTTTCCAGCACATATTAGCAAAATTCCCAACCCTTAGTCATGCAAATTAATTGATAAATCCGGATGTATCTCCGTAACTGGAAGGTAAGAAAATTTTACATAAAAAAATTAGAAAAAAAAAGTGTAACCAGATTTTATTTATTTGTTTGGCAGCTCCATGACAATGGAGATCACCTGATGACCATTGTACTGTCTGCTGATTACACCACCGGATGGGTGGGAATTGGGTTGTCAAAGATGGGCATGATGGTCGGTTCCAGCGCGATGGTAGGCTGGATTAACAGAAAAGGAGTGCCAAGAATACACCAGTACTACTTGCAGGGTTACCAGGCATCAAAAGTCATACCCAACCAAGGCGAATTGCCTCTTGTCAATACATCAACTGCAGCTGCGTTCCATGAGGCCACACTCTACTTGGCCTTTCAGCTCAAGCTTGACCGGTCTCTCAATGGCCAATATATCATATTAGCAATTGGAAGTGCTTACCCATTCCACCATCACTTGTCAAAACATTATGATAAAACCAAATTTATGTTCAACTATGCTGGAGCTGGAGGTTAGTCTATTTTTGCCTTCTCCAAACCAGCCCACAATCGCTCCTAACTGCGCCTTTGGTTTTGTATTTGAGTTTATCTGTTATTGAACCCAAGGTATAGTTCGTTTTGGTTGAAAATGTATCAGTTAATTACATGGCTGAGACACATTTTTTTTTGGTTTGCAGATACATCTCCTCCAACTAGAGATTACACTCAATATAAGAAAAACCATGGCATACTTGCCATTATTGGTTGGGGCTTAATCCTTCCCACTGGGGCAATTGTCGCAAGATATTTTAGGCATACAGATCCGCTATGGTTTTACCTTCATACATTAGTACAACTTGTGGGATTTGTTATTGCTCTTGCTTCTGTGGTAGTGGGACAGGTGCTGTTCAATGGAATAAATGCCGACGTACGACAGCATCGGGGCATCGGGATATTTGCCTTTGTGCTTAGTATCCTTCAGGTAAATGCCTGAACTAATTTAATTTTGTGTTTTTAATTTTCTGTAGTTTTTCACACAGCACACGCATTACTGTGCATCTATGAGATTTCTTGTCCGGCTCAGATCGATAACGTGTTTCTTCTCTTCATCTGGAGTGCGGTTCAGTTCTTGTGTCTTTCATATTGTATGCATCGGTGCAGGCAAACATGAGTACAAAGTTATACTTCTTGTGATGAGTTTTCCTGTGATTTGACTTACTCAGATTGTTCTAATACTCTCCCATAATACTTATCAGTAGCATCGATAGGGTCTTATGAGTTTTTTTTTCACTTTACAAGATGTTCTTTCCAAATTTTAGATCTTTTAGAGTATAAAATTAAAATTCCACATTTGCAGGTGCTGGCATTCTTCGCACGCCCTAGCCATGATTCCAAATTCCGTAGATACTGGAATTGGTATCACCACTGGTGTGGACGAATCGCCCTTTTCTTTGGGGCTGTTAATGTGGTATTGGGCATCCAACTGGGGAAAGCAGGGAGTTCATGGAAGATAGGCTATGGATTTATTTTAAGTATAGTTTTAGTGTCAATACTAGTACTAGAAGCATTGTTGGCACTGAGACGCTCAGGGGCTACCCATCAGCAGGATCCTTCTTGCCAAATGAATCCAATTTAGCAGTACTGACAGCTCTATTGTAAAAGCTTGCTTTTATAAATGTGGCTCAAAGACAGGAGTGTTGAAATGGAAGCTGCCATTAGGATGCATGCTCAAAAGATTTGGACTGGATGTGCTACCTCACTTTGATCTCTCCCCTCTTACATGATGCTTATTTTCTTAATTAGCATTCCCATTTCCCACTGCAGGGTTTGCATTTTTGTTAGCTTGGCTTGAAATTTTTTGTTCTGTCTTAGCTATTTTGTCAACCATTTGTTTCTTTTATCTTCTATCTGAACGTTTGTATAAATTGATAAATGTAATAAATACAATGTTAAAAGTTAGCTTCCAAAAAGTAGAAACAATCCCTTTAGTCGGTTGAGAATCAAGCAACTAACCGACTTGACAATGACAGAGTTACACTAATTTGAATCCACATAGTATCTCTTACTGTTGTTATTATTAAATTGGTTATATGTATAATTAAATTTTATTATATTTTTGTTCCTAAAATAAACAACTTAATAATTATTTTTTTATAAATACTATCTGATCCTAAAATGTATAAATCAAAAAATAAATTAATTAATATTCTAGAAGAATATTTTGGAAGAATATTGATATATTGCTCTTAAAAAAATGAAATATAATGTGTTCCAAAAGTTACACATATTTTGAAAAATAAATGTTCAATTAGTGTTTATTTGAAGGAAAATACATTAATGATAAAATGAAAATTTTTCTATTTGGTATTAATGATATTTATGTTTCGGAATACTCATGTCAATATTATATTGTTTCAAAGAATTTTTAACATAACAATAAAATAATAAAACAATGATCCTCTGATGATATTGTTCCTTGTTTCCAGCCCCAGCCGCTAACTTCTGTAGATAAGGCATCACATGTTGAAATTTTCTCTCTTCTGTCACTTTTCATTCATTTCCTAAATTTCTATTTTATAAAGATTTCTCTTTCTTCGCCACATCTACCTAATGTCATTGAGTGTGAAAGGAATTATTTTTATGCTTTTAGTATTTTCTTTATTTAAAATTTTTAGTTTATTTTTTTACTTCTTGTTATAAATTTTTATTATTGTCAATTTTCATATTATTTAATAATTATTGTTTATTTGCATTTAAATTTTTATTAAAATATATGTCAGATAGATAATGACACCCACACGATACATATTTCAGGTATCACAAGTTTTATTAGGTTTTCAAAATTTTGTTTTCTCTTTGTTGCATATTTGTACAAAAATATAAATTTTCAGAAATTCTCGCAAGAATTTAAAAGTAAAAATCTTATGAAAACTTTGGAAAAAAAAAATAATAATACTCCATAGGGTATTGAAAATTAGCAAACAACAATTGCTATAATTTATTTTGATCCAAAACAATCATCAAATATTTAATCTTGTGATCACTAATTTTAAAAGAATAAAGACTAAAAAAACATTAGAAAATATTTTATTTATTTTTATTTTTGGAAAAATTATCTATTAAGATATTAATATTGAATAATGCTAAAATGGTAAGAAACCAAAACCTAACAATAAAATAAATCCTAAAATTAGATAAACAAAACAAACCATATCATTTCTTAAATTTATTATTTTTCCATTTTCATTTTTCTATCTTCCTTTATTTTTTCCAAAGCAAACAGATATATATATATATATATATATATATATAATTAAAAACTTAAAATTAAAAGTAAACATCAGGCCTTCTGCACTCACCCTTCGTGGAGTCGGCACTCGGCAGCGGGGAGAGATAGAGAGAGGGAGAGAAAGGTCTGGATGGATCGATGGTGCAGGCGGTGACAACAAAGACTGTCAACGACTGCGGTTGACGGAGTGGCTGAAGTGGACGGCACTCGATGGCGCAACAGATGGATCTGTGCCGCGATTGCTAGCTGCGGAGGCAGAGTTTGGGTTTCACGACACGTGGCAGCAACAGCTTTGGCCGGCGGAGGCAGTAGCGGCGGTGTCAAGTGGTTACGGCGATGATGGGCGATGGTGCGAGACCAGGCGGGGGCACAAAGAAACTGGGCCTCGCACGTTCGGCGGCAACGTCCGAGGTGGTGGTAAACTCCGACGCAATCGGGATCGAGGCTGATGTCGCGGCACTGATCCCTGGCAGTGAACGGCGGGGATGGCGCGACTCTGGTGGCGATATCAATTAATTCGATGGTCTCTGTTGCACAAGGTTGCAGCGGCAGAGGTGATGGCGTTATCTGGACCGGACAGCGAAGACCGAAACTGGAATGGGGCTGGAGATGGTGCAGTGGCGCGCTGCAAGAGCGGCATTTGGCAGAGGGTCGAGTGTGGATGACAGCGTCCATGGAAGTGTAGCCAGCGATGTGATGGGGTTTGCGTTAGAGTCAGTCAAGTGATGCGAACGGAGCTTGGTGTGGCAGCGCGTGCTCTATTTGAAAGCTGAAGCTTGTGTTGTTGTTTGCTCCAGTTTGAGGTCCCTTGTTTAGCATTTAGGCACCTGGGAGGATTAAAGAAGATTGATGCTTGATGGAGAGGATGAGTTGGGGATTTGGGATGCTGGATGCTTTATTATGCAGACTGAAATGTGATTGAGAGACTGATTGAGGCCAGACATAGGCAGACACGGCCGATTGAAAAGAGGAATTGAGCTGGGATTGAAGAGATGGGGACTTAATTGAAGAAGGAAGGGATCTAGCAGTACATTTGCAGCAACCAAGGTGAATGTTTGATTGAAAAGACTAGATGGAGTAATTCTAATTCCAAGTAAAATTTCCCCCATCTGCCAATAACAAATGGTATTTGTATTTGCGAGCATCAATTGCAGCAGCAGCTACAGATGCTATCCATGGACTATAAGACAACCTGGTTTTCGGAGAAGGACCTCTATTTCCTGCTGCGTAAACAACAAATACACCAACCTTCACATTTGAAAGAAGTGCAACATCTAGAGGATTTAAAAATGTAGTCTTCGTGGCTATACCTCCTCGTTGTTGGCTAAATTAAACTCTTGCAGGAACTGGAATTCCCCTATGCCTGCTTGTATTTGACCCAACAGATGATTGTTGGGATACAGCAGGGCAGGAGTGATTTAAGGTTGGTACATCTGCATATTACAGTTACAGAGCTGCAGCAGGTGCACTTCCAGTATCTTATCATACTTTTGCCCTTCTCTTTTCTCCCCCTTTCTTCCGCAGGGCTTGAATTTCCATTACCGAGCTCGTTCCCACTACTCAAATTTTATGGTACTGTTAAAATATTGGTTCAGACAACATTCTTTTCATTCCGTAGTCTCTCTCTCTCTTATGACGTGAAAATGTAAATTGCAGAGGGTCAGCAACAACATTCCCAGCCATATGGCATATGGGTATGCCCCCATGATCATCCACATTTCAACTACAAGAAACGACCACTCCAGAACTTTTGATTCCCATACTAGGGAGACCGATGTTCCTTTGAATTTTGAATTTTGAATCTGTAGACTAATATTCGCGGCTGCTGAAGCCCGCCTCGTTGCGGCCACCGCCTTCCTCCTTCGCCACTCCTCCGTTGCCGCCTCCGCATCTCTCCGGCCCATATGACAACGACTTGCCCCATCTCCCCTCCTCCCGTACTACATGGTACACGCATATATAAGTATAATATAATTGTATTATATTATTATTTTGAATAATATAATTGCTAATCCGATGTGAATGTATAAATGTATAAATAACTATTGAATTATGAAAATTTTATTTTTCATCAAATTTAAATTTTAAAGATTGAATAAAATTAAAAGAAATAAAAATAACATAAAAATATAATAAAATAAAAAATAAGAATGATTTATTACTTTACCTCCTACCTAAAATTAACAATGCAATCAATATAGTACATTTATGAAATTTCTAAATATATTCATTTTTCGCTCCTAGTATATAATACATAGTGAAAGTTGACGTGCGTAAGAGCAACTCTTTCTATTAAATAATATTATATTATTTTCTTATTATTTATAATAAAAAATTTACTCTTGAAGAATAATAAAGTGATTCTTCATTTAATACTATAATATTTTTTATCTCTCTTCGTTCTCTTCATATATTACTAAAGAAAGATTAAAAAAGGTAAAATAAAATAAAATTATTATTATTTTAATTAAGATAGAGATAATTATTGGGGTTAAATTGTGAATAACTAAAAATATTATTTAAATATAGAAATAAAATAAAGACTCTCTTGGAGTTGCTCTAACCCTTTCCATCACTCAAAAACCTTCACCTAATCCATCAACCACCCTAAACTAGACTGATGACCTCTGTTACTGTCGGTGGCACATCACTGATCAGTTGCATATCAAATTGCCACACTAATTTCTAAACCTCTGCATCAGGCATCTTTCTATAGCCTTTGTTAGGGATGTCAAAATCAATCTGATATGTTCCAATTCGATTTGATCCGTTCTCATAAGCCATCAAATTGAATTCAAATCTTATCTAACTCGTTCCGACTTGAGATTTTTTTAAAAATAAAAAATAAAAAATACTAATGCAACTTATCTTGAACTACATAAACCCTCGAATCGGAGAGTTCAAGTCAGGCTATATATTTTTGAAATAGATATGTCAAACAGTACCACATAGCTGACTGGACACCCCCTTTTTTAACGTAGGTCCGACTAGATCTTGTCAACACTACCCTAGCTAACTCGGTATCTTTCTCATTCATATTTGTTGATACTATGCCACTTTAGAGTAGCATGCTGCCCAAATCACAAACGAGCAAAAGGAAAACTTCAATGATGGACTTGAACAGGGTTTCTTCAGTAAGACGAACTCCTTAAGACCTTAACCATATCAGCCAAGGGGCTGATATATTGGCTGATAGTTCAAAGCTGAGATCTAATCCGTTGCCAAATTCTATACATCCAAACCAAAGTTGTCCTTAATGATCCCCCAAAAACTTGCCATTCAAAAATAGGTTATTGTTAATGCCAAGACGTTTGATTTTGACAAAGTTGACTAATGGGAAAGTGGTACATTTGCATATGCCTGAAACAAATAATTTAAGTCATATACATTAAAATTAAATTGATAATTTAAGGCATCGCTATTGTGAATCTTTAAGGAAAAAAAAAAGAACTAGTTTTAAGCCTCTCAATGCTGTGACAAAACTATCAAAAAATTTGGATCTGAAGTCGGAATTAAAGTTGCCAACGCACAAATTGCTTTTCAAAGCCCCAGTTTCCAAGAGTAAAACCCTGCAGTCAACAGCACATTGTTGGAGAGAAACAGTGATCAGTTCATGCCAACATAGTTGCAATACAAGCTCTTCAAAATGGAATGAATAAAGAGTTCCTCATTTTCATGCTTCTCTACCGTCATATAGCTAAAGATGATTTCTAGGTTGGATTTGGATTGGTAATTAGGCCATTAATAAAGGGGCATATTAGGAAGAAAAAATTACTCGCCATGTAAATATTTATACGTGACTAACCTGCATTCTTTTGGATGAAGTGGAAGTACTCTGATGGAAGGCTAGGAGATATCTTGTGAACATGAATGAATACATGATACGGCAGATGAGAATCCAATATTCTTGTGTTTCTATCCCTGTTGCATGATTACATCAAATGACATCTCATGCCTTAAATCTAGAAGAGCAACAAAATTTTAGCACCTAGTTAGCAACAGCAGTGTCTTCCCTCGTAGAAAAGCCAATAGACTTGGATGCTTCACCGCCTCTGACCACCCTACTACATATCACTTTGAAAGACTGGGAACCATATGGTCTACTGAGCAAACTCACTGGCATCCTCAGAGTCTGCTTTCGATTTCTTTTTCCTCTTAATAAAATGTTGAAGGTTTTCTCACCATCAATCTTCCAAGGGGCCCTAGACTCATGACTCTCACCACTGTTTCCAATGCTTGTTTCACTTGGTTTGTTACCCTGAATCGGTTTGTTTTCAGGATCGTCAGAGTTGCATGGATTTAACTGATCATGATTTTCAGAACTATCAGCTATTTCATTCACAATTTCCACTGCCCCCGCTCCTATATCCATATCCTTCTTAGCCTCCCCGCTGGCATCACCTTCTCCTGGAAGAAGAGGAGCAGAGCTTGGCATTTCATCATTATTAGATTGCATGCTTGCCTGCAATGAGTTATCAGCAACGGGATCAAAGACAGGTGGTAAATCAGAGACCTCCATTGGATGACAGCCAGGCCAAACATTTTTATGAACAAATTCTGATGCAGCAGGGTTCATATTGCATGCCCATGCATATTGATTGGGATGAAAAGGACTACTCGTTACAACCTGCGGTTGAGTAAAAGGAGGATACATAAATGGCAACGGGTGTACCAGATTTGGTGTTGTGGGAGGTGATGGGTAAGGATGGTGAGGCGACATTGAATTAGCTGGAGATAAGACCGTAGCTGAGCCTGGATGAACAGTCATGTTCATTGGCCAAGGGGCAATAGCTGGAACAACACCATGACCAGAAGGGAGAACAATGGTCATGGTGACTGGCACAGTACGACCACTGGATGATGAAGGATTGAATGGAGCAGCTGACGCAGACAATTTTCTGTTGGGGAAATCTGGTATATCAGAACAGTTTGGATGTGCAACTTTGTCTCCGGTAACGTGTTCTGCTTGTATGGTGGTGTTAGAATCATCCTTGGGTCTCAAACTGTCAGATGAATCTTTCTCACACACCTCAGATATGGGAGAGTAGGTTGATATTGGCAGTCGATCCATCTGAAAACTTTCATGTACCATTCCATGGAAATCTTTGCTGCCAGATTCAGAATCTAACACTTCTGCAGACACTATCTCAGATGGGCTGTCACCCTGAGCATTACCTTCTTCAGTTTCTTCTTCCTTCTCAAGTTCATCTTTTAGAAGGTTTAAGGAATTTAAAACTGAATCATTACTTTTTTCTGCCTCTATTTTTTCAGCTTCTTGTACTTCGCAGAAAACATTTTCTTTTGCTCCATTGCTTTTCTCTTCAATATTTTCGACAGGCTCATCATTCCCTGGAACATCGTTTTGTGACGCCCTGACCAGCAAATTAGCAATTGAACCAGGAGGCGCCAGTGCTACCTCCTTATAGGAAGGAGACTTCCCAAGACTAGTTATGGGTCTTTGTGAAATTGGGCCAACTTCACCAGTAGCAGAAACCGACTCTGTCTCCAATTGAGAGACGATGACCTCACTTCTACTTCTACAGGCATCTGGTGTAGCAGTGATCATAGGTGAAGAAACAGACTTGACCCTGTAAGTAACAGCTTTGACTATCTTCCTCCCAAATTTGGTACCTTGGGACGGAGCCTTCAGAGTGTTGTGATCCGCACTGCTTCCAGGTGTCAGCATTCGTTTCTTCAAGACATAGTATCTGCCATTATAGTAAGCATTCTTTGCCCTAGCATAATCAAGTTCTGTATGCTGCTCCTTTCTCTGATAACTATAGACCTTGCCAATTGTGGACCTTCGCTGCCTTATTCGCCGCCCATATGAGCTAGCTGATCTTGGCCTTTGAACTGGTTGCCAACCTTCTTCTTCAGCATTGGTTTCAGATAAACTTTCATTTGAAACCGTTTCCTTTTCCTCTGCTTGCTCTTGCAAGACAGAATCTTTGATCTGACCTGACGGATTTCCAGATTCAAGGTTCACATCTGCTAAAATTTTAGGGGGTTCTGTAATTTTCTTCTCTTCATCTGGAGCCACTATGTAGCAATCTTTAATGGTTTCTTCTTTGCTTGCTATGCTGACATTTTGAATGACTTTTCCTGGAGCCTGCAAAGGGAATATTTAAGTAATTATGTAACGGTCGGAGGTAAAGAAGAAATGCTGATATGATGTAAGGGTTTAAATCTTCGAAGTGGTCCACCATGTTGATGGTTATTCAACAATGCCAGTAGGCCATTTTTTATCTGTTAGGATAAATTAATTACTCCGAAATAGAAAACATAACCAGAAAATAATTATATCGAACCACCTCACATGTTACAAAATCTAAGAGAATAATAGATCAGTGATAGATTTTCTCGTATCTTTGACATATGCGAACACAAATTCTGAATGGAACAATAAGCTATCCTAATTCTGAATGGAATTAGGCCCCTCTCTGCCCTGGGGTGGAGGGCATAGTGAAGCAAATCAACCGTACTAATTATGCCTCAATCTCAAGAGAATGGAGACAGATGACCAGAAAAAAATAAAAGATACAAAAAGAGATTGCTTCCCTAGTTTAACATTCATGTAATTTCCCCTTGTTGTTATGTACTCTAATGTATTTTATTTTATATTTTGAACAAAATGTACTCTTCCGTTTTAACATTCATGTCCTCCTTGCGTCCAATCTCCCAAATTGATCGCTTCAGTACCTCATTCCTAACAAGCATGCCCAGAGCTCTTAATGATTGGGGTCAACAAACTTGAAGTAACTTTTGTACAATGTGAAGCGGTAGAGAGATTCCATTGGAACCTTCATATGCACAAAAAATAAGTTTGAAGCTGTCACACACATCACCATCATGTGTCTTTGCATTGAACTGAATATTGGTATAGCAACAAGCTTTAGATCAGGCGCTCTACACCTCATTTGGTTCAGTGATGGTGTAAAATAATTCGTGTCGGTTGTGTAATAGAAAACATACCTTTGCAAGATAGTTTTTCTTCCTAATTGCCATGGAGACCCTTCCTTTTGCATCAGGACTCGGATTAATGTAGTCAAGCAGATCTGATACACTGCAAATGTACCTTTATTATTAATCACAAGGAGAGAATGACGTGTATGTATGTTCACTACATCACCCTAAAAACCTTCATCTGGGTACACGCAAAAATTCTACACTCAACAGTTACACACACAAGATCAAGGCCTGTCACTGTGGTTAGGACTCAGCCTTTCCCTGCAGTTGATGCAAATTAAAATCTCACCATTTACCCTCTCAAAAAACAGTTTCACAAACAAATCGCGAAAATCATCTAGATACCTCAGGTGGCCTTTGCTGGCAATAGATGCATCAGGCTTCCGAGTCCCATTCCGTGCAGCTTCTTGCTGTTCAATTGCCTTGGATTCAAAGTACTCAAGCCATGCAGCTGCATCCTGCAGTGTTCAATTTCAAAACATGCAGACAATTAAAAAAAAAAGGATTGACAATAGTATGTTAGCATGCATCCTCCGGCAATGACTGAAATAATTCTTTCTAATTCAACCTCAAATTAAAGTCATGAAGATGCCATCAACGACCTTGTAACAGGCAAATGTAGGCATAAAAATTATTTCTCAAAAAACCCGCCACCACTGACTATTGTGTTGTCAGATCAAAAGGTTACCTGCGTACGTAGATCATCAGGTCCTAGCTTTGCTTGAAGAATTCTCAAGGTGGTTCGCTCATGCTGAACACTCAAAGGGTATGCTTCCATCAATGAAAGTGCAATCGCAATTGCATGGTAACTTGCAGCTGTCTGGATACAAAATTGAAAAAAGAAATATTCACTTTAAGCAAACTTTCCAACTCAGCCCCAAGGACAATCTGACTGCAAATGCCACGAACAGCATTATTCTACAGTGCTACAAAGAATTTTATTTTTATTTTTTTGGATTTTTTGTTGGAAAGCTTACCCAAATAATTTACATGATGCCATTATATAAAATCACACTACTACGAAATTTACACAAAAATGGGTACAATTCTACACATAAAAACATTGGATTATTTTGTGTTGAAATTGCATAGTTATGCTTCTTGATGTAAACAAGGATAAGAGAGAAAGGAAACTCATGCATTGTCCCCAGTAAGTCTGTTCGAAATACAGGAAATATATAGCCACATTCATTATAAACAGAAACAATATATGGTATCAAACTCCTAGCTATTCCACATAACATGAAGATCACCAATACATTGCATCATAAAATCAAGTGGGTTCCCAATGTATTATGGATGAATGTGGAGGTTTCAACGAAATCCAAAGCAGATCCCCCTTTGGGAATCAGGAAGCTCACTCAAGCCAGCAGTTTAACCCATCACATAACATTCTCAATACCATAAGAAATTATGTCTTAGATAACAGAAATTAATATCTAGTCATAACCAAAATTAAAATTTTAAAAAAACTTGAGGAAAAAAAAAAAAGAAATACTTGATCTGAAGGAACATCAACAAAACACAAACAAACCTGAATATGATCAGGGCCCAGTAACCTTTGGTTACACTTTAGAGCTTTGTGCAAATATCTGAGAGCTATGTGCACATTTCCCAAGCCTTCTTCCATCATTGCCACATTAATGTAAGTGGCAGCAGTATTAGGGTGAGACGGGCCACATGTGAGGTGTAAAAGATAGAGTGCCCGTCTTACATACCTAATAATATAACAAATTTAGCTTTCATTGACTCCAAATAAAATGTAAAACGAGGGAAAACATGAAGACAAAATAGAAAAGGAGGCAATGTTTTACATAAAACAAAACAATCACATGGGTCATAATAAATAAAGCATCATTTGTTGTGTGCAATAAATCTCATTGAGCAGATGGATTCAAAATCGAGAAAGATGAATCAAATAATATTAAGAAATAAAATAATAGATTCAAGCTACTTCGCATCATAGCTTCCAACAGTGTGCCTAGTCATAATGCACAGCCAATGTATTTCACCTCAGAAAAACTGCAAAAAAACCAACACATGCGTTTTTGGTGTGTTTTTGTGCTTTAATGCGTTTTTTGCCTGCTTAAATTGAAAATTATTTTTTACTATTTTTTTTTTTGAACCCAGACACCATTTTTGGCATTTTCATGGGAAAAATAAAATCATGTGCTATGTTTTTTACAAGTATATAAATTGCTAAGCATATGCAATATGTCTGCACTATGATATCCAAAAGATCCTAGTATGATCCTAGACATCTTGGCTTGATTACCAAGCAATAAATTGTAGAAATCCTACATTGATTCCGAAGAGATATTGACTTAACACCCAAGCAAGAGACTTTCTATATTGTAGCAAAGGCATAATGAAAATATTATCTTCTGTCTCCGTATTCTTCTGTGTCAACATGGTGAACCTAGCATCGACCATCAAAGTCTGTTGCAATCCTGCACCATCGGCATTCTCTGACCTCCAGCCTCTTCAATGCCATCATCAACACCCATTTCAGGCCGTCCAGCTGGGATGTCTCTGTTCAAATCGTGCCAACCCCAACTGTTGCTATCGAGGCCTACATCCCCTGCTGCCATCGACGCCTCTGTCATCAACGCTCACTGCTGCTGTCACTGTCACTGGTGCCTAACACTGCCATCCAAAGCTGTAGCGTCACCTCTATGGCCATCCATGAGGTCACCATGGCTTTGTTGGTCCAAAAACACCTAATCATTTCATCTAGCCCTACTTCTACACAACTACCATGCTCTGATCCAGAGCCCTTTATGACTTGATTGTCATTGATACTCTTCAAATACTTCTTTATTTTGAGTGCTACTATCAATCAAGATGTTTGTTCACCATGGGTGAAAACAAATCTGTGTGGGAAGCACACAAATCTCTTGAGGTTCGCAAGACATCGGTTGAATTTCTTACCTGTCTTGAACAAGTATCGACTCAATAGCACAACCTTCAATCTTTGGAAAAATGTAGTGACTATGGCCTTTTTACAACAATGGTCAGGAAGGTCATTTAACTGGGCAATACCCAGAGTCCATAACTAAAGACAAATGGAAGCAGGATGATGCTAATCTCGTTGGGAAACTCTGTAATGCTATAGATCTACCACAACCTCAGAGGAACTCTATTCAAACGAATAACCCGAACCATCTTTATGATTTAACCACTGCTTGTTTCAGGCTCAAAAGGTCCCCAAATCCCATGTAAAATATTAAGGAGAGTTCAAGAAAGCTTTTGATGATTGGAATGTTGCTATGTCACTTTCTACTTCTATACAGGTTATGTGTGAGCAATGGGAACAATTGGTTGTCATTGCTTACCTTGGCGGATATCCAAGTGGCTCAGCTCAACTTCAATCAAATGTTCTTTTTGGGATAAGGTTCCCTCTCTTTTCACTGCCTTTTCTCATATTCGTTGAATGTCTATTGATTCTACGCCCGACCCAAGAGACACACTTGCACTAGACCACATCAAGAAATCATTGAAATAGTCAGGGAGGCCGTGGTGATCATCACGGTACACGTGTTGGTTGTGTTGGAGACAAGGGTGATGGTCTTATCTATCACCATTATTTCCATGAAATAGGTCATATAAAGTGGACTTATCCCTTTTATCCACGAAATTGGAACCTTGTGCCACAAGGGTTTTGGTCTTGAGGGACCACACCCTCCTCCCGAATCTACTATTGTTGTGTCCTTCATCACTCATATAGGCCCCCCTACTACACTTGCATCAATTAGTCAACCACAATGGCTAATTTATTCGAAGAGTATATTTGATACTTACAACACCTCTTTCTAGTATCCCACAGTTTGTCTAGCATATGGCACCTTGTCTCCTATTGCAAGTAGTGGCTCTACAATGAATCAAACAGACATGTCCTTATTGACAGTTTTACATTTACCATCCTTTCCTATAAGTCTTGACAGTTAGCTGAATAAACAAGGCTTTAAATTGTTTTGTGACCTTCTTTCCTTTATTTGTGTACTTTTCAGGATCTATGGACGTGACAGACAAGTAATGTTGGCCGCGAAGCTGCTGGTTTATATGTTTTGGAGTCTCCATCTCTTGTTACCAAACCATCCATTGCTCTTGTCACTTCTGCTCAGGATCATTACTGAACCATCTACCACTCCCAAGCTCTTCTATTTGAAATGAAGGTCCCTAAAATATTTTGGGCTGATGCTATTTTAACTGTTTGTCATCTCATCAATTGCATGCCCTCTGTCTTAAATGGCCAAAAACCTTTTTCCCTGCTCCATCCGAATAAAAAATTGTTCCCTTTACCACTGCATCAATTTAGTTGTGTTGCCTTTGTCTGTGACTCTTGTCCAAGTCTTTCCAAACTCAATCCTCATGCTCTTCAATATATCTTTTTGGCGATATATCTTTTTTGGTTATTCTAGTTCTCAAAAAGGATATGGATGTTATTATCCTAGATTACATCATCTGTTTGTCTCCATTAATGTCTCCTTCCAAGAATTTATCACCTCCCACCATGTTTTGTCTCACCAACCACTGCCTCTGCTTTCCAATAACTTACTTGATACATGCATCACCATTGAACATCCTCCTACCAAGTCTCTTATCCTTTATCAATACCAATGACACCACCATCCTACTCCAAAACATTTACCAAACTCCCCTCATCACTACTCCAAGATATCTGTCCTCCAATCCATCTCCACCACCACCTTTCTAGTCTATGGTATCCGACATTGACTTGCCAGTTGCTCATCAAAAAGGTACACATTCTTGTACTATTTATCCTATTTCACACTTTGTTTTTTATGATCATATGGGTTTTGTGTATTGATTGTTTCTTGTTTCGCTTGTTTCATATACTTCACCCAAAGCTACTTCCAAAGCTCTTCACAACCCAAGTTGGCGCCAGGTTAAACATAATGAAAGCACCCTTAATTAGAGTGACACTTGGAACCTCACGCCCCGCTGGGGCCACTATTGTTGCCAAATTAGGTAGACAATCAATTTGATAAGAGTTCTATGACTAGATATTGTGTATTTTGTTGATGAAAATCGTGTTTCCTAAAAGAGCAAGAAGCAAACAATTGCAATTTGCATCACATTCAAGTGCTAAGTCAAACTATAGAATATTGAAAGACAAACACCATACCATTCGTGAATTTGTGTAGCCCACGCGCTTACCTAAGGAGATTGTATTTCTTGTTAAAGGATCGATGGAATTGCAAGGTGCCAATTAGACAATCATACACCACACATTGCATGTTCCAAAAGGAGATCAACTAATAGATATCTTTACTAAAGCTCCTCGTGTTTCAAGAATTAAATTCATATGTAACAAGTTTGACATGTGTAATGTATATCTTATAGTCCTAGTTTGATCCTAAAGATATCTTAGTTTAATTACCAAGCAAAAGATATTTTACAATTCCTATATTGATATTGATTCTGGAGAAATCTTGACTTGACACCCGAGCAAGAGACCATATATTGGAACAAAGGCATAATAAAAAAATTATCTTTTCACTCTATTCTTTGTGTCAACACAAAATATATATAAAAATTATATATTATGCATTTTGTTTTGATAAAGCATATTCTTTTGAATTGCACTTGGCGTTTCAAGTACAAACAACATTGCATCATATGACTAGATTACAAGTTCATAGCCATGTAGTTGTGCACAAAATAAGCAAGCATAGATTGTTTGATAAAGAAACAAACAAGGCCAAACTAGAACTAATAAGTAAGAGAATAATTTTGAATCTATTTTTGAATATTTTTAAATAAAATATATTGTTTAATGTAAGTTATTAACTTGACTTGATTGATGCATGAACACTATAATAATTCACCAACAATCATAAAGCTTTTTTAAAACAATTTAAGCAACACATTTAAATTTTAGTGATCCTTGTTGTTCGTCTTATAAATTATAATGTACATGGATCAACCAAATCAGCTAACAAAATCCCTTAAATAACATATTTCATTAAAAAATATTCAAAGTGGAGTCAAACAGTAAAAATAATTTGTAGTTAATACAATTCATCATACAATAATTTTTGTTAAATGTACTCCGGATAAAAAGAACACTCACAGTTTACTAATGAATAAACTTGACAAATTCAAATAACTAAAAACTTTTATTATGGCAAAAGTGCAATGCATACTTAATTGCCAGCTCAGTATGCTGAAGTCTGTAGTAGAACACAGCCAGATCTCCATAACTCTTCATTGTATCAGGATGATCAAGCCCTAATTCTCTCTCATTAATATCCAATGCTTTCTGCTGATAAATAGTGGCCTGTATTGGCACAATTTATTCAATTAGCTAAACAAAATATCCACAAAACTTTGATGTCCATGCAATATATGAAACAAAAATTATAAATGTGTTCGGCACATTCACAATTTTTATGATAGTGCCATCAAAATATGATTTTTAAAGAAGACAATAGCAATAGAATATCTAAGGAAAATAAACCTGATTAAAATCACCAGTGTGATATAAAACGACAGCAAGAAGGCTGTATGCTCCAGCTGTCATGCGATGGTAAGGGCCACAAACAGCTACCAACTTTGCCAGAGCCTGCAAACATCACAAAGCATAGGTGGCACACGCATTATATCAAATATGCCTAAGTAACAAGTTTGCTGGCATAAAAAATTGATTCTCAAAAAGCACAAACCTTTGTCCCATTGCTGACTGCATCTTCAAGCTTTCCCTTATCTAGAGCTGTTTTAGATGATTCAAGCAGTTGTCTTCCATCGGCAGATGAGCAGGCAGCTTGCTACGGAGACACAGAAAAACCATTTAAACATCACAAGTCTATCACCTCATCAACAATGCAAATTCTTTGACAATAAGGGGAAAAATCATTATTACACATATTAAGGCAACAATTAAACACAACCAAAAAGGATTTTGCAAATCACCTTATGAACTGGCAGCAGGCTCATAACATCAACCGCATGGAAAGGATTTGGGTGATCCATGTCAAAATCCCTTGAAACCAGCTCAATACCCACCTAACAATGAAATATAGCATGTCAACACGTATGGAACAAACTACGAAAATCTGTTAATTTCCATTATTATTATATACATGCAAGAAACATGTTATTTTAAACTTAATAGTTAATAAAACCTTACTCCAGGAAAAATAATGAAATACATGTGAAAAAATTTCCATTGGAAAAGTGGTGAGTAATGCCTCTGTTAAAGAAAGGGAAATTGAAGTACATAAATAAATAGAGTTCACGCCACATATATTAATAATATAATACAATATAGAGTCCAACATTAAGGGAGCTCTAATAAACAATAAAACTTTAATGCTCCTAAAACTATTTGCTTCCTTAGAACTCTTAACATACCCTAGAATTATTCATAGTTATACTAAAACTAATAAAATAAATCACTAACAGCCTCAATAATTTATAATTTGCCAAGAAAGACCTCATTGATGTGTACACTTGAATGACAACCTCCACATAGCAACTCTGTGTAAGCTTCTATCCTCACCATCATCTTGTCATTACGTATAGAGACATCAAAGATTTCAGTCTAGTTTTTTTTATCATTATCGTTTTAATTAAAATCACCAAAAAGGTGAAGTGATTACAAAAGGCGGAAAGAATTGACAACATCAAAACAACCATCATCAGTGAGGATATTACAACAGATAGCAATATCCCTCAACATATCACAGACTTCTTTCACTCGTTGGATACCACTTTTTCTATTTTCAAATATTCAATTTCATTACAGGACCCAAAAGATGACCAGAGGAAATGCACAAAGTACCCACTTCGCCTGTCCCCAAGCCCACAGCCCCTTCCAAACCTTGATTTCAAGGCCCCTGAGCCCCATGGGAACCCAAGCAAGATCTAAGACAGCCAAGACAAACCCCAATTGCAAAATATCCCACCTACAATGAAGAAGACTCCCATGCAGTCTTGCAAGGCATACGCCTACTGACTAATGGAAAAATCTTGCACTGACACTAATCTAAGCTCAGGACCCTCCCCTACCCTAGGGAGCCTCCCACAAGAAAGAAGTTATGTCAAGTGGAGACCATAGCCCGCTAAATACATGGTTCATGCATTATATGTAATTTATCAGTGCTAATCCTTTTAATAGTTTTCATACATTAATATTTAACATAGTTTCTAATTATATCCTTAATTAATGAAGAGAAAGTATAATCTATAAAGGTGAGTGAGACTGTTATTATTGATAAATATGACAAAAATTCAAATCCAAAATCATATAAAAGTTCTTAAATTTTCCAAAATTCAAAACTTTACAAAAATAGCTTAAAAACCTTATGGCACAGCCCTCGCAAAATTGCAATCTTTCTCAAATCTTTGTAGTTAAAGCTGTTAAGATCCCATTCATATCGCTTCATCAAAAACAATTCAAGCCATCGCCACATTAGGCTATGAACATTGCAAGATTGATTAGATTCTCCATTTTCTGGAACCCCAAACATCAAGTTCAATGCAGCAGCTATTGCGGGAGCCATTTCCTCTATGTCAAGAATAGAAGCAATCACGGACCGCAGAATGTGCTTGAAAGCCCGAACTATCATCTCATGCACACAGAGTGATTGCACATGAGACAGTTTTTCAGAAAGCTTGACCTGCTCAAAAATTGATGACAAATGCCTGAGTGATATAAATGAGCTTTATACAGCATGAACAAAAAATCAAGTAAATTAAAATAGGAATATATAGCACCTATGTAACAGATAACGATACTCAATAACAATGAGGTACTTACAACATGTCCTAAAGAACGCATCCGGAGACCCCTTGTGTGCATAAAATCAGTTAAAGTCCGACCATCGACTGGTGAAAGTTCCAATGAACCAAAATCAGCAACCTGTAATGTGGAACAGAGTACTAGAACTAGGAATCAGGATTATGGCTGAAAGCAAATGGAGGACTACAAAATCCTAGTCATCTAATAATAAATAATTACCAGTTTTGGAAGAGCAACTTCATCATAATATTTTTGCGACAAATCAATTAGTTCTTGTATAGGCTGTCAATAACGTTTGGTAGGTTAGCACAAGCTCAACCAACAGACAACCAGATCTATAGCCTCAAATGAAATTTAAGAAGTATCACCTTGCAATGAAGTCCAGTTTTTGATTCTTTGAGGCGAGAAAAGGCAGCATCAGATACCATCGTCTTTAGCAGAAGTTCATTATCATTTATGCTGGTTCCCGAATCACAGTTTACAGAATGAATCAGATTATTTTCAGCTTTCCCATTGATAACATCTACAGGAGACTTTGAATTCTCAGTCTGCAGTTTCACATTGCTTTCATCTGCTTTCTTCTTGTAACTCTTGAAGGATTTAAGAGACTTCCCAAGTCCCTTAACCTTCATTTCAACCTTTTCTGTGTCACTCGTTGGCTTCTTATCCTTCTCTGTGTTCTTTTGATCCTGCAAGTGTTGTATCCAGCATGCCCCGAGTTCCCACCTCACAAAAGCGTCCTTTTTTGTGTCCTCTTCCTGTAGCTTGGAAAGACTGTTTTCCAACAATTTCTTCACCAATACTTGAAAAGTACTGAGATCTTCATGCTTCGAATTCCGCAAAGGTGACAGTGGTTTATTATTTTCTGTAACTCTTCTTTTGTGAAGATACAATCTCAAACTGCAAGTCACAGTGACTGTAAGAACTATAATTAAATAATCATATAGCAAACAGAGAATAATGAACAACTCAGCCATTAACGTGAAACAAACTAAGAGGGTTACTACACAGTAAAGAATTGCTACTTTACTACACGGTACAAACACTGCTAATGCTGGCTCGTTGCAGATGCAAATAAGTGGAGCATTTTATTGCCAAAATAAACATAATTTGAACCTTTATAAAAGAGAAACTATTAGTTTTGTGAACATATCTGATGAAAATAACAAAAAAACAATATTGTCGGATCAGAGATGTCTCAGGATAGTGACTTAATTTGTAAGCTTTCATACAAACCTGTTAACATTAAGGGCATTGGCACCACCTTCAGGTTGATCAAAAAGTTCAATGCATTGAAATGGAGTGTCCATTTTACAGTTCTCCCGCTCCTTGACCTTTACAACAGCGATGTAACCACAATATCTTACATTCACAACACCTAGGGTGGCAACATCCTGCAACCAAAATGGATATTCACCTTTAATCACTCTAACCAAAACTGAACAAATGGAATCAGTCGTTTCAAAAAAAAAAAGACACAAGGACTCAGAACTCTAGATTATGGTAACAAGGTAGTCCAAAAAATAAGATATTTAATATTTATCTTACATGGGAAGCAGTATTTTCATCAGCAGTGATTCCTTTGAGTAGATTTCTTTCGCTTAGACTATCTTGAGCAACTCCAGTGGCCAGGAATCCATCAATCTTCGTATCTACCTTACAGCTTGCATTAGAGGCATCCTTTGTAACACTAATTTTTAAGTCTCCTACTCTCTCAGAATAAATAATTTCACTATTTGCAACAGAACGAGTTAAATTCAGGTCGTTCATAGCATGCTGAACAGCTGTAATTGCCCTGAAAATGGCCACATCTACAAATAAACTGTGAAGAAGAAAAGCTTTCCGGTCCCGAACTTGCCTCTCCTCTGCTGTCTTACAGGGCATAGATGCAACACACAAAAACTCACTAGCCCAAGGTATCAAGTCACATTTTCCATCCCTTCCCACGCCACCGCCATTACCTCCCCAAATTTCATCCTCCACCGGAAGGAGACTGAAAACTGTTGATAACGGTGTTGTAACAGGAGGAATAAGCCACGTGTTGGCTCTGAAGCCATAAGGAAGATTTCCAAACTGCATGATTTTTGGTAGGGGGGAGAGAGGATAGCTTAATACATGTTCAACAAGATTCACTTAGGACTTATCGGATTTTACAGCAAGTGCCAAATAGAAAACACAAAAATTGTGTACCTTGTTGCGGTCTGAAAATGCTTTCATGAGATCATTATACGCCTGCAACATAAGAAATGAGATTTACATTTATCAGGGTAATAAAAATCCAGCAAATCTGCAATACAGAACCGTACTAACATTATCAAACGCTCTACTAAGCTGCCGCAGCAAATCTACAAGGTCATGACATAGAATTCGCTGCTTTCCAACACTGTAAAATCCTTTCCTGCAAGCCTCGACAAACACCATCTTTCCATTGCAAAGCTTCACCTGCTCGTTAACAATTCATCATATAAAACTTTTAAAAGTTACATATCATCACAATAAAAACAACAGTCAGTTCTATAATGATAGAGTGACATTGCTTCTTCAGCCCAAACCAAAGTATGCCCTGGATATGGTTATGATGCAAAATGGATACCAGATCCAGAATTTGAAAATGTGCATAACATCGTAGATTCACAACAACAACAATAACAGCAACAGAGAAACTACAAACAAAAGCTTACTTCGAGGGAGAAAAGATGATCATCAGCCAAAGTCTCTCCATCCGGACGCATTGTTGATTTCCTTATAACTGCAACACAAACACAATCAATCACGAGAAAATTAACAAATCAACGAGTATTCATGTTCGATTGCGTTTGAAAGTTTTCAACTTTTAGCACAAGAACAAGAATAATCGACTTGGACTCACACTGCAAAGGAGGCGTGAGGTGCGAGAGAGAGAAGAACTCGTAGAAGCACCCTAGCTTAGGGCAAGAGCTGCTCATCTCTCCCTCTCCTTCAACGGACACGTATTTTGTCGACGGCGAAGACGGCGCCGTTGATTTCGCCTCCGGTTGCGGTAGTTGCTTGGCGTTGGTCGGAGATCTGGGAGACTTGGTGGTGGCGCTGGTTGTCCTATCATGCGCGCTCCGAGCATTTTTGGAGAAGTCAGGCTTGGAGTCTTTGGCGACAGCAGCGGAGGCGGCGGCGGCGGCGGCGGCGTCGGGCCTGGTCGCCGATGGACCGAAGCTCGTCGTGCAGGCAACGATGTCCAGCAGTCTTCTAACGTGCGCCGCCGCGCTTTCTTCGTTGTATTCCTCTGCTTCATAGACGGTGAGTGAATCAGTGAAGTGGACGACGTCGTATACAGGATGGGAAATTAAACGAAACGATGCCGTTTCATTTGGGTTTCTCACCTTCCACCAGGGTCAAAACGCATGGCTTCAGTGCCGAAACGTCGACCGTGTCTTTCAACCGCGGCCCTCTCACCTGCAAAATGAATAAAGTAAATCAAATTAAACGGCCTTATTTTAGTTGTGAATTGCCAAACTTACCCCTACTTTCGTTTTTGCCTCCGCCATTTTAATTATATATTTTGTTATTCTGATAATAAAGTAAATATAATAATAATAATAATTTTGAAATACGGTAAGAGAGGTATTTACGAAAAGGCGTCTTTATTTACGATACGAAAAAGGTGCTTTAAGCCAATCCCACATAAATGGTAATACAAAATTTATAATTAATTAATTGGGCAGGCTGACAGTTACAAATTTCTAATATAAATATAAAAAAATATTTTGTGTAACCCTCATATTGTTATGAAATCGTAACATAATCTGCTATTATATCAACAGTTATTCGATTACATAATTTTAATTATACTTAATATTATTCAAATATAAATATTTAAAAAATAATTTAATTTTTTGGACAAGATCCAATGAAATATTATTTTTTAAAATATAATTATTTTTAAAAATAATAAATTAAATGAATTTAAAATTATTTATAAATAAGATAAATTCATCTAAACCTAGATTTAAAAAAATATTTTTAAAAATAATTAGGACTCGTCAAAGGTAGTCATAAATTTACAATACGCACGGGTCCTCATGCACTTCATTTTTTATGCTAGATTATATTTTATACGAGAAAGAAAAAACGTATACGTATTGTATAGTTTTTTTTTTGTTTACGTCAAAAAACTATTTTAGGAAAAAAAAATCAATATGCACCATTAGAAAAATTGAAAACACAAGTTAACTTCATCGAAATAATAATGATGCTCGAAAAATGTTTAATGCATGAAATGTGTATAGGAACAATAAATAGATAATAATCAACACCAAATAGCCGTTAAAGAAGTCGGATAGAAAATTATTTTGGAATCATAATTTTAAAATGTTTACAATAAGATAACATATTTTAACCATGCAAAATCAAAATAGATAATCATAGGATTTTGTGTCAGTCCAGCCAACGAGGAAGCTGTCTCATGGCATCTTATGAACAAATAGATAATAAAAACAACACAAATCGGGCACCATCACAAGCCAAAAATGGCCTCATCTGTGGCCTGTTGTGCACCGCATGGACACCCACGTGCTTCAAATTAAATGTTACTTTCTTCCTTGTTGTGTTCACCATATATTATTATCTTATTGGTGCTTTTGGTAAGAGAAAGAATTTGATGGTTATGTAATAATTTCATTTATTTGGGAAATATTTATTTTAAAAATATATATTAAATATATTATGATTCAACAAAATTCATAGCGATTAATTTTTACATAAATTTAATTTAAAAAATCGGAATATAAATTAAATCAAATTAAATTATTAAAATAATATTAATAAATAATCATTAATTTAAAATTATTTAATTAAAGAATTAAGCTTTAAAATAGATTATTTTTATAATTATTTCTAAAAACTATTTTTATTTTAAAATCCAAACTAAATTCTCTATAGAGATTTAATTTTTAGTTTTTTTCTGTTTTATTAATTAGGTCAATTATTAATTTTAAATTTTTATGGGATTTAATTTTAAAAAATACATATTCTATAAAAAAACATAAAACATTTCTCGATATGTATTAACAATGCAAGTGTAAATAGAATGGTAAATTATTTATAGTTATATTATAAATTGAAGGTTGATAATAATTAATTAGTATTATAATATTTATTTAATAATTAATATAATGAAGTACTATAATAATGTATGTAATTTTTTTTCCATTATTTATTTGCAAAAATAAATAAATACGTATTTTTTATGAGCAAGAATTCTCTGTTGTACGATAGTAATGTTGTACAACAAAACAACATCGTTTTGGTGTGAAAAGATACTGTGCAGAGGACCCTAAATCATTTTTTATTGCATAATAATATATGAAAAAAAAAAAAAAACCTCTCCCCATTTATCATATGGCACTACGATGGAATTTAAAGAAAATGAACGAATAAAAAGACATTCATATCATAGCAAACCTCGTGGGATATCGAAAAATTGGTGATGCTACAAGTCACCGTGTTGGCCGAGAGAAGTCGACGAACGTCTATGATTCTGTCCGTCGATATTCCCTGCGTTGTAGTGACCAAATTATTGGGCATGTATGTTATTATTTCGCACGGCACAAAAACAAAAGAAAATAAATTATACAATATAAAACGTGGTACAGTTTTTAAGACACTTGTCCAATGTGACAAGATATTTTTAATTTATCATAAATAAATAAATCAATCTCAATATCTGTGTCTGGTTGCAATTTCAATCACGTCGAGCCACTAGCCACTTATTGGTAGTCACATTTTTAATACCCATCAAATTAAGCAACACATTTTTAATACCCATAAAATCAACCAAATTCAAATTATACACGTGAACTCAAATCTCACTTATCCCAACTAAGGACCCGTCAAATTTAAAGCATAATGAAGAAAGCATGGGAAGTCCCAGCTGATATATTTCTTTTTCAATTGTCCTCAATCCAAACTAACCAAATAAAATGAATATACGAAGGCTTTCCCAGCTGATATATTTCTCTTTTTAATTGTCTTCGATCCAAACTAACCATATAAAATGAAAAAGAATATCAACTTTTCCAAGCATAAGAAATAAAAGTGTCCCAACTCTGCAGCTCATAGTGTGGGGAAAAAAACAAAAACAAACAAAGAAGAGCAAAACTTAGTTGATAGTAGATGAATAAGGGGGTGAGTTCCGTGAGGTGAACATGAGTTTTGTTTATTTTGGTAAATCTAATATGCATGAAATCCTCACCCAGAATCCGAAATCAGGCAATGAGACAAAGATGGCAACAATTAAAGGGGGTTGGGGAAAAAGGGCAATAGAGTACTCTGATTTACCCAATCTGACAAATTTACCAAAATTACATACAGATAGATTCATTCATCCACTAAAAAGGGCCACCAAATTTAGGAGAGACCATACCTTCAAAATAACATGAGTTTCATCTGGAAGGTTCACTGTAATGTCCATGACAACCGGAAGAACTGCAGAGTCCCAAGGAACCAAACCCACAGCAACAAAAACCAAACAAGAGTTACTTAATCCATGTACCCAGAGTTACAATACTTAAGTTATTAATGTTAAACAATTCAATCTACGGAACACACCCTTCTCTTCTTTCCTCTTCTTATCTGTTTTCGCCTTCCCGCGGCTGCTCCTGGGTGCCATTTCCTCTCCCCTGCTCGAAAAAAATTGGACGCAAATATCAGCAGATTGTTTTAGACGGCGACCCAAAAAAACCAGCGGCAGACCACGTTGTACGATTTAGAAGATGAGACACCCATAAGAGCAATTAATCTCACAGGAGTTTACCAAATAACAAAGGGAGTTAGGATTTGGTATTTGGAGGAGAGAGCTGATCGAAGTTCGAATGCAGCTACAAAGGACAGCACAGGAGATGGGTTTTCCAGTATCTGAGGGATTTGGAGGCCTTGTCCACCAGAGGACCTGAAATGGTAAGGAGGGAACGGATATAGAGAGAGGCTGTGAGTGTATGTGTGTGATAAGAAAGGAAGGGCGGAGATTTAATAGTGAGAGATATATGTTTGGCAGTTTATGGCATCTACGATAAGATTTTATTGTTTTAAAATTTTAAGGTAGCTTAAGGTTTGTCATTGGCGTTCCAATTTCTGTAGGGATACAACTTAGATCGCAATTGACATATTTGGCATTATTTTTATAAGGATACATATATATATATATATATATTGTGAAGGTATGAATGATGTTTCGATTAATTTGAATTCAATAACTTTGATCTAATTTTCATTTCTACTGCATGTATAATTATTGTTTAGTATAAAAATTATACTGGTGTAATTTTCAATACTATACTGGTATGGTTGTTTTATATCTTTTCTGTTTTTATTTTTAAAATATGATAATTATTGTTAAGTATAAAAATTATAAAATTAAATATAAAAAATTATAATTTTATTCTTTTGAAGCTAAAATTTAAAATAATATTTTATGATTTTTATATTTAAATTTTATACACTCTCAAAAGAGCTACTATAATTTTAAAAAAACAAACAAACATCTCCCCGGTCCAAATTAATCATATACGCATTAAAGAATAGTGCACATATTAATTATCTCCTCTGGGGCAAACAAAAAGTTAAAAGAATTTACAAACCAAAGCCCAATGTAAAACAAAAAAGTTGTCTGCGACTTTTCAAAAGTTATGTTTGAAATAATTAACACAGACGACAAAAACAGTAGATAAGAAACATATGAAAATTACAAAACAAAATACGATATTTAGCTTCAACTTAAATAATTATAATTTTAAAAATACGATATAAGATGTTTCATCAAATTAATTTATTTTATATTTAAATTCAAGCTAGTTATCTCAGTTTTTTGCTTTCGACATGAACCAAAAAATATCTCGTTGAAGCAGTAATTAGTAATTACCAAAACTTAAAATAATTAATTTAAAAAATCGAATTGAAAATTTATTCATGGCTGCTTAAAAAAGTCCTAATTCTAAAAATATCACGGGACATGATGAAAATTATATAAAAATAAATTACAAAATTCAAATACATAAAGAACATTTTTGATACATTTAGGCGCAAAAGAAAATTAGGCAAAGCCAATTGCAGTTAAATAAAAACATTGGAAATTTTTTTAACTTAACTAATAATATTTTCCAGTAAATTATATATCATATGAAAAAGTTTTTTTACAGGTATATTACGTATGTAATCTGAACATGAATATCTTTTTTCCTGTTAGATTTGTATGGACAATTTTAAAAAATTAAATATTAATCTAACAGCATTAAAAGTGTCTCTCTACTATTTACTTACAATATACTTGCATGTAATATTATTCATATCATATATGTATTAAAGTCCCTCTATATGATTTACTGATACAATATATTTGTATGTAATATTATTCATATCATATATGTATATTTAGGGTTCAAAATTGTTCAACAAATTCCAGCAAAACAAATGTATAAAAGCAACTACCTTATAATCACACCTTTAACGAGCATCATCTTTCAAACACCTTATCTTTTCTTACTGAAAAATCAATCCTCCTTAATGTATTATTTTAATTTGAGATTCGTTGTTTAGATGATTTCGATGATTTGATTATATCAATTAGTAACAAAATGCAATAGCAAGAAAGTGAAAAATGACACATAATATATGTGCTTTCGTTAATTTGATATCCTCAATGGTGACAAGGCATTACCAATATCAAGTCAAATCTAGTACTACAAATATTAAATATATGAGGGCACAACCTCAATTACAATGGATATTTATCTTTCAATTACAAATTACAAAAACTAATATCGATACAAAACTCACTCATTATGATTATTTCCTTATTACTTGATTGGCCTCTGTGTGTTGTAATTGTCTACTTAAACCTGGTAAAGTTCATCCCCAATAATACTTCCTTACTCTCTTACCTAAGGTATTATATTTTGTAAAACATGTGTATGCGAAACTCTCATGAATTCTTTCTTATGGATGAACTCTCTTTTACACTTAAACTGAATATATCATAAATTCTGAAAAAAAACCCTAATATGAACCCTTATACAACATTTTATAAGATTGTGTATATGAGTGCAAGTAGGGTTTGACATTAGACACACTTTATGGGAATTGTTGGATTGACCTGTCATTTTCCATATTCATGCCACACTGATAAAAACATGAGACATAAATTCGTCTTCAAATGCTTAAATAGTAATAAGTACATCTAACGAGTGGTTTGTCGTATAACAATTCACTTTATTGACCTCATACGATTCAACCTTGATTATCTTTTAACCTATGCCTTGCGATCCAACATTGATAAACTCATAATTGAGTATGGTTGATCGGCAAGTGTTTAAGTGACTTGTGATTCATTGATTGCACGCATCATTTATCCCAATTATCTTACATTCACCTCTAATCAACCGATGAGTGTTTTATTGAAATACGAGTACCCATCATCAATCAGCCAATCTTGTTTGTTCCATATTGATTCATGATCCATATAAAATCATAATCATATGATAATAAATTGGTTTGCATGATGCACTTACAATTTTGTCGTGCAGCCATAACTTTTTTGTAAAACACCTAAGGACATTTTGTGTAAGACATGGACTCACTCTACAAGCTCATGGAAAAAGAAGGCCGATGGGAGCTCATCATCCCATCAGGGTAATTACGTGATCACATCAATATATGGTAGTGATTTAAATAAAAGAGATGTTAGGTGTATGTCAATTTAGATCAATGGTCATGTATTGATCCATGGTGTATTATATATGTGTGTATGTATATATAGTGTTAATAAAAAGAAAAGGAAATCAACACAACTTTATTTTTAACTAGGGATATGCATGAGTCATGTGGGGTGGGGTGAAGGGCTAAATTATCAACTTAACCGTTATTATAGGGTGATTAATTCTTTCATCTTTTAACCGACCCGTCAAACTCAATAATTATCGAATTTGTTAATTTTTTAACGAATGTTAACCAGTGGATATGATGGATTGGGCGAGTGCTAACTATAATTTACCGGTTTATAATTAAACCACATACATTGGAAAATTTGAACTTATATAATATAAAATAACTATAATAAAAAATAATTTATTTTATTCACAAAGCATTTACAGTTACAAAAGAGGAAAGCCGCCAAAGCTGTGGATTGTCAAGTCACAAACTCATAATAATAGGTGTTGTGCTGTATGACTATTAGTCTCTTCAAATGGGAGAGACGATAGTAAATTAATGTTTAATGGATAAAAGATATGATTTACTTTATTCTTTTAATGAATGCTACACGTTAGGTTCGTAACAGGTTTAAACATTCCCACCTGTCAACTGACCCAACTTGCTATAAAATAAAAATTCCAATTGACCATTTATTTATATAATTTGTATTCACAGATAACGGGTAAGTTCGGATAAAATTAAACAAATAGAATGGATTGGACTGGTAGATACCCTTACCATTTTTAATCATATTTAATGATAATTTTTTAAATACACTTGTGATATTTGGTGTACACTAAATTTGGGCTATTTGATTTTGATTTAATTGGTGAAAATGAAACACACAGGAGTTTTGTCTTTTTAACAAATTAATACGACTTATAATATTTCCTATATATGATTTTTAAATAATGTTGTCACTAGTATCATAAGCAATTGTAAATTGTTTCTTACAAACATTGTCATGTGTTCTAAACCACAAAACTTGTAAATAATTTATGTCTATAAAGAAAAACAAAATCTATCTAAACACATTTTAAAGCAAAGTTTGGTGACCTAGTTTAGCTTATAAGCACCCTATTAGTTAAGTCTCAATTTCATAGGTGCTTTCTCAAGTAGGCTTGTTCCATTTATCCAAACTTAGTTAGCTTGATTCATGTTGACTTAATAAATACTTGAAACTTGATTATAATATATTTCTATAAATTTTTTTTAAATATGTTATAATTAAGTAATTATTTTTAAAAATAAAATCGATATTTATTTTCACATTCAAATAATATCATACCTAAACTAAATAACATGTAGTATTAAATAATTTAATTCTAATTGGCATGATGTAAACAAGTTAAATTAGAAATTATTGGTTGACATATCATCCAACATGACATTTTTTAGTGACATGGTTGCTGACATAGAAGTATAAAATCCGTAAGAGAAAAGTTGCGTGTAAAGGTTTGATCATGCAACCTCTCATTTTAAATAACATGTATCATTTCCAACAAATTAGAACATATTTTACGAGTTACTTGCAATTATTCCTATACTTACCCTATTTTGATATTTTATAATTATGAAGAAAAAAAGTATTGCAGAAAAGAATTGAACCTCCAAACCTATCAGAACCTAACCAAAAGCCTTGCCATTGAACTAAAATATTTGTTGTAAGTTTAAAGTGATTATATACACACACATTATATCAAATATTTTATTTAATATTTATACAATTATACCAACATTATGCATAAATTATTTCAAAATGTTAATTATGCATATTATTTATTATAAATTGATAGTATATATATTTAGGTTAACTTTTTTTAAATGTCATGAAAATAATAACTTTAAAAAGTATCAAATTATTATATACAATTATTAAAATACTAAAAAAATATAATAGTAATTTTATATTTATTAATAATATTATTAAATAAGTATTGAATAATTAGAATATAAATATTTAGTTTTTGATTTTAATAGACTAATAGAATAATAAATGAATGAAAATTGAAACAACATATAATTAAGTGTATAAGAAAAAATTAAATATAAAAATATATCTAATAAGACTATTGCTAAATATAAAAATATTATTACAAAGGTTATAGTATTTTAATAGTGTGTTATTTCAAAAGTTTTTTAAAAATAAGTTAAATTAAAATATTATACTATAATTTATAAGCAAATTTATGCATAATAAAAAGTTAAATTAGCTTATATTTAATGTTGGTATTATTGTATATATATATTAAATAAAATATTTGATATACGATATAGATATGTAGATAGATATACACACACACACTATTACATCAAATTTGTAAAATGTATTTTACTTCATCGGTAAGAGTTTGGGTGGAGTTTTGTTGAGGTTGAAAGTTCAGTTTTTATATGCACCACTCTCCCTTTTCACATAATTTTCAAGTATTAACATAAGGTATTCATACAAAATTGCAATTAGTTAATTTATAACATTCATCCAGTCTTGTTAGTAAGAGTTTTTTTTAGAGTTACTGTAGGTACAATTGTCATTCGACAACTGTGCATATGAACATAGTATATATATATATATATATATAGATAATTTATAAGTTTAATATAATTTATTCTGTCTCATAAATATATTTCAAATTATCCGTGATAACAATTCGATTGCAATTTTTTTTTCTAATTTTAATATTTTTAATTATTAATATTTTATATATGTGAGTGTATATAAAAAAATTAATTGCAGTTATATTTGTTATAATTTTTCCCAAACTGCTGGTAAGAGTTCGAACCTACAGATTTCGTAATGTCACGTCCGTCAGCGAAGTGACAGATTCTAGCACTAATTTTAACGGTGATGATATTCAGGATTTCCGAAAAATTAGCTTTTTCCGGCAAGACAACTACGTGGCATGTTTACAAACCGTGTGATTTGGAAATTTAGTGTAACTGCTGTAACCTACCATATGTACTCACGTGCTGGAGTGCTTCCAAGATAGAATAATCGGTCTCCACCATAAAGTGTGTGTATTATTTTCTATTTATATTCAGTGGGCTGCAGACCACAATAGAGTCAGAACAACCTTATATATATATATATATATATATATATATATATATATATATATATATATATCACGAACATTCAAGTTATTATTTTATTTGAAAAAATCATATGTGCTAGTAATTGTAGAAGGCCTAGGACTGGAGTTCAGTACTTCACTGAAAAACATGATCCGACACCTATATGAATCACAGCAACGAAAATATGAAGTATCTTATAAAATGAAATAAATTGAATTTCATCGATTTATTTAATATAATATAAAATAGATAGTTTGTTATTACGTGTTTTAATTTATATATTTTATTTTTAAAAAATTTTAAATTTTATGTTTAATTTAATTTTGATTAGATAGGAGAGATAATGTATTTTTTAAAAAAAGTATGATTTTAAAAAAATTAAGTCCCATATAAATTAAATTCAAATATAGTGGACACAAGTAATGAAAATAGATGAAATATAAATAAAAAAAATTATTCGAATTTCTCATTATAATTAAGTTCAAATTTTAAAATAAAAATTATTATAATTTTTTTTAAAAAAATAATTATAAAATCTACAGTTCTGAAAATTTATTAATTTAAAATGAGCACATTATTTTCAAAAATAATCACTGCATATCATGCTTGGATTTGGTGGACCAAACTGGCAAGCTTTTAATCAATTTTCAAAAACTTATTAATTTTTTTTAAATTTGATGTTTTTAAATGATGATACATTTGACTTATTTTAAATATATTTATTGAAGTTAAAAGGTTTAACACTGTTTCCATTTAAAGTTTAAAACTAATTATATTATTATGTAAATTAATTAGTTGAAGTGTATAATTACTTTTCATATAAAGTTCATCACGGGTTTGATTATTTAAGTTTAAAGTTCAAAAGATTAATTTTTTATTATTATTTATAGCTCGAGTTTAACAGTGCATTTTTCTTATCAAAGTCTGATAATTCTGCAACAAATATTTTATGATCACTTTATACATACGTGTAACCAGAGTTTATTCAATTAGAACGGAGAAAACTCTTATTATCATCATCTCATAGTCGGACTCAGTCTATCGTGATATATGATTATTTTTCACTAGTAATTAAGTGCAAATTTAATTACAATGATAATGCATGTGTAGTTGGATTGCATGCTCTTCATTCATTTCTCATATTATATGCATGGCATGTGAATGGGATCATAATCACGCATTACAATAAATCCTAAATGTGACTCTACGATGAGGAACTAATTAATTTTTGATTGGATGGTCGATCTACTTTAGTTCAATATATATATATATATATATACACACACACACACACTTTTTGGTGAGCATATCATTCTGCACGCAACTTGGCTACTCATCTTGACATTCTGTACCCATTGACTCTTCTCGATTAATTCACCCCACCCACCAAGGCAACTTTATGGTGCTCTTCCATATAATATGACAAAGTACACGGCCACGTGAGCTATTACTAGGGGTTGAAAATTTATTATTAAAGACATACACGTGCCTAGTTGAATCATGGAACAGAATTTGCTGCGCTGTACAAAACCTTCGAACAAGAGAGGCACATTTGCTAGCGTTTGCCGAAAGCGTTGGATAGTTGTAGGAAGGTGTGTAGGCTGCTCTGGGATCGAGGCTCTCCTTATATGCATCTTTCATATCATGTCAAGGAGGGGAAAAAGTGGCTCGAAAGTTAAAATTATTTTACCCTAGTAAATGCATGCATGCATGCATTCTATATATATATATATATATATATATATATATTAACGAATATTGACTATACTTAGAATACAAATATATTAATAAATGCACGAAAGCATTATTATCACAATCGAGTCGTCAAAGTGGCCACTAATCTTATAAGTGGCTCTCAGTTGGTGTAGCCTGTAGGAGTGGGCCGGTAATAGATATTGTTATCTTTCTAGGAACACTAATGAGAGGATAATTAGATGTCCCGCGGGAAAAATATTTTTCTGTCAAACATGATAGCTTCAGTGCTGCTTCAGGCTATTACTGGCCATTACATATATAGTATGATTGGATATGATGACCGTTCTATGTCGTTAACATGGGAGTTTTTGATTTTATTTTATTATGATACCAGTGCCATTAATAATATATATATATATAATTTGAAAAATAAATATATGTTTAGACTTTATTTTATAAAGTTTATCAAGTAAGCTTAATATTATCTGATAATAGATTTTTTTAAAGTAAATATTACTATAATTAAGTATATAGATAAATCACTATAGATGTTATACAAACACACACACACACACAAAATCTAATCAATATTATCTCATCAATTATGTCATAAAAGGAAATATGCATTACTTTTAATCATAATGGGCCAGCTTTTTTTTAAGCTTTTGTTTGACTTATGTTGTGATTACCACCGTATAATTAATTAGTATGGATCTTAATTACTATTGGTTTTGAGACCCTAGATGATAAAATAAGTGCTTCAAAAAAAAACGTGTACTCTGTTCAATATATTAAACTATGCTGTACCTGGTGATGTGCAATTAATGTATAAATAACAATGCATAGTCATCGGATATAAGAGTATATATGATATATAAAATATACAATTAATTGTTTTGGTAAATAAAATTAAATTATACATTATACATTATATAAAATTAAATATAGCTCAATCTTAAGTAAATATCATCTCCTCGATCAATTATATTATTATTTTAATAAAAAGTAATCATTCTACATCGAGAGTTAACTCTCTGTTCAACTTAAAATAACAATGACTTTTTTTGTTTTTATTTAATATTTTACAAAACACGACGAAATATATATATGTAATGCATGGAAAACAAAATAAAATATATATGAACTACTTAAAATCAGTTTTTTAAGCAAAGATTCATTACAAACTGGGCCTAACACGTTTACTACAACTTTGGCTTTTACGCACGTTATATATATTATATAAAAAATGTTAATATACTTGTCATGGATATAACTCAAAGTCTAACAACTAATGTATTTAATATTTTAAATAACTTTAGGTGAAAAAAAATCATCTTCTAATTTTATTTTATTTTTTGGTATTTTTTCTACTGCCTTAATTTTTTATAGCCGCAAATTTTTTCTTCTTCTAGACTTTCGTACCTATAACTGAAAACTTAATATCATTAATAATTGGATAGAAGTCAAAGTATATAATATAAATATACACATAAACTTAGGTATTATATATATAGTATTCGTATGTATATTATATATACTAGAATAAAAAATAAAAAATAAAAAGATAAAGTATTCGTATGTATATTATATATATATTCGTATGTTTTTTTTTACACGTTTTCCCCGGTTGTTGAAACAAATATGGGGGACAAAATGGCCAACAAAGGGACAAGGAAATTGTGTCCACAACGTGCAATGGTCGATTAGGCCAGTGCTATGGTGTGCTCCTGGTGTGTTCCACGCTACATAATTGGAGGGAAATACAAACAAAAACAAAAAACCAAAAACTGCGGGAGAGGATGGATGGCCAACTAGCTAGAGTACTATATATAAACAATGGCCCGAACAAGGAGTGCGATTTTACGGTCAGTGGTTCACTTAGGTGTCAAGGTCACACTCATCTGGTTTTGAATAATGCATGCGCTGGTGTGATGTGTATGTGTTGAATGTAGTCTTTTTGACCAAATTCCACACAACGTTAGAGTGACCCCATTAATGCTGGGAAAGCACATGAAGATATAGTTTCTTATATATCAGCCTCTCTGTCCTCAGCACCACAGGCGTTCCAGGGAAACAGTTGGAACAATTAGACATCACGTCGCACCAAGTATCTGACGAACATGAAAGTTAGGGGATAACATAATATGATTCTATAATCTATCCGCTAGCTCGTCCCACCCCCACAGTGTGTCGTCCTTCCCACAAAAACTGTAACTGCAGTCTGCAATTACATTTGTCGTATTTGTGAGGGACCCCAACATCTAAAATCTAATATTACGGAGATGTGGAACCAAAACAAAGACAACTAAACATTTTATCTCATAATCCAATATCGTTAAGTGTGCTGCGCCTGCAAATTTTCTGACAGTGGCAAATTTGATGTTTGGCAGTTTTGGGACCAGTGCTATCAAGGCAAAATCATCAAGCATTTGAAAGGCCTGCCTGCGGGCCGGTGAGAGGAGAGACCGTGCACTGGTAGTGCTAATTAATTTAATAAGCACGAACCAATTAACAAACGCAACTTGCAGGCGTTGGATCCAACTTTGGTATTTGTCAGCAGTCATACAAAGACACCTCAAATTCACAGTGCACACGCACCATATAAATACACCGCATAGGTGTGTGAAGCAGGGTCAGCTTCTACAAACGCAGCTCATTTTGTACACAAATATAGCCAGCCCCATGAGAAAGAAAGGGTGGTCACGCATTCTTATGCATTGACTAATCAATCACTATACGCAAAATTATCAACGGCTTTTAAAGCTTGCACCCTACCCTTTATGAGCAAGCCAATCAGGAAAATCAAAGATGATGATGCTACAGCAAACATGGACGTACGACAAAATGAAGCGTACGTGTATAGACAACCCTCTATGTATAGAGCTTGAACAGTGTGTGGGTTAGAGATAGGCTTCATATATATAACCAACACGGTGAAAGGGAAGAGCAACGTACAGAGGTTTGATCAGCGAGCAAATATGATGGTTGACATAAATTTTGGGCGGATATGAAACCATAAATGTGGAGACATGAGCCTAAGTGGGCATTCAATCCACCCACGCGCCTTTTACTTCAACCCTGATGCCCTAAGCCTAGGTATAGGCATGACACATTTTTCTACAAAAGAGGTTGCCACAGCCGCTATGCCATAACTTGAGCAAGGGCAAGGGTCCCCTTCTTCAATTCGTTCTTTTCTCCTCTCACCAAAATCAAAATCTCACTGTTACCTCAGTAAGGTGTAAATGAGATCACTGTGAGAGCGATTCGAAAGTGCGTAAAAGTATTGTTTTTTTATTTTAATATGTTACTTTTTAAAATATACTTTTCTTATTAATTAATAAAAATATATAATATTTTAATAAATATAAAGTGTATAATGTTAAATTAAATTATTTATTTTATTAAAATTTTAATTATAAAAAAATATTTTTATATATCTCCTTGTTAAATTGGTTTTGATAAAAAAAAATACATATAGACCCAATACTCCATACTCCAAGCAATTCTTCCGGTAAAACTAGTTGCAGAAGGTATTAGGCAGAGCCTTCTTACCCCTTGAAAAGCTGCGGTGAAGCATATATATAATTAACGGGGATTGAGCGCTTGGGCTATTGCGACGTGACTCTCATTTGAGATGGGATTAAATTAACTAAGCCCGACCATATACGACGTCAAATAAATTGGCTGATATCAAAATCAGTTGAAGTTGGCTCAGAGACATCACGTAATGTAGTAAGTGTTTTTTTCAACTTCGCATATAGAATCAGAAACACGATCATTCTACATTAGAGGCGGTTTAAGGGCCTTTATTATAGGCTTTCAGGCCCATAGTTTGATGATACTCCTCTTCTCCATCGGGCCAACTACTACAACCTTCCGAATTGTAAAAGCCTTTTACATAAAAAACTGTTCATAGTGAAATATTTTTATAAACCATCGTCCCTGAGCTCTTTTATATACGTCGCCATGAGGCGATTGTCACATAGTCAGTTGATGATGTTGTGCACATTCATTGTGACAAAAATATTATTGTACTTTTAGCAAGCAAATGAATGCACGTGTCAAAAATAACGGCTTTGCATTGTGCGTTTTTTTTTTTTACGCTCGAGTTTTGTGTCAAAATCTGTGGTACACAGTTTGATGGATGGCTTGCATTCATATTTGACTTACAACTTTGATACATAGCCAGTAAATAGGCATACGCATTCATCCTTCATATCATCACAATTTGTGAGAGTTTCAAATCGTATAAGGCGTGTTGAATTAGACTTATACATATAATGTATTGTTAACATTCTCAAGTATTGAAATTAAGCGTTGTAAATATAATATATGTTTTTTTCATATTAAAAAAAAACATTTAACAGTTCTGTAAACATACATATTTTTTGAACTACATAAATTTTTTTCCCTTATACTTTTAATTATCCTAACAATTGGATTCAAATTCTCATGAAAACATTTAGTATGCTACGTGGTTGCAACTTTGTGTAATTTTCTACACCAATATTGTTTTTTGTTATTGGGCATATTAATCGTGTGTATGTATATTATTCACACATACACTATTATTCACGCATATGATAAAATAGTATATTTATGTTCAAGTAAGAGTCACAATGCCATGAATACAAATTTATATTAGAAAATTATACAATACACAAATTCGTTTCTAAATAATACATACGAAAGATTACATGTACCCGTCAATAAGAAAAAACTAACAAAAATAAACGGTAATGATTTAAATGTGTTATACTACAAAACCCTATAAGTGGTTTACCTTAGTTTGACAATATTTATTTTCTTCGACATAAGAGGTGTCATGATACAATACGAGTGATAAGAGTATATGATATAACCGTAAGACACATAAAATCTTTCTTGGATATGTATGAGCATCTTTTCGCAACCCATAACACTTTTTTTGTTAATATATAAATAATGGTATAACATTAAAATCGTATAGAGTAACTAAAATTGTTCAATGAGATTGTAAAGACTCATACTTTAAATAGAATAAAAAGCACATTATATTTAGAGTTAAATACGGTCAAAAATATGGTGACTTTAGTGATATTGTCAAAAATGTGGTCATTTTAACTATAATTTGACTTTATATAAAGTCTAGACAACGGTGAATTAATTAGTAAATTAATAAGTTGACTGATATTTTAATAATATTGTTATTTAATGATTTTTTTGGGTTTTATTGTGTTATATCATATTGTCTTTAAAAAATAGCTTTTGTATAATTAAGAAACTTTGTGTATATGGGTCACTTGTTATGAACAAAAAATCAATATTTAAATGAGATTTGAACTCTCACATTGATGGAATATGACTATGTAAATATGGATGACATTACAAAGAGTTGATTATTGATCATCAATGCACTCAGAAGCTATAACTGTCCAGGAGTGTGGGGAGAGTGATAAATGTTAAAGATATAAGGTTTAAGGTGCCTACAAAGTTTTGACAGGCTAGTTTAACTTTCGAAGTATTCAAGATAGTTATTTCAACATTTTTTTTTCCGTTTACGATAGGGATATACAAACATTTATGGTTGGTATGGATTAATGATTAAACACAAAACAAACAAGTTTTATATATGTTAATGATAGATTTTTAAAAACTATAAATTGTAGACAAAATAATTACATAATAGATATATAATTTGTGAATTACAAATGAAATCTAAAATAATATAGTGTGACTAAAGGCTTAACCCATAGAGGGTAAGAATAATCACAACTTTTTAATTAATAATTTTTATAATTTTACAGATTTAAACTAATTTAAATTTATCATACAAATATACACCATTAGATTATCATAATCACTTATAAATAATTTAAATATTATATATATATTATAATCCAATATAAATTTAAAGTAAAAAAGAGGGAGAATAGATTTTTTGTATACAATCTAATAATTTAAGAGAGTGAACAGTAATTAATATAAAAATGAAGTATAATCAATATAAAAAACAGTTAAATGTAAGAATTTTATTATGAAAATGAATGTTATATATATATATATATATTTCTCTAAATATAAATATAAGAAAATAAATTATTATTACAGGCACATGCTACAGTGCCATTAACTAATATTCTTATACAATTTAACTATTCACGAGCATTTTTTTTTAAATCAGTAAAACACAATTAAAACAAAATAAAAATAGATGAAAACACAGCCCCACACACAAAAACCCCTGTTTCCCCCCAGAATTTGTTTTGGTTCGGTGGGTGGAGCCAAAAACTTCCAATTGGTTTCAAGCTTTGCCCCCCAAATTCTCCCTCCCTCCCTCCGCGCCTTGTGCATTGTTGGAGCCAAGCCAACGTCTACAAAATATAATATAATATAATAATAAAAATAAATTAACACACACACACACACACATATATATATATATATTTAATTGACCCAAGTTACCATTGCTTTTGTTGAGTACCACCTGACCCTCAGATCTCTCTCCCTGCCCGCTGCTGCAGTTCGCAATTCCTAACTTCAACTTCCCTCCTCCCCTCCGTTACTCCATTCCCCATTTCCCCGGGAAAATCACACACTTCTCAACCGTTCGCAACTTCGAATTTCGATGCTTCGCCGATTGCTTTCCCTGTAACCCGGTGGCATCGGATCGGAGGCTAGGGGATTGCATTTTACAGGCTCGCCGATCGGAGTTCGGCGCCGCCGCGTTTCGATTCCTCACTCGCCCTAGGGTTTCATTCCGAAACACACGGGATACTCGCTCTCGTCGTTTGGGGTTCTCGACGGGTTTAGGGGTCGATGCTGCCGCCGCGGAGTTGATTGAGGTTCGCGTTTCGCGGTTGGTGGTGGTGGATTCGCCGAGGGTTCGGTGCTTTGGTTTGCGTTTTCCTCTGCGGGTTTTACGTGCCACTTGGGGTTTCTGGTTGAACTCTGACCGCTGGGAAAAGATGATGGTGAAGAGGACGTTGCGCGTGGAAATGCCGAATCTGAAGCGCTGCAAAATCGAGGAACTGAAAAGCAGCGGGGAAGACGACAGCGATTGCTCTGCGAATCCGAAGCGGCATAGACTTGACAATGGCTATCACGCACTTGGTGTGAAGTCGAATTTTACTGGTAATGGAGGGAAGAATCGGAGCTCCAAGGAGGAGGAGGAGGAGGAGATTCCAATTCGCCCTCCGCTACCGGCGTCGTCTCGAGGGCGTCGTCAGGTGCTTCCGTCTCGATTCAATAACTCAATCCTCGATTATTGGAAGAGGGAAAAACCTAAAACCGGTCGCGAGTTTGAAGAAAATGTCGTGCATGATGAAGTGACACTGACTGAGCCTAAGGATGATAACTTCGGCTTTGGAAGCACTAAGCGGTACCAATTATTTGAAGTAGTGAAGGAAAGGGATGTACGCTATCTGGGCTATTCGAGTTCTCCGAGTTCTTTTCCAACGGCGGACAATGGGAGTGCCCCACCACCATTGATGGAGTGTGCTGTGGAAGCGCCTGAGTCTGGTTTTGTGGGTTTGAAGGGGCGAACGAAGGAGAAGGCGGAAAAGAAGGTGAGTTTTTGTGAGTCGCAGGAGTTTCTTGTTGGCGATATTGTGTGGGCGAAATCAGGGAAGAGATACCCAGCTTGGCCGGCCATTGTCATTGATCCTATGTTGCAAGCTCCTGAAGCGGTTCTCCGATCATGTGTTCCTGGTTCTATTTGTGTGATGTATTTTGGATTTTCAAAAAATGGAAAGCGAAGGGTGAATCCCCTCCCCCCTCCCTTCTCTCCCACTTTTAATTTTTTTAATGGTATTTTACTGTATTATTTAATTAATATTTATGATCATATTTTCCTTTATGTAATTATTATAAAATACGAGTACTTTCAGGACTATGCGTGGGTGAGGCCTGGAATGCTTAATCCTTTCCTAGAATGCTTGGATAGGTGGGCCATTGTATATAAGTTTATAATTTTGAATGAGATCGGAAATAGGTAAGCCAATGGGAAGCTATTGAGAGATTTTATTTGTTCAGATTTCAGGGGCAGACCCGATTGCACAAGAGCAAGCCAAGTGATTTCCGGATGGCGATTGAGGAAGCATTTTTAGCAGAACACGGTTTCATAGACTTGAGCCTCTGTGCTGGGCTTTCGGAGAATACTGATGCAAGTCCCGATGAAATCCAGGAGGTTACTAATTCGAATGACGGTCACGAATCTCTCCCTCACGTCAGTTGCCTAAATTTTTATGTTTCGTTTCCTTCCCATTCGTACGATTGTACGGTTCTTTGGCATTTTCTATAATAGCAAGCTATAATGATGGTAATAATTTTTGGTAAAAAAAATTGTGATAATAATGATAATTTTAATATGAACACGAACATTAATTTATTGTTATTATTGCTATTCTTATAAAGTCGCCAAAACAGGCATGTTGTAGTAATAATAGTAATTTTAGTATGAGTTGAAACTCTTATACGTGCATCATACGCTGTGCCTTATACTTTGCATGTTCACTCTCAGTTGAGATGAGCATGTTACCATTCAATTTATGCGGTGGATTGTTTTTAAAATTAAAATCTCGACCTGCAAACAAGTTCAGGCATTTTCTTCAGTTGAGATGAGCATGTTACCATTCAATTTATGCGGTGGATTGTTTTTAAAATTAAAATCTCGACCTGCAAACAAGTTCAGGCATTTTCTATTCAATTATTCACGCTAAAGCGCTACTTCATATCCCATAATGTATTTTCAGACCCAGCGAAGAACGTTTTTTTGTCTGCTTTTGGTATTAAAGTTTCATACTGCAGTTATTTATGCAGGATGCATGTGGTAAGAAGGACAAGCCGCTCTGCAGTGGCTGTGGTTGGGTTCTGCCATGGAAGAATCTGAAGAGAATAAAAGGCCCCCAGCTTCTTTGTAAACATTGTGTGAAGGTCCTTTCACAAATTGCTAGTTGATTTTTGTTTTTTGTTTTTCCGTTGTCCTTTTATTACTGAAGAAAAAGAAGTTAATTCTTTTGGTTCGATTGATTATTGACCTGCATTGTTGTCTCAGTTACAAAAGTCAAGACAGTATTGTGGCATTTGCAAAAGGATTTGGCATCATTCAGATGGAGGAAGTTGGGTGAGTTTTGTATTTTGTATCAGGGTTACTACTTTTTACATAAACAATATTTGAATGAATTGTGTGTGTGTGTGTGTGTGTATATATATATATATATATATATATATATATATCTTTTCTGATATCTTTTTTGGATTAGGTTTGTTGTGATGGGTGCAACGTTTGGGTGCATGCAGAGTGTGCCAAAATTTCCAGCAAACATTTTAAGGTTTTTCCGATATACTTCATCTACTATGTTACGGTTTCAGTCATTCATGTATATTTTGTCTAGTTATATGGTCTGGCGAAGATCACTGACAAGATTGGTTTTCAGGATTTGGAAGAAAGTGATTACTTTTGTCCTGATTGCAAGCCAAAGTTCACTTTAAAATCATTGGTAGATAAATGGAAACCAAAAGTCAGGTGCAGCATTATTCCTCAAATCCTCCTTCATTTGTAACTTTACTTGCTACCCCATATTCAATTCATAGAATGTTGTACAGCAGTGAGTTTAATAGGTCTATTGAGCACTCTGTCCGAATTGGATCTGTTGACAATATCGAAGTTGTGTGCAATGGAATGGAAGGAATTTACTTTCCAAGTCTTCACATGTAAGACCCTTTATTTCTATATATAGGTTTTCTCTAAAATTGAAAGAACATATACTCCTTCAATGATTTTAGAATCCAACATAGCAGGGTTGTGTATAAAATTGTTACTCGCCCACTATTTATGTGTGCGGTTAGGTCTCTTCTTGTTCTCATCTAGTCTTCCAGATCATAAACATAACATAGGATTATTTACTATTGGATTGCCATTTTCATAACACACACACACACACACACTTTACATTATTTAAAATTTATCCTTATTTTCTAATAAGACATTATAAATTTGTAATATTAGGCATTCATTTCAAAGTTGTTAATCAATTATAAATTAGTTTATTAAATTTATTAATTAAAAATTGTTCTTATTAGGCAAGTGTTATAATATTAGTTTAATATTAAATTTATAATGAAATTTAACTAATTAGTATTAAAATTAATTAAAAGAACTAAACACGTGTCATTTAGTTGTTTTGCAAAACTTATTTTATGCAAATGCCTCACTTTTTTTTTTTTTTTAGAGTTGTTTGTAGTTGTGGTTCATGTGGGGAAAGGAAGCAGACACTTAGTGAATGGGAAAAGCACACAGGTTCAAAGGCAAAAAAATGGAAAGCTAGTGTTAAAGTGAAGGGTTCAATGCTACCACTAGAAAAATGGGTTAGCTCACATCTTATTGTACATTATTGCTATGTCATTGTTTTAATTATTATCATGCATTTTGATAGTATTCTCTTGGATATCTGTTGATTAATGTATTTACTATTCCCATTTGTTTCCTGCAAACTAAATGATCTGAGCAAGAATTTCATAAAACTACATGACACAGATGGACATGTTAATAAACAAACAGGACGGAAATAAACATTTCTACAATTCTACATATTTTTGTGCTGAAATTTGAAGAATGCCATACGAGTGTTTTTTTGGGTGCATCATTGCTCTAGGCATATATAACTGCAAATTTGCATTTTGATTCCCAATTGACACTGGAGCATACAGATTGCAGAACATGGCACTAGTGGTTTCGATAATCTGAAGTTACATAAGCAGCGGTTGCTTGACATCTTGCACGGTATTTTCACATTTTTTTACTGAAAGTTCTATAGTTTGTATGAACAAAAAAGAAAAGGAAAGTTTTATAATTTGTGCTTCATATTTGGAGTTAACCTGGAATGAAATAAGCTTTTTTGTCACTGAAATAAATACTTGCTATCTCAATGTTACAGAGAATTATGAACCTGTTGATGTAAAGTGGACAACAGAGAGGTGTGCTATCTGTAGATGGGTTGAAGATTGGGACTATAACAAGATTATTATCTGCAACAGGTACGCCAGTTATCCATCATCTTGTTTAATATAGAGAAATGTTTTAGATTATTATCCAAGCACCGGTCTTCCTCCTCTTCGTATGGCTTCTCCTGGAGTCTTCGGATCTCCCGATGTGGATCGGAGCTCGCCGTCAGCCCTTCTCCTTCCTCCCTGCGCTCTTGCGCGCTGCTTCCAGCACCTCATTGGACCTCGCCCGGCCTTTTCTGCCAGCCAGCGTTGTCGCTGCCGGTCCTTCTTCCTTGGTTGTGGCTTTTTTTCCTGGCCAGCAGCCTCTTAGCTCTTGGCCGGTTTTGTTTGCCTCTCCTCTTTGGGCATCTCTTGGGGTTTGAGGCAGTTCGTTTGGATCCTTCGATCCTTTCCTGTGCTGGGATTTTGATGCAGCGCTAGATAGGAAGATTTCGCTAGGTGGCCAGGCTGTTTAGCATGTTGCGGGTTCACTGGTTAATGCTCTTTCTAGAGAGTCTTGTTTCCTTGAGTATGTATTTGGTTGCCCGATAGAGAATGAGTCGGAGTCAGAGTGGATACGATCCCACAAAGCCATTGGCAAGATTTTAGGGGTGATTTACAAGGATTTTGAATTTGCTACTTTTGATTTATTACGGGACATTGAAGTTAGGCATCAAGCCCAAAAGGCTTTTGCCTTATTTTCTCGGCTGTCTGCAAGTTCAGGCAAAGGTGTACGGGAGCTTAACTAGCTTGCTTCTTCGATTAATTATGATGTCGGCATTTTTTTCTCTATTCGGTTGAGGTAGTTGGCGCTTAGGGTTTTTTTTCCTTGTCTATTTTTGGACTTTGTATTAGGCCTTTTGTAGCTTCATTGTAATAGTTATATGAGATTTTTTTTTTCATTGGGTAAGGCTAAACACTGTCCAATCTGCTTATACTTTTTCTTTATTTATTTTAATGCTTCATTACTTATAAAAAAATCCCTAATGCCAGGTGGATTATGTATTTTAGTATCTGTTGCACCTTTTTTGGGGTTTTTTGCTTTCAGATGTCAAATAGCTGTCCATCAAGAATGCTATGGAGCAAGGAATGTTTGGGATTTCACGTCATGGGTCTGCAGAGCCTGTGAAACACCTGAGGTTGAGAGGGAATGTTGCCTATGTCCTATAAAAGGTTTAAAAACTGTCTTTAGTTGAACATTTTTGATTCTTAGTCATATAATGTTGTCTAAATTAGTTTCATTATGTCGGCCAGATCAGAAAGCATGACTTGATATCTCTTGAGATATTTATGAGAAATAGTTGTTACTTCTAGTCTTCTATAAATTCTAAAGGCCTTTTTAAGGTTTCAGCGACTTGGGAAAATGCTCAGATAATTACTTTAGACTTTATTGCTGCTGTGATTATTGAAAATTATCCTGTGCTTGCCTGCTTGGATGTGATGCAAACATGTTACAAAATTATTCACATTTGAAATTAGTGTTTGAATCACTTAACTATATAATCTTTATGTGCATTTAATTCTTATTTTATATGAATGGTGCTTTAATAGGGGGTGCTATGAAGCCAACTGATGTTGACCCACTTTGGGTGCATGTCACTTGTGCTTGGTTTCAGCCTGAAGTTGCTTTTCAAAATGATGAGAAAATGGAGCCTGCCATTGGAATCCTTAAAATACAATCAACATCTTTTCTGAAGGTAATTTTATTGTTCCTACAAGTTCCATATTGTTAGGCTTTAAGTACAGAGGTGGCATTGATGATTCATTCCAAAACGAAATCTTATGTCTTACTAGTGAAAAGTTTTTTATATGAAAATTATTTTATTTTAAAGTTGGAAATGAGATTTTTAAATTTGAGATTTCTTTAAAGATGCTTTAACATTTTATGTAAAGTGAAGGTTTTCAAAATTATAATACTAACAGATTCTTTAAATTTTGTTTAGTGTTTTCCACAATTAAAGTATGGGGGAAAATGAACTCTTGATAGGTCAGATCCAAAGTTCAAACAAGTCAAATTATCAGAGTTGAGGTAGCGTTTAAATTTTTAGTTGTGTCTAAGGTGACATTTGTTTACATTAGATGCTGGATGATTTTGAATGTTGAATGTTGAATGCTGAGTGAAATTTGATTGCCTAATAAATTATGTTGAATGCTGAATAATTTGAATTGTTTGATTGTAATTTTCCATTCTTATCCTTATATGTAATGATTACTATTTTTTAAAGGTAAATTATAGTTGTATAAGTGAAAATATATATGAACAAAAACTACATTACATTCACAATAATTATTAAATATAATAGTATAATTTCCAACACAATAATAAAGTTCTCAATACACCAAACATTCGGACACCCATATTAAATTAAAAACAATATCTTTATGAGATTTTTGAAACTTGGGCTAAGCCTGTGATGATTTGTCATTAGTTGAGAATAAGAGCTAAAGAAATGTCATATCCATGGCTTTGGTGTTGTACTTGGTTACATATGACGTCACATTTTATTAAATTTTTTAAATAAAGTTCAAGTACTTGAAAATATGAGTAAAAATAATAATTAAAATGAAATAGCCATAGATAAAACTTAAAACCTAGGTTCAGAATGTGTTTATTTGCTTGAGCCTGCAGGATTGTGAAGTAAAATTGTCATAAATCATCGATTGCACAAGATTAGGACTGGGAAATATGATTAATGAGTATTTAAAAATTAAAATCAATCAATGACTTTAAACAGCTTTAAAAGTGGGACTAATTCTTATTTTTAAAACTATTCTGTTTTGGTAACAGATGATTTATTGTTGAGATTTGGGGCAATGTTGAGTTGTCAGTGCCTGGTATATCACCAAGATTGCACTGATCTTGATTTGTGTCTTGCGGGAAGGTGGTGGAGAGTTTCTGGGGACTGCACTGTTCTCTATCTACTGCTTGAGAAAGATGAGGGAGAGGGGGGTCAGCTTCTTGTTATTCAAGTCGGTGGTGGAGTGGGCAATGCATTGCAGAGGCTTTTTTTGTTATCTTTGATGGGTTGACTAAATAAGTTAATATTTTTTCCCTGATTCGGTCAACAAACTTCAGACAACATCAAGTTCAAACAAACATCACCTTAGGCTATTATCTTGAACCACCATAGGGCAATTGTCTTGTCCCAAAGGTCTAGCGTAGTTGGTGCTCTTGGGATCATAATTCAGTGTAACTATTATATCCACAAAACAGTTTAATCCTCACTTCCTGATGGCAAGGCTCTGCCTCTGGTTTCATTGCGAAATTGTGGCATGGTTGATCTGTGATGGAGATGTTATCCATGTCATATCTGACCTCAAATATTGGTCTTGTGTGGTCTGAATCAGTTTCCAGCTTATGTGTGTAATGTTATAAGCTATTGTAAGTTCCAACTGCTCTTAATCTATGTGTTTTATTCATATTTGCTACAGATTTGTGTAATTTGTAGGCAGGCGCATGGTTCCTGCACTCAATGTTGCAAGTGTGCTACTCATTTTCATGCAATGTGTGCTTCAAGAGCAGGATATCGAATGGAAGTAAGCTTTGATATAACTTGCTTATTTATTTTCCTTGAAAATATAAAATTTGTCGGGGCAAAACTTATTCTATACTAAGCAGAATTACTTTAAAGAGGATGTTGCTTGGAGATCCTACTGTTTCATTCCCAGTGTGAGTCTGTTTTCTTTCTGTGATAATCACCATGTCTAGTCATGTGTGACTAAGTAGAAAAATACAATATTGATGAAACATCCTAAAAGAATGATTAGCATATCGACTAAATTTTAATTTATTTGCTCAATAGTAGTATAGCAAACCTGTTTTGTTGTTGATGTTTCCAATTTTCTTGGTTCACAGAAACTTATGGATATATATTTTTTGGGGTGGTTTTATTTTTTTTGTTCTGCATTTTTTTGTTATTATCTTCTTAAATTTGATGTTCCTAGACAATATTTAGGACTATTATTTTATGGATTAAAAATTTTAAACTATTTACTCATTAGCTCTATGAAAAAAAATTGTTCGGTGGTTGATGGTACCAATTAGCTTGTGTTTTACGTTCCTTTTTTTTTTAGGAACTTTTGTGATTTATGCCTTTTCCTTGTCTTTTTATTGAATAGTTGCACATTATGGAAAAGAATGGAAAGCAAAAAACCAGAATGATAACTTATTGTGCTACACACAGGTTAGAACTGCAATTTTCTGTCATTTTTCATTCCTCTCTTTATGCGATATAAAAAAAATGGTGTCAAATTGGTTCAATTTGCATTATAAGTTGTTCATCTACAAGAAATCTGTCCTTTTCTTTTTCATGAACACTTCATCTTATATAACTTACCTTTTCTTTTGTTCTCACTAATGTCACCTTACAAAACTTTCCTTTCCCTTGAATCACTGTCCACACCCCCATTCAATTCCTCACGCTGTGTTCTATTGTTTTGGTTGGTGTAGTAAAAAAGGGACAATGACAGGCATTCTAGAGCTAAATTTTTGCTAAATTTATGTTAACTATATCTTTCTATTCTAATGATAGGTCGATGAAAAAAATAATACTTTTCTGATTCATTCCATCCATTGATGTTCTATATCTTAATACATTGTTGCCATCCAGGGTACCAAATCCAGACACTGTTTTAGTTATCCAGACTCCCAATGGAGTTATTTCTACTAGAAGCTTACTCCAGAAGCAGAATCCATTACACTGCTACAGGGGTTCGAGGTTAGTTTCATCTGAGAGGACAGGACTGCAAAAGATGTCAATTTTAGAGAATAATGAGTTTGAGTCACTCTCTGCTGCAAGGTTCCGCATCTATCAAAGAAATAATAACAAGGTGATTCATTGGTGCTGGCTTATATGTCCTTTATATACCCACTTCTCCCCTGTGTTTACTTCTTTGATTTAAAATTTCCTTTGGATGTTATCTTCTGAGGAAAATGTATTTAAAGTCCTTAGTCAAATAAAATTGCTATTCTCGGGAAGCTTAGTTGATGTGGCAAGTGCCACGAGTCAAATAATATCTTTGGTTGATATCGATTTGAGTAGTCACTATGTTCTTTTCAGTAAAAAATATAGCAAGTTTGTTCCTTTTCATTTCATTTGTCTTCATTTTCATCAGAAACCTGGACAAGAGCCACTATTCCATCGATTAATGGGACATAGTCATCATTCTATCAAAATAATTGATAGTTTGACCTCAAACAGAGTAATTGTTTTCTACTTAGGTTTATTTTTGTTGTATTTACATTTTTTATGGTACTATATGTCAATCTGCAATTTACATGTTAAAACACATCCTTGTTTTTTACAGGAGCTTGAGGAACCAAAAGCCTTTTGTACATTCAAGGAACGACTTCACCATATGCAGGCGATACTCTTTTCCTGTGATTGCTAATTTGCAGGAACCTGTTTATTCACATAATTTTATTTTTTGTTTATTCCATCCTTCAGAGAACAGAGAACCATCGGGTTTGTTTTGGTAAATCTGGCATACATGGATGGGGTCTTTTTGCACGTCGTCATATTCAAGAAGGAGAAATGGTAATTATCTGATAGGGATTTGTGGTTGAATGCTGCCGCGCTTTGGTTTTTGGCTATGGTGTTTTTGCTCAAGATTTCTTTTTTATAGACTATGGTTAAAGCATTAACAATTGAAAGCCCTGTTCCCAGGTTATTGGGTACCGTGGTGAACAGGTGAGGCAAAGTGTTGCTGATCTGAGGGAGGCACGATATCGAGCTGAGGGCAAAGATTGCTATGTGAGTAAATTGTTTTTTTAGATTTTTTTTAGGAGCGTCCATCTGGCTGCACTGGAGTATTAAATTGTGGCTAAAGTTTACTGAGATCCGTAAATGCACAGAAGAGGGTAATTTTTTATTAGATCATCCTGAAGTCCAATATCCTGTTAATTTTCTATTTAGGAATATAAAATACTGCAGTTCAAATTTTTACCCTTGGCTAGAAAATCAACTTGATTAAGCGACTCACTTGTATGATGCTATATCATGTACCGAAGTAGTTTCTCAAATCATCACTTTCCAAGGACCACTGTCTTTTATTTTATTTTATTTTATTGTGTAGTTGTGACTTCTAATGTTCCCAGTTTTGCCAGTTCTTTAAGATGAATGAAGAAATAGTGATTGATGCAACTGAGAAGGGCAACATAGCACGCTTGATTAACCATTCGGTGAGGTTTATTGCTCAAATATTATTAAATTTTTTAAATATAGTTCAAACAAATCAAGATGTGTTTGAATAGGAATTGCCTCTTTGGGATGGCATGTGTCAGATCAATTCTGAATTGATCGGTTGGTTATTTGTTCTTGAACCCACATCTTTCCATTCTTTTATCAGAGACCATATAAAGAATCACCCCTGCGATTGGCTGCAGTCTGCAGATACACTTTAATTATAAAAAACTTGGTTGGACACATGTTGGCAGATGATAGGGCATGATAGAATTTGAGCACACTGTAGTGTTAATGAATATATTTATGATAACTAAAAAGGATCATGTCATGTTCTAAAACTGAGAATGTGACTTTCTCATGATAGAACTCAAAAGGTCAAAAGATTGTTGACAAGCATCAAAGAAGATCACACTGTGAATATTGTCTCAAATAAACCTGTACAGTTATACATTACAAGTAATTTTGTATGTTTCAAGTGAGCACAACTGTATTAGATGTCTCATGTAAATAGCAGAAGAATTAGGCATTATATCATAGCTTATGTTTAACTCAGTATGATTTTCCACGGACTCTTGTTTGAGATAAAATAAATGTAAGCAACATTACATGGATAGGATAATACATTAAGGTAGTAATGTCTTCTTGCAAGGTAGTGATTTTACTAGTTCCTGGTAGCATTTGAAAGGTAAATAACAAAGTAGAGTGAGCAATAAGTTCAGCATGTGACTTATAATCTTACATTATTATACTATGAAATCACTCCTAAACACTACATGTTCAGTGTATCAGTGTTAGTGTAATATTCTTAAAGTATTATTTTATTCAAGTTAATGATAACAGTCAAATCATTTACATACGTTACAAATTATTAGGCTTCAATCTGTCAACCAATATAATCAATAACTAAATATTTTACCTTAGAGCACTTGATCCTATCATAACTCACTCGTCTCCAGCTTGGGTCTTGGCCAGTCAAATCCAACCTAACAGTATATTAGCTTAGACCTCTGTTTGTCAATAACTAGCTTTTAAACCAATCCTTCTCAATTATATCATCATCACATTGATCCAAAGGCCTTACAATTAGCATAATAAAAACAATAAAAAAAAAGCTAAACATGGCATAAGCTTACAAAATACAAGAAACAATCCAAAACATCATTGTATCATAATCAAATTCAAAACTTAAGTATCGGGGTCCTAAAAATCCCGACAGTCAAAATGGAGCGGTTGTCTACCTATTTGTTGCCCTTGGTGCAACCCCACTCGATGCCACCACTCGGTGTCCTCACTCAATGCCCCTAGCTTGGCAACTCCCGCTCGGTGTCACCTCAATTGATGCCACCTTACTTGACAGTTATATTACTGTCTAGATATTTTCCTCAAATAATAACTAACTCAAAATACTGTTCAAAAACATGGTTTTTACAGGCCAGGTTTCGGTTGGGTCTCAACCGTTTTAGACTGTTCACCAATCATGGTTTTGTCTGACCTAGAATCAATCTGAATAGAAAGTTATCCTACAAGTTTGATATTACTTGTACAATTTCTTTAAAACTTGATTATGGTGATCAGTTGATTTTTTAAATCCCCGGTGACTGAATTTTTCCCCTGTAGTGCATGCCCAACTGCTATGCAAGGATAATGAGCGTGGGTAACGAAGATGGCCTCATTGTTCTTATTGCGAAGACCAATGTCCCTGCTGGTGATGAGTTGACGTATGGTTCTATTCACCCTTTCTGCGTGATTTGTGTTTGTTTTGTCCTTAAATTCAGCATTTCTTGCTTTTGGATTTGGGTTAGAAGTTAGAATTTATGTTCATCATGTTGTGATGCATAAATCAGGTATGATTACTTGTTTGATCCGGACGAGAGTGATGAATTCAAAGTACCCTGTCTCTGTGGAGCTATAAAATGCCGCAAGTTCATGAATTAGTGCTTTACACCATACAATATGCCATGGATTTTCCACTGTTCCTTCTCAGAAGTGGTTCCATCATACAATTGAAGCAAAAGGGACGTTTCAGTAATCAGCATAGTTTTGTTTTGTTTGTTTCTTTCAAGTTGTATTTCGTTTCGTTTCGTTTCGTTTTGTTTTGTTTTCCAGTTCTCCCACAATTGTATTTCTTCTTTTGCAATGGCGTTCCAATTTTCATCTGCACCCTTTTTACAGGCCTCTGTAGATTTTGTATTATGTACAGTAAATATATTTTATAGTAAATTTATACAATGACTGCATCACATTTTTTGGGGGTCCGTGTAACCAACCTAGTTGTGTAGCACGTTAACCATATAAACATTGAATGAGGTAAGGAATAAGGGGCATATTAGTCAAAACTACTTGAATTCACGCTTGGTCATTCATTAAAATTTTAAAACAGTACTTTGTCAGTTTTTTTTGTTTTCGCTGTTAGATAAAAAATGAAAGTAAATAAATGCAAATAAAAAAGTTATGGTTGGAGAATTGGTTCGGTTTTTACTTTACTTTTCTTAAAGAAATTGCTCAACCTTTAAAGAATTTATTTTGATATCAATATTATTTTATTTTATTTTATTTTTTTTGATATTAGAATATTCTCTCGTAGATTGTAAGTAGTATTGCACACATGTAATGGTATGAAACAAGCTTACATTGACAAAGTTGTTTTGGATTGTACTCACCCAAGACTAATTTCTGGTGAGGGTGGGAAAATCCCTCTCTATGAGAGTGAGAGCAATAATACTAAGGCAGGCTCTTAACCACCCAACTAACTCTTGAGGGGCTGTTATTTTATTTGATTGAAAGGTATATGAATCCTTCTATAGGCCAGTTTGGTAATGTTTCTTGGAGGCTAAAAGCAGTGAAACATGTTTGATAATTTAAAAAAACTTATAAAAAGTTTTTATTTTTTAATAAAAAGTAGAAGTAATTCAGGGGTTATTTTTAGTAGTTTTTTTGAAATTTAAAATACCAATATTATCCTTGAGGGTAGTTTTTTTAATTATAATCAAATAAAAGGATATTTATATCTTTTGTAATTTTATAATACTTTCTTTTTTAATTTACTAAATACTTATTAACTGTTTTTAAGTTCTATATCACTTTTAAAATTATATTTTACTAAACATTCACCTACTTATTTTAACAACATAGTTAAAAGTAGCTTATTTTAAAATTACAGCATTGCCAAACTAAGCATATGTTTCTATAACGATTATTATTTCTAATATAATATTATTTATTTTTAATATGTATTTAAAAAATCTGGTCGGTTTTGTAAAACTCTGACCGGATTGGCTGAGTCACAAAAAACCGTCCGAGTTAGTCGAGTTTTTCTAATTTTCTTGTAGAAACAACTCAATTAGATAAGTAAACCAGTTAAGTGGCCGATTCACTAGTCCGATCGGTCAGGCATGTCCAATTCTAATAATTATGCCCCCAACCCTTCTATCATATTTTCTCTTGTTAGCCCAATAAGTAGCACTTAAATTTAGCTCATAGCACAATATATACAAAATTATATGAGTTTTTTTACTAAGAACTTGTTATAATTCTTAATTTTCAAATACCTTTCAATCTAATTAGTTGTTTTGCATGAAATTAACATAAAAATGCTAGGATTATCATTCTTAAACATCATAGTATCCTCAATTTCATTATTCAACCTAGAATTCTAAAATTCCAAATTCATAGGGTTGGTCACAATTTTACATATTCATCTCACAATTAATGCAATCAAAATCAAATCTTAGAGAGATATAATTAATTACCTGAAATTAGTTTTGCGGATTAGGAAAGCCCAAATTGCCAAGAATCAAAGCACCCTCTTTCACCTTCTTCCTCCCCCATGCACGAAACAAAACTCACGATAGCTCTCCTTGTATTTCTTATGTTATTCCTTTGTCTTTTTATAAACCAATAATAATATAATTTATTTTAAATTACCTAAATAGCCACTTAAATCACTAAATTTAAGAAATTTGAAACCTTAAACTCCAAATTTAATTTAATTATAGTTAAAATATTAGATAATATTTTAGATATTATTACCATCAAAACTAAATTACAAGGTAACTCAAATACAAGTCCATCATCATAAAGAGATTGTCAAGCCTATTTTTGTTTTCAAACATGATAAGCGAGAAAAAAAAAATAGAGAAGAATGACATGGTTTTTCAAAAAGAGCAAATTAAAATGTAGACTTATAAGATCACTCAAGGCCTGTACATAGGTATCTCCAAGAAGCATGTAAATTCATCTTTAAAAAATGTGAAAATCACATATGTGAAATACTAATAGTGAAAAAAAAAAAAAATATTATACCAGTAGACGTAGAAATTTTTTCAAACAACATGAAATTTTCAGTGTATCCAATTTTTATTACCTCAATTTTTTTATTTCCCCCCCACCATAGATGTTCAAAAGGCTTCCAAGTTCAGACGAACATAACAAACCTGTGTCGATCGAGGGCGCGAACGAAGCTACTGTAACGATAACGCTTTGTTCGGATTCGCCTTCGCCTGTACCTCCGTCCTTACCTTCCTTTTGTCTTCGCCTTCATTCGTTGCCTCTGTTCTCGTCTTCGTTCACAGCGACTTTCGGCTTTTAAATCAACCAATCTTTTGAATGCTATTAGCCTTTGAAATGGGCGCCTGCATCCAAAGCCTTCGGATTGGAGGGGGATTGAAGACGTGTCTTTCTCTTCAAATGCACGTGCAAAACGGCGTCGTGTTAGAGGGGAAGCCGCCAATACGGCAGCAATTCACCCTCCCCCGTAACTTCAACCACCTGCTGAGCCAAACTCGAATTCCCCGGGCGCGATAAAACAAACATCTCTGATTTATGGGTTTGATGATTCGAGTTTGCTGATTCTGCGATTCCAATTGCAAGTTGAATGGGATTGAATAGGTTGTGTTTGAGAAATTGAGAACTTGAGAGATCGAGATCGAGATCGAGAGAGAGAGAAAAGATGAAGGAGAATCAAAAACCCTCAAACAACGAGGGAGGAGGAGGAGGAGGAGGAGGAGGGAACAGCAGCTTCGCGGGGGATCCGAGCCTACCCAGATGGGTTTGCCAGAACTGTCGTCAGAGTCTCTGCTTCGTCGGCGTCGATTCCTACGCCGACAGGTTCCTCAACGACTCCTCTTTTCGTCCCGGTCAGTTACTTACTTAGGGTTCCTTCCTTGTCATTCAATTTGTGTTGTCCATTATGACCGTTGCCAACAAGTAGGCTCCTAATTTGATCCGCTGCAGGCGTCTAAGGCCTGCTTCATTCCCCAAACTGCATAACCAAATAGAGTTTGTTCGTTTTAAAACTACAGAAGAAGGATTGTGGGTTTTCTTTTTTGGGCATGGTTTTGATTTTAAAAGTGTTTTAAAAAATTCAAAATGACATGTTTAACGATTGTAACAATTACAATGTTGTTGAAAAAAAGAAGATTTAAAGAGTATTAGAGTGTTGTTTTGTAGCGTTTACCTTTTAAAAGCTCATTTCTCTTTAAAAAACGAAAGAAAGAAAGAAGCTTCCAACACAATTTCAAACACAAAAAAAACCGAAAACAGGTTTTCTTATAAATTTTCAATAAGCTGAAAACAATAACCAATATAATTTTTTTAAATGGCAACATTACTTGCTGAACATGTCGTTAGGAGATATTGCTTGTAGGAAACTGAATTGGGTATTAGGACTTTGGAGATTGCTTGCTTTAACAAACTTTGTATTTTTGTAAGGTGAAGGAAAAATTGAGTCTCATACGTCCTTTGAAAACTGAGCTGGCATTAGCATTTTTAAGATCTATCATAATTACCAAGTCTCTTAGTTGCTTTTAACAAAATTGAGAACTTTTAAAAAAAAATTAAAAAACTTAAATGTTTAAATTTAAGCTCCTTCCTTCAAATCAAATTTGTTTGGAAGTAGAGATAAACATCGGGAGTTTGGTATGTGCTTTTAATTTTGTGTTTTGATTTTATAATTTGAATATTTATTGGAATTGGAGTTTGAATTTTAAAAATAAATTTTGTTTGATAGGATAGAAAATGTATTTTAAAATGAATATATTTTTAAATCAGGTCTCACAAAAATTGATAAAAATAGAATATAGTAAGCCCATACAATAAAGTAGAGAAATGATAAAAACAATTAAAAACAAATTGACACAAAAGTTTTGAATTTGGAATTTAAAAAAACAATTCAAACTTATTTTAAAAAAACAGTTACTTTATTCAAATAACACTTTATTCTGAAAATAGATCTATCAAATACACTTTGTTTGATGGATTCTACTTCTGAAAATTTAATTGCGTTTTGAAACCAACTAACCAAACAGACCCATAGATAATAACTTTTGACATGCTTGAATCATTAGTACAAAATTTGCAGCTTTTGGCTGAACTTGAGTTCTGGATTCAAATGTTCTTTTTTTGTTTTTTGGAGATCCAAAATAAGTGGTCCTTGTCCAGCTGTCCCAATAGGATTTGTCGTCCTGACAAAGAATGATCAAGAAACAATTAACAAAGAACATTGCTGTGGCACTATGGGAGATCAACCTGTATAGCCTGCAGGATGGATGCTCACCGAACCATCAAAAAACAGTGCTAGTTTTATTGAACAGACCATGCGGTTTTGAGCTATACTCAATTATGGCAAATAAAGATGAAAGTTCAGGAATTAATTAAGCTAAGAGACCCAACGTTCATAATAGGAACTCCAAAACAACTGTGTCCTTCTCCCAATAAGATATGTCATCCTGACAAAATGATCAAGAAACAATGGACAAAGAACATTACCATGGCACCACACTCGTATAACCTGCAGGATGAATTCTCACCAGACTGAGAAAATGGTGCTAGCTTTATTGAAAACCCATGAAGTTTTGAGCTGGATTCTGGATCTGGATTTGAATGTTGGCATTGGAATGTGTTGCTAATTAGTATAGACAGTTGAGACAAAAGAAACATTGTTTTGGTGGAGAATGGGGATATCGAGATGTTTCTTTTTGTTTTAACCAATTTTTTGAAAAATACATACAGGAATGCAAGGTGCGTCAGTTCATGGTGCTGGCACTGGCAACGTATCTAGTTCAACACGTATGGACAACTCATATGTTGTGCTGCCAAAGCAAAGAGCCCAATTACAGGGGGTCCCGCCTCGGCCTCGTGGATCTGCCCAGCCAGATTCAAGTTCGTCTGGAAAGGCAATGGAAGATTCATTTGTTGTCCTGCCCCCTGCGGCAGCATCTGTCTACAACTCTGAGCCTGCTCCTGATGGGGCTGGGGCCCAATTACCTTCACCAGAAGGAAGCATCAATACTCCTTTGCAGCCAAATAATTCTGGGTTTCACTCAACTATTACTGTCTTAAAACGTGCATTTGATATTGCAACAGCTCAGACACAGGTATGTCTGGTTAAGTGGTATTTATTTTATGCAGAGGATTTTTCGTATGGGCTTTATGGTATTGCTTGTTTAAGTCTTCCTTTGTGTGTACTATTTATCTTTGAAAGTATTTGAATAAATTCATGATCTGATATAATCCTTTTTCTCTCCTTTTCTAGGTTGAGCAACCTCTGTGTCTTGAGTGTATGAGGGTGTTGTCTGATAAACTTGACAAGGAGGTTGCAGATGTGAACAGGGACATCAAAGCATATGAAGCTTGTCTTCAGCGCTTGGAGGGTGAAGCACAAGATGTGCTTAGCGAGGCTGATTTTCTTAAGGAAAAACTAAAGGTATTTATCTATATAGTAATGGATGAGATTCATTGCTCATATTTGAGCAAAGGTTGTTAGTGTCTGTAATTTATGGAGTCCACTGAACTAAGGAATTGAGATGTTCAAATTATTTTATATATAGTGTAGTAATTAGTCTGTAAGTGCTGTGGCAGCTGAATAAACAGATTGAAAATTTTTCATCCCTAGGTCAATATATTCTTTTGATATATATATATATATTTTGCTATTAAGATTGAAGAAGAAGAGAGGAAACTCGAAGCAGCAATTGAAGAAACGGAACAACAGTGTGCAGAAGTGAATAATGAAGTCAAAGAACTAGAGTTGAAATCAAGTCGCTTCAAGGAATTGGAAGAGAGGTAACCTTTTTATCCTTCCATTTTTTGTCAAAATGAATTCAATTGTGGGTGCTTCTCGGAAATGTAGATCTGGACAGTTTTTGATAACTCTTTCCTTCCTTAATTGCTTCTTGTTTGTCAATTGTCTTGATACGCTCCAGGTACTGGCATGAATTCAATAATTTCCAATTTCAGTTGATTTCACATCAGGTAATCTTCTAGTTGCCCGTGTATTTTCTATTTCTTTTTGTCTGATGTACCCATTGACAACTCCTAAGATACCAGCTTTGGTGTACTTTGGAAATGAATATTTCTAAAATATTTTTGGCTTTTGCTTATTTGTGTTAGCTGTGAAATAACACCTAAAACGGTTCAGTTACATGCAAGTATAATAAGTCCCAGTGTTTTTGCTTCAAATGTGTTTTTAGAAACAATTTTTTTTTATGATAGAAAGTAAAAAGAAACTGTTTTAGGGTCCAATTTTTTCTACTTCAGTCTTGGGGTATCGGTTTTAGTGTCATTGAATTATCTGGACTGTGATATCATTATCCATACTTTGCAAAAGGAGAACTACTCATATTGAATTGTGAGCATTGACATATATATTGGTCGCCTGAGTTTTTTTTTTCTTGATGGGGTTGCGGGTTTAGTAGCTGTTTCCTCCCTAGCTTGTCAAGGAGTGATACTTTGATGATAGTTGATGCTTATGTTACTTGCCTGTATGTAGTGTGTTTCTTCTCTAGAGTTTATCATTCAAAATTCACCAAGGTTTCCACTAACAGGAAGAGAGAGATGCTATCTTAGCCAAGATTGAAGTTTCTCAAGCACATCTAGAGTTGTTGAAGCGGACCAATGTACTTAATGATGCCTTCCCGATCTGGCACGATGGTGAATTTGGAACAATAAACAATTTCCGACTCGGAAGACTTCCTAAAATTCCAGTAAGAATATTATCCCTGACAATAAATCTTACCCACTAATCTGAGAAGTTATTTTGACAGTTGATACTAAAAATTGTCCTTATTTCCCTCCTTTTCTATACTCCCCAAAGATTTGGGAAGTGGTTCTCTGCTAATAATTGTGTCATATATTTCAACATTTTTTGGTCTGTTTGTGTTTTTATAACAAGAGAGAGATTTGTCCATATGGCAAATGACTTCTTATGGTTACTTTGCAATATACTTAGGTCGAGTGGGATGAGATAAATGCTGCCTGGGGTCAAGCTTGCCTTCTCCTTCATACCATGGCACAGTATTTCAGGCCGAAGTTCCCGTATCCTTAGGAAAATTACAGATTCTAGACTGCATCTCTAACTTTTTACTGTTGTGAACATAAAGTTTTAGCTTTCAGTTTGTTTGTTTTTGGGTGTGTGTCCATAAGCTAGATGTTTAGTTTAATTAATTTGTTGTACTAAAGCTAACTTAGTTTCATCTTTGCTTCCGTATAGCTATGACCTTATGACCTTCAGCCAGGTGATATTGTCTTCTGCATTAACTTTAGAGTTAATAGATTAGCAGGGTATGTGTGCCATGCTTGTTGTGATTTGAGTACTTCATGGAAACGCATACACTTTTACAAATGTTAATTTATTTTTGAAGTGGCTGTGTTTTTCTTTTTTCACATTGGTATTTTGGGAATTGTAGTTTTTTTTAATTGTTGACTTCTAGATATCGAATCAAAATACTTCCCATGGGGAGCTACCCTCGTATAATGGATAGCAGCAACACAACTTATGAGCTGTAAGCTATGCTAACCCATTGTTGCTTTTTTTTCTTTTATCATTGAACATACATATTTAAATGCAACTTACAGTACCAGCTTGCCTTGTGGGTGTTTGGGACATAAATAGTAGCTTGATATACTTTCTATTCATCTGCCTGGGAATTGTACTGACTAATTATGAGTTTATAATGCGCTCCTTTTGAAGCAACTTTTGCGTTCGTTTTTTAGGTTTGGTCCCGTGAACTTGTTTTGGAGCACTCGCTATGATAAAGCAATGACATTGTTTTTGACGTGCCTTAAGGACTTTTCTGATTTTGCAAATTCCAAGGATCAAGAAAACAATATCCCCCTCGATAAATGTTTCAGATTGCCATATAAGTAAGTTCTTTCATTGTTGTAAATTAATGTATTACATGAATTACCAATTGATATATTTGACCGTGTTGGATGGGTGTGAATTTATTTACATATATTTTGGCCTGGAAAGATGTGGAACCGTTCATGTGTGATAAACTTGATTTCACGGTTTGTGGCTTTAACTAATTAAAATGCCCTTGCCCCATACCCCAAACTGAAGGGTCACCACACCAGGGTTAATTGTTTATGTATGAGCTTTCATTTATTTTAATTTTAATTTCTAATTTCGCATTTGTAAAAACGGCCTGACAACAACTTCACCTGGTCTATGTTGGTTATTGCAATTCATGTTGCTGTCTAGTTTCTGCCGGTATTGATGTTCAAACAAAATCCACCGTATATAGTCTACTCGTCATCTCTGATGGTCATGAGTGTCTGTTATACTACACTTTACATGGTGCTTAGTTATCCAGAACTTAAAATTTCAGGATTGAGAGTGACAAAGTGGAAAATTACTCCATCACGCAGAGCTTCAACAAGCAGGAGAATTGGACCAAAGCTCTCAAGTACACGCTCTGCAATTTGAAGTGGGCTCTCTACTGGTTTGTTGGGAACACAAACTTCCAGCCTCTCTCTGCAACGGCTGCTTCACCTAAGGAAGTTTCAGCTGCAGGCTCTTTGTACCTCAAACGTGCTAACGATTACAAGTCTTGAGTCTCGAAACTCATCCAACCATTGAGATGTCCACTATGCATAGTGCAACAGTTATTGTAAATATACTAATTGTTGGCACTTGTCGGTAATTAGTTGCAATTATAATGTAGTTTTTTATGAAGAAAATGTTCACAGGGGTGGTACGGTTGTGTGCTGCGTGCAGCATCACCATCAGGAGCCTGTTTCCCAATGCTGATTTTTAAAGTCGTGTAAACGATGTAAATGGCTTAAAATATTATTTGATAATGAGGTTGAAATACAGTCGTTAAGTATGTAAAATGATAAAATAATTTTAAATAATCTAGTCGACTGTTGGTTTGACATATACACATATACGGCTTTGGAGAATATGTCGTTAAATCGGTGGAACTTATTAACCCCAAAGCTGTCATTCAAATTAATTGAATTGCGAAGTATCTTTATTCAATTTTGATTGGAGTAATAAATAAGTGTCGTAAAATGGGTAATATTATACTTGGTTGGATTCATTGAGTACGTGCTTTTCTTTCTTTTGTATGAGTCTTTTTTGTTTTTTTTATTACTTTGATTAAGACTTACTACTAATTTACAAATAAATATATTTAAAGGTTGCTTTTGAACGATAATATACAAATTTTAAATTTAAAACTTACTTTTTTGATGAACTACTACTATAATCATAAAATGCCTATTTAGTCTCACTCTAAAACACATACCATCAATAATATTAGAAGAGTATGTAGATTGTACATTTTTATTACTGTTGTTGAGAGAATGTTAATACACGAATTTCCTCCACAACTTTTTCATATTAGAAACACACTTGTCTACAGTTACACTCGGTTAAAGTAAAAGTAAAATCCCCAACAATGAAGACAAATATTACACATGAGGAAACAACCCCTAAAGCAATAGCCCAAATCACTAGAAAGACGAGAGAAGCCACTAAAAGCAGCCAATCAATGCAGGTAGAGCGATTCTTCGGCCGTGAAATCGGGCTTGGCCGGCTTAGGGGGAAGCAAAGACAGTGACCTCCGAGGGAACCTTGCAGTGCGGCCGCGGTGTCGCTGCACGGTGCGGAGAGCATTTGCGGCGAACTTGGATGCGTAAATGGTGGCACCGAGGCAGCTGGCCGAAGCCACGCCGCCTCCCCGTGCCACGGCATCCTTCAGCATGTCCTCTGCCTCGCGCAAAGACCTGTCAAGCTTCTTCTTGAAGTAGCGCCGCCAAGCCAGTTGTATGAAGCAGGCTGCCCAAGTCCTCCAATGCTGAGAGTAGAACCTTGGAAACCAACAACAAATAATAAAGAACAACGTTATAACAGTGTTTGGTGTGCGGTTGAAACAAAAAACCAGACCATATGAATGCATGGACAGACACTAACTTGCTGTGGACGTGCGTACATTCTCATTCTCTCTCTGTTTTTTTTAAATATATTATATATACATATATACCTGAAAGCGTGCCGGAGCTGCTTGGTGTGGAGACGACGAAACTGCGATGCCACTAACTTGATGTCGTCGGCCATTAGCGCGAAGGCTTCGACTTGTGAGATGGCTTGTACGGTCCTGGTGGAGGTGGGGAGGCTGGTGGAGTGAGGGTCCAATGCCCAGGTGAGGAGCTCTTCTCCGCAGAAGTCGCCGGCCTTGAGACGCACAGAATTGAAGAAGCCAGTCCTTCCACCATTGGTGGTTGACGTCAGGAGGTTCCCACGCATCACGAACAACATCTCATCCACTGGGTCACCCTCACGGAGGATGAAGCTCCTCTGCGTGTAGAGCACTGGCCGTAGGTGATCGCACACTGCATCTAGCACCCCTTGGTCCATTTTTTTAAACATTGGAACCTGATAAATAACCCAAACTTAATCGATCCTCTATGAAAATATATATTATTATCACCCAAAACACACACACACACACGTGTTGTCAGAATTAATGTGTACCCACCCTCATGAGCAGCTTCAAGCAAAGATGGTGCTTGATGTCCCTCCTGAGGTCTTTAGGAAGATTACGGATGAGAGTTTCTTCCACCACCCCCCGGGTTTCTTGCCACTTGTATTGTTCGTACCGCCTTATGCGCTCCCTCAGGGTCTCAGGAAGCATGCGGTGGGACATCCACTGCTCCATGTCTTGCCTTCGCACTCTCATCTCTTCTAATCTAACATTTGTGGATTGCAGATATTTCTGGGAACGCAGTAACACCAGCAACGACGACACCAATAGAATGAGATATACAGAGCACTTCAAATTAACTCTAAAACTCAAACATGCATTGCTGGATAACTGTAAAGCACATCATTTGGGAAATTGAGCTCTTGCCTGCATATTTCCAATGAGGGAGGAAAACAGAACCAACCCAAAGACTGAAATGAAGATGGCAAAGATGATCTCCCCAACAAAGTTGCTTGTTTTAAGGTTTTGCCCAAGAGAGCTGACAAATGTATAATTGAGTCAATTAAGAGTCGATGAAGAGATGATAATATATATATATATGCGTGTGTGTGTGTGTGTGTGTGTGTGAGAGAGAGAGAGAGAGAGAGAGAGAGAGACAGAAATTTGATCAAAAGTTAGACAAACCTAAGGTTTCGCAAGCCCCACCAAAAGCAGTAGAAGAATTTGCTTGGAAAATCTTTGGAATCTGCTTCTGCAACACGAGACTGGAGGGCATCGAGGAATATCCCAAAGTTGAAGAAGCGTTTAGTGTCATTTGGTTCTGTATGGGGGCAAAAGTTGTTTAGATGATTCCTCAGAAGTGTGTCGTTCTGCGGCCGATCCATTCCACAGTACAAGTATCTGTAATCACACTTTTTACGATCACGCTGACATGCCTCCCTCCAGCATTGATCTTGACGCTCTATTGAAAACATATACCAAAATGCTCCAACAAGCTGCCAGATGAGACTCATTTGATCACTAAATTCATATAGACAACCTGATGCTGTTTCAAGGAAGAGGAAGAACAACCCCCCCCCCCCCCCCCCCCCCATGTTTTGGAACTAACCTCTAGCTTCCTATTTCTATTAGTTTGTTATTTGTACGGGTTCCCTATTTGTTTGAGGCGTCCCAGTATGATAGCAATTTCATTTCTGTTTTTCTTTGCCTGGCTATAAATAGGCCCTTTGCATATAAATCGAGAGTTGGGTATATATAAAGTTGAGATTAAAAGAATGACTGTAGCTGCCTACCTTCCCTATGCCTCTTCTCTGTTTATTGATTGTTTTTGTTTTCCCTTTCTATCCTATTTTAATTTCTAATTTAAAGATGTGGTCCTGCTTGGACTGATTTACATCATCAGTTCTAGGTTACAACTTTATATCTTCCAGTAACTTGGGGAGGATCTATTGAAATTCAGTGGTTAACAGTAACAGCTTTCATCATCCACTTCTTGTCTTCCCAGCAGCATAGAAGGTTCGGTGTGTGTGTTTCTCCAAGTTATTTTTGTGGGGGTTTTTTCAATATGCTTGCTTATACACAATGGGTTGTTCTTATCAGGGTTTCTAACAAGCCTTAACTGCTATATTGGTGCTTTTGCAAGCTTAAAAATGTGGAAACTCACATGACTGGCCAGCATATACAGCAAGAGATTGAAAGCAGCTCCAGCCCATGCCGTCTCAGTAAACATGCCGGCTGCACTCGTCACTTGTTTCCACACCGGCAGAATCCGAAAAATTCTTGGTACATACTGGCAGAATATCACATACTTGAGCCACTCCTTTGTGATCAGTGGAACGGGGCCCTTCAATTTTAGGATGATTAGGTGCAATAAAAGCACTGCCTGAAAGAGATTACAATCACACGTTCAACTTCACATATAACTAATCAACACCCAACACACACACACACACACACACACACCCATGCCTTCGATTTTAAAAATCAAATGAACATGGAAAGGTCACGAACTTGGGGGATGGGGAGTATAGAAAGAACGTCGATTAAAAAGTAGGAGAACAAGTATCGTCTCCGGATGAGCGAGGGATCCTTTATCAATTCACCCCTTCCAAAAACCCGAGAAGGAGGAGCGATAAACCCGGTGCGAAACTGGAAGATGATGTGAACCAGATAGAAGACGTCATTAAAGGAACGAAGGACGCAGGCGATGATCGCCAAGTTACGGTCCAAGCTGAGGCAGCTTTTAGAAGCATCAACCACTGGGACGTAGAAGAAGAGCGGGTCCAGGGACACAGCAACCACACAGGAGAGCACAAATGTTCTGTTCCAACGCTGAAGAAACCGCTCCTGGGGATCAAGAATCATCTTCCGGGAACGCGCGCGCTTCCTTTGTTGGCCAATCACTCGGGTGACTTGGGCCTCCTCGTACGTGTTGCCGTTTCCTTAATCGAGTTTTTGATCCCTTCCCGTGCTCCCTCCCATCCGGTCATTACAATCCCAACACCAGCAGGTGGTCTGGTCTGCTCCTCTTCTGTGGAGTTTCTCCACCATCAATGTGAAATCGCTCCTTAGAATTGAAAGACCCAATGGACCTGCAAATTCAAATATGGGTAAACCTTAAAATGGAGGGAAGACAAGTTCAATGATCCCGTGTTTTTAGAAATTACACGCTGTGCAAAACCCTGTAAAGATTAATTCAAGAGACTGAAATGAGCTAACCTTAAATATTTGTCTACATGAGAGCAGTTGGGGACACAGGTGACGAGCTTAGACTGGATTGTAGACTATAACGTTAGACTCTCCCGCGTATATTTATTGTCACCCGGAGCCCCGCGTTCTGAAAATAAAAGGTTTGTCTCATCTGTTTCCTGGAAGTCATGTCCTGTTCTTTTCTTTGATACTGCAGTTTTCCCAGCAAACAAGCGGAAATGTGGCTCCAAGGGGCAGAAGCGTAGCTTTCAGGAATTTTCTTCACTGAGAACAACCGGTGGGGTGGTCCTCCCTAGCGATGAAGCTTGGTGGGAACTGTAGAGGCTTCACTTGACCCCACTCTCCCTGTATGGCTGAAGATCAAAAATACACTGCAGAGAGATGGCGCGAGAAGACTAGCTAGTAAGTCAGCGGCGGGGAAGAAAGGTCCTCTCCAACAATACGGTCAAAACTCAAAAAGGCGCGTACCGTGTGGGAGCCAGTGCTTTTTTGCCTTGGCCAATGCTCCGTAGCTTTGCGTCTCTAAAGCTACTTTAGCATTACTTACACGCATGGGCGCATTCTCGGATGATCGATTGAATACTGGGTCGAGCAAACCTTGAACATGCGGTCGAGTACCTCCCACGGCCCTTACGTCGACAGCAACTGCTCGAGCCTCAAGCGAGTAGGCATTGAACACGGCCAGATGTACTGTTTGAAACTTCAAATTACTATTTTTGGTTCTTTTTTTTTTATTTGTAATTACGCCCGATTTAAATGAAAAGGACATGTACATAAATAATATATATGTTTTAATGACATGTCATCCTTAAATTGCCTAGTGAGGTTTGTTTCTCTAACCCTTGGATAGCTGGAGTGCAACTGAGGTTCTCTCTGCCCATGGACGACTAGAGTGCAATCAACTGTGAATGTGATGCGACGAGTTTCCCACCAACAACTGATCTGAGTGGAAATTTATTCATTTTCTCGTTTTGTTTTTACCAGGTCTTGTGATTTCCGACCAGCAAGAGCAAGCCTCTCTTGCTTTACCTACAATTTCTTCCCAATCAATCGCAACCGATCGAAAGATATCTATGCAGCTAACCAGAAACATACACTGATACACACATGGTATGAAACTGAATATTTTTGATACCAATTGGTTATATTTTAATATAACAAGAAACATACACACACATAGGTTCTTGACTCTAATTTCCGTTCAAAACTTCAAATTGCTAACGAGCACCTCACCCATCGAGCTCCAATGATGGCGCAGGGAAAAAGATGTTACTCAAGCTTCCAGCTTGAGCAAACCTCGAAAAGGAATTGAACACTTCCTCATGGCCCTCACGTCGACAGCAACGCAAACGTTGCTTGAGCCTCAAGCTCGAATGAGCTTCCAACAGGCATTGAGCACATTCTCGGATCATTGCTCGAATATGGTGTTGAGCAGAGGTTCGAGCTCCAATCCTGATGTAGATAATAAGATGTTGCTCGAGCCTTTAGCTAGAGAAGGCATCAAACACCTCCCCATGACCTTCATGTCAACAACAATGCAAACGCTGCTCAAGCTCGAACAAGCCTCTAACAGGCATCGAGCACCCCTCTCATGGCTAAATGTATGAATTTCTGGTTTCATCTACCGTAAAAAAAATTTTTTAATTTCAAATAGTTATATTTTTGTGTTCAGTAGACTATCTTGGGCCTTTTTTCAATTTGTAAGTATCAGCTAGAACACGCCCGATTTAAATGAAAAGGACATATCCATAAATAATATATGTTTTAATGACATGTACGTAGTTAAATTGCCTAGCGAGGTTGTTTCTTCGACACGTGGACAATTGGAGTGCAATCGAGGTTCTCTCGGCCACATGGATGGTTGGAGTGCAATCAACTACGAATGTGATGGGATGAATCCCAATCCCGTCCGGCACACCTAGCGACGAGCTTCCCACTGACAACTGATTTGAATGGAAATTTGTTCATTTTCTCCTTTTGTTTTTACCAGGTCTTGGGATTTCCGACAAGCAAGAGCAAACCTCTCCTGCTTTACCCATAATTTCTTTCCTATCAATGGCAACCGATTTATTTTATTTGGCATTTGAGCTGCTGGTGCAAGTAGGGATCAGAAGACGTCTATGCAATTGACCAAAAACAAACACACAATATGAAACTGAAATTTTTGTATACCAAATGGTTATATTAAAATATGGATGGTCCACATGAGTGAACTTGATACTAAAATAAATAATTATTTTATTCCACTAATAATAAACTCCCACTATATAATAATAATAATCAAACAATATTACTATCAATCTTTCCAACTTGATTATAAGTCAACCATTCAAGAACTTGCATATTAAAGTGCAGTATTTAGATGTTCGACGTTAGATAAAGTGCTCCTACATGACTTACATGTGTAACTTATTTGTATGTAGCATTGCTCAATTCTAATACTACTATTCATTTTACATATTGGTGCTATTATTTATAAATATTTACAATGACCTTAGATTAAATCATTCAACTATAAAAATAATCCACACCATAATTTTTATAGAATATGCATGTATCATATGCATACCCAGTAATAGACTTTGATAGGTAATAGGATGTTATAATTTTCAACCACAAAAGAAAACACAAAATGTTATATAATAAATACTTAAGTAAAATATATCTTAATTAATTAGACATAATTACTTTATATAACATTACCTCAACACTTCACCCATAGTAGATCTCTGTGACCATTGCCCCCCCCCCCCCCTCGATTGTTGTGCAACCTCCGCCACATCCTCTTACCACTACTCCTCTCTACGAGTGTTCCATATGCAGATCGCTTGGAGAAGGAGAAAAGAGAGGTGGACAATAGGGAAATAATTTTTTTTTAATAAAAATAAGGATAATTTGAAGAAAAGTATTTAAATGCAAATTATAAAATGACTCTCTCCATGTGAAAAATTATTCACTTGTAGAGATAATTAATTTAAAGAGTAGTATTGGAGATGCTTAAAGATAAGTCATGTCGATTTTTTATGAGAAATTATAGATACAATTGGAGTCGCATAATCTTTGCATTACCATGTTAATGAGTCACGATGTGATTAGTAGGAAATTAGTGATAAGTTTTTTTAGAACAATCACAATGCAACACGTCAGTACGATAATGCAAAAATGACGCGACACCAATTATAAAAGGTATTTTGCATTTTTCATTGGTTTAAATGAAAAATAACTTGCCACAAAAAATCATTTCTAAACAAAACTAGATAATTTGGTCATTGAACTTTGTTCAAAAAATGAACCAATTTTTAAAGGAATGAGACTAAACGGCGACGTTTGGAGATTCCATCGGATCGTCGTTTATTTCCCTCGGTCGGAGCCCCCTCTCCCATCATCCCCCGGCCCTCGCTTAAACCCTATCAATCCCCCCTCCTGACCTATAAAGACAACCCCTCTCTCTCTCTCTCTCTCTCTCTCTCTCGTTACCACTCACCATACCAGCATTCAGCCCCCCAGCCGACTCCCTCACTCCGACCGCCTCGCTCCATTTCCAATCTCCGTCATCAAACCCTCACCTGCAACCCTAATAATATGCCGGTGAAGCTGCTTCATCCGCTGCGTTTCATCATACCCTCCTCCCTCTCGCCGGTCGCCCGCTGCCTCCCCATAAAGCTCCGCCCGCCGGTCTCCTCATCCGCCGCCGCCGCCGCCGCTGCATACCCCATCCTGTCCCGCGCCTTCACCTTCAAACTCAACTACCGGTTTGTCGGAGATACGGGCCTCCGGAGGTTCTCCACCCGCCCGGACACCCCTGGAGCAGACAGTAGGGCTTCCAAGAGCCTCATCGACGATGAGGCTGACCTTGATAGCTGGGTCAGTTCCCTGACGGGACCGGGTCGCATGGTGGGGGAAGACTCGGGCCCTGGATCGGATCGCAACAGGAGCAGTACTACTGGTACTGTCCGAGATAGGGACTCGGGGTTCAAGAGGCCAAGGGATGGAGGGGACTTCGGAAGCCGCGGCAGCGGTGAGTTTGGAGAGAGGAATTCTCGGGCAAAAGTTTCAAATTTCGGCACCAAACCTCCATTCGGTAGCGAGAGGAAGTACGACGGGCGAGGCCGTCCGGGTGATTTCAAGAATTCTCAGAGGGGTTCGTGGGGAAATAAGTCTAATCCCGAGCGGAGATCGCGATTTGGAAGCGATTTAGAAGAGGACGAGGACGAGGACGATGACGATGACGATGAAGACGAGGATGATGAAGAGTTGTACAAGAGCCCTGCAAAGGGAGGTCTCAGAGGGATGGATGCGGGTCGTATGAGCAGGGGTGGGCGTCGCGGAGGAGGGCGAAATGGGGGAATGAGGACTATTGGGGAGAGGGACTCTAGAAGTGGGCGGAGATCGAGATTTGGAAGCGATTTAGACGATGACGATGACGAGGACGAGGACGATGACGATGACGATGAAGACGAGGATGATGATGAGGTGTACAAGAACCCTGCAAAGGGAGGTCTCAGAGGGATGAATTCGGGTCGTATGAGCAGGGGTGGGCGTCGCGGGGGGAGGGGGAAATGGGGGAATGAGGACTATTGGGGAGAGGGGCTCTAGAAGTGGGCGGAGATCGCGATTTGGAAGCGATTTAGAAGATGACGATGACGATGGCGATGAAGATGAGGATGATGAAGAGGTGTACAAGAGCCCTAAAAAGGGAGGTTTCAGGGGGATGAATTCGGGTCCCATGAGCAGGGGTGGGCGTGGTGGCGGATGGGGAAATGGGGGAATGAGGACTAATGGGGAGAGGGGCTCTAGAAGAGGAGCGCGTTTTGCCTCCAGCTTGGTGAATGATGATGATGATGAGGAGGAGGAGGAGCCATTGACTAGTTTAAAGGACTTGGTGAGTGAGGATAGCGCCAGTGATGATTCTGAAGAGGATGCCGATTTTGACCAAGAGGTAGAAAATGGACGCTCTCTGCCTCCAGCAAGGACCAAGGCTGTCCCTCGGGTTTCATCCTCTCCCGGGGGCAGTGATTCTTATCTAAGTGACAGCAGGTGTGCCGTTTTTTTTCTAATTCTACTTGTAGCTATCAGTTCCGACTTCCGATTTTTCATTTCATGCATGTTTTCCGCTGTATGTGCGTGGACATTTTTAGAATTGCATTTGAAGGTTGAATTGTTGGAACTTTAAAATGGCAAGGTTACTGGCAGTACCAAATTTAGTCGGAGGTTGCCTGGGGTAGGATTTCTTAGATTTGTTTCTGAACGTGAAACATTTGAGACCTTGATGATTAAACCTTGAGTCTGCAAGGTTCTTCATATTTGGGAAGAAGAACCTCTGCTAAAATTGAATGCTAAAGGTATAATTCGCTCACTTGTAATTTTTTAATGCTCGCATAGAGTGAACTAATCTAATGCTATAAGGAAATCTATAATAGTAGATCTCTGTTAGAATTGTACCACTAACACGTACAATTCTAAACAGCGTGTCCAATATATGGTTCCCTCCCTAGTTCTGCATGGAAGCATCCTTTTACCCCCATATCAATATAAGACAATAACGGATTCCTTCTCAAGTTTTTGATTTATTATTGTTATTTTTTATGAAAATATATCTCCTTGTGATGACAGGGGCTAACTCACTGGTAAGAGCAGTCTTTTCTTGGCCTTGATCCTTACCTTCTTAATCATAAAGTCAATCTGCATCACAGGAAAAATGTTTGAACTCACAAATTCCTGCCACACTGATCCAGGAGGTGTCAACTCTAGTGATATATGAGTAACATTGGGTTGATTAGTTGGAATCTGGAATCTGAAAAATGAAGGATATAATATGAGACTGATGTAACATATATGCCTGGATGCTGCAAATTCAGTTAGTGTTACTGTTAGCATGTGATGTGTGATGTGTTTTCTTAACCAATTTCAGGTGCTTATCAGACATTGTCATCTACATAACTCTATATGTTCTGAGTCATTGCTTCCCAGATAAACCCCAATAAATTTTTATGAAAATTTCATGGGTCGATGGTTCCATTGATTCATGACTGGAGAAAAATAGCTGATTTTGGATTTATTCTCTAGTAAATTCCTTCTGGTATCTTATGATTAAGTATACACTTTCAGGTTTGATCAGTGTTCAATCTCTCCACTGTCTTTAAAAGCAATCAAGGATGCTGGATATGAAAAGATGACAATAGTGCAAGAGGCAACTCTTCCTGTCATTCTCAAAGGTTTGCTTTATTAGTTGCGACTATGAATGACAAGATTTGAATTAAACTGTTAACTATAATCTTGTTAGTGGTTTGCGATGCACATAAAAAATTTGTTGGGATACCTCACTGTGTTAAATGTGAACCAGCTAAATGCTCCAGATCTTATTTCCACTAGGAAAAAAGGAGAATATAGAATTCTAGTGTGATGATGCTGGATTTAGATATTGTTTGAATGGGGATAATCAAGGACTTTACTAGAGAATCCTATTGGGTTCATCCCTTGCCTTGATACCTCATCAGTTTGAAGGATAAAGTAGGATGATGCTGCAAAATTTGTCATGGACCTCAGGGAAAGAGTCCTATTTGCCTGCAGAAATGGAAAGATTGGATTGTTGAATGGTTATGCTATTCAAGTTATTGCATAGGGTAGCTCATTTATGGTGTTATTGTTGGTGATCAATTATGCGCCCCTGAAATAACTATTGGTGCATGACAGGAAGTAGCATCTTCTTCTACACTTCAATTATTCCCCATAAATTTAATTTATTTGTAATTTCATTTCCGTTTGGCAATGTATTTATTACTGATGAGTTGTGTGTTTTAGGGAAGGATGTCTTAGCCAAGGCAAGAACGGGCACTGGCAAAACTGTAGCATTTTTGGTAAAATGTTTTCTTGTCCACAGTACTCTATGCCTGTTCCTGTTTATGCGATCTCATCTATAGTTTTTTTTTGGGTGATGGTGTGGGGGAGTGGATACAGTACAAAATCAAACAAAAAAAGGATAAAGTATTCCTCAACAAGACAACTGTAATAGTTTGACCATGGATCAAACTAACCCATGGTTTTAAATAAATATTTTCATTTCAGCTTCCTTCAATTGAAGTCATTGTAAAGGAACCTCCTGCTGAGCTTGATCAAAGACGTCCTCCCATTACTGTACTTGTGATATGCCCAACCCGAGAGCTTGCCAGTCAAGCAGCTACAGAAGCTAATACGCTGTTAAAGTACCATCCTTCTATTGGTGTTCAAGTTGTCATTGGAGGCACTAGGCTTGCTTTAGAACAGAAACGCATGCAAACAAACCCTTGCCAGGTGAGCCCCCTTCTCTTAAGAGACTATGTATCATGAATGCATAGCTCATTGAACCATAGGGTTTCAAGTAAGGTAGGTAAATAGAATTATTGTGATTTTTTAAACTCAATTCATTGTTGAACTGCTATACATTTTTTTATTTAATTTTTAGGGGAGGTGGTAGTGGCACATACAAACTGGTAGGGGCATGTTCCCCCTCAGCTTGTTCCTTAATTAATATATGAATCGTGTAATTTGAAGATATATTTTTCAGAATTTCTTTATAAAATTTTAATTTTTTTAATTATATAATTTTCATCTCGCCTAAACTCATTTATATTTGGCTTGCCATGCTCATTTAAACTTAAATATTAACTTTATTTTGTTTAAATTATTTTAAAAAATATAATACTGATTTATTTAGCATCAAATTATTAAATTTAACATCAATATAATTAGTAGTTAATAATGTAAAAATATTAGTATAAGTAAATTAATCAATATAACAACATAAGTTTGTGAGACTTAGACATAGACCAATTAAGCTAATGCACCAAACAAAACTAGGCTTGAGCTAGGGCTTGTTAAGCTCAGGTTTGAGCTTGCCTAAAATTAGTAATGAACAGAGTTTTTGAGAGCGGATCCCAAGAGATTCATGAACTTTTTGGCTTGTTAGCAGCCCTAATTCATGGTTATTAGAACAAAGTCTCAATTCATCTTAAACTGTTTTCTTTGATGTTCTTTAACATGTTTCCTTATTTGATTATGTTGTGATGTGCAGATTCTCGTAGCTACACCTGGAAGGCTTAAAGATCACATTGAGAATACTCCAGGATTTGGAACGCGGCTGAGGGGTGTGAAAGTCCTTGTACTTGATGAAGCTGATCATTTGCTAGATATGGGATTCCGAAAAGACATTGAGAGGATCATTGGTGCTGTTCCTAAACAACGACAAACCCTTTTATTTTCTGCCACAGTTCCTGCAGAGGTTTTTTTTTCTTTCCATAATGTTATGTGATATGCATTATAAAATTCAGAAAAAAGAAGTATCATGATGAGGATATATCTTTTCAAAAAAAGGTGGATGTTTATATTTAGATATATATATATATATATATATATATATATATTTGGTGTAATAGGTACGACAAATCTGTCATATTGCTTTGAAGAGGGATCATGAGTTTATCAATACAGTTGAAGAGGGCAGTGAGGAGACACACTCGCAGGCAAGCATTTTGTTTACCTCTTTTTGAGATATTGTATAAACGTTTCAAGTTACTCAAATATTAAAATCTAGAAACTTTTCAGGTCAAGCAGATGCATTTGATTGCTCCGCTAGATAAGCAATTTTCACTACTATATGCTCTTCTGAAAGAACATATCTCAGATGACGTCGACTATAAGGTTTGTACCGTTGCTCCAAAGCTTGTTTTGTGGAGTATTATTCAGTCCAAACTGTAAAAAAAAATCAATTCATGCCTTTCATTTCGTGTGCTAATATTTATGGCTATTGAAATCCTTGTGAATGTAGGGAGTTTGAAGAAGCATGTAAATATCATATAGTATAATATTTATAGAATTTAATTACTTTTAAAGTGCCTACATTGGGGACTGCATCTATCAATGGTGGTTTTATAATTGTTCTCACTGGCCAGTGTTGTTTCATTATTTGTTTTAGTTAATGGCAAATATTCATAGTGAGTGCGTAATATTCATATCTTCACATTTCATGATATTTCGATAAAACATTATGGCATTTTTATTATCATAATTGTTCTCTATCTGTGACAGTGTAATTATCACAATGCTTGAGATGTTGATACTTCAACATATGGGAAGTATTTGTGAACAGAGATGAAATGCATGGCCTAATAATGAGTATTTAGTATCTGCCCTTAGTCAAATGCACCTACCTCGTGTAGTGACGAGAGCAAGTTTCTCCCCTAATCTAATTTTATTTTAGTATTTTTGTTTCACATCTATAGACAAAGTGGCATATTTACATGTGCAGTTATGCCACATAGGCCCAACTGTTCAAAATATAATATATATCCCCATATTTCTGCAGGTCCTTGTTTTTTGTACAACTGCCATGGTTACAAAAATGGTAGCAGATTTCCTTGGCGAGCTACACTTAAATGTTAGAGAAATCCACTCTAGAAAGCCACAGAGTTACAGGACCAGGATTTCTGATGAGTTCCGGAAGTCAAAGGGTCTTATTCTAGTCACTTCCGATGTATCTGCCCGTGGGGTTGACTACCCAGACGTAACCCTCGTCATACAGGTAACTTGATGTTATATTCTTGTCAATACCAAAATCACTGGAGTTTCCTGCGATCACATACGCCCCCTTTTATCTTCTTGTGGATCAATATATCTGCATTATGCTTGAGCTTTTTTAACCCATCTGTTCAGAGTAAAACATTTGACATTATAATTCTACGTTCATGGTACGAGTCTATAAGATGTCTTTGCAATTGCAGGTCGGCGCGCCATCTAATAGACAGCAATATGTCCACCGGCTTGGTAGGACTGGCCGAAAGGGTAAAGAAGGACAAGGCATATTGCTTCTGGCTCCCTGGGAGGAATTCTTCTTGTCTGCGGTCAAGGATCTGCCATTAACAAAGGCTCCAGTGCCCATGGTTGATCCTGACTTGAGGAAAAAAGTAAGTGAATTGATTAAACTTTTCTTATATTGAGTATTTCTTGTTTTCTTTTTTAAAATAGGGCACTAATCACTGTTAAAGACATTGTAAGGGGGTAGGAGGTCAAACCTTTGCCTCCCTACCACCTTTTCCCTTCCCTAATATCCATTCTAAGCCTAAGCCTTAGATTTCAATCTTGTCAAAAACTAACCAACATCAACAGGTGGAACGGGCTCTGTCCCAGGTTGAGATGAAGAACAAAGAAGCGGCTTACCAGGCATGGCTTGGTTACTACAACTCCAACCAGAGTGTGGGTCGAGACAAGTGCAGACTTGTGGAGCTTGCGAGCGACTTCAGCAGAAGCATGGGACTTGACATCCCTCCGGCCATCCCAAAAATTGTCCTCGGCAAGATGGGCCTCAAAAATGTTCCTGGTCTGCGTTCCAAGTAGATATAGAGGTTATTGTTACGGTAGATTTTGTGCATCTAAAACTCTCTCCCTCGTTTGGTACTTCCGATAACTATATGGTTCATAGCAATCATGTCACGATGAAAGGTTGAGATTTGAGGATCTTCTGGCAATCCCTAATGAAGGTTCAAGATGTGTGATTTTAAAAAATATCCAATGCCTCCAAACATGGTGGGAAACAAAAAAATTTTTAGGGATTCAAGTTACTTTTATTAAGGTTCTAAATAGAAAATTTTCCATTCTTTCAAGGTTATAATATAATAGGCTTGATTAACTAACTTTAATATAATATAGTTTTGTGACAATAGGGAGATCTTATTTTAAATATAATTTAGTTTTGTAAAATTTATTTTGAGCAGCAAATCTTGTTTTTCGAAATTTATTCTGAGCTTCATATTCATGTTATTTTACGCGCGCGCAAACGGCACACCATACAATGAGTAATTTCAAATTGATAATGACATTACTCATCAAAATAAAGTATTACTTTATTAAAAAAAATAACATATATGCAAATATCTCATTGCATTTTATGTTTACACGTTACAATTATTCATAGGTTACATAACCTTAATCGTACATAACATTATTTAATACACTTTTGGCCCAATTTGTTATTGCTTTTGAAAAATTATTTTTATTTATTTTATAAGAAAAAGCAATAAAATCTATTCGGTAAACGAGAAAAAACACTTATAAAAAGTTTTTGATTTTTTTTATAGTAAAAGAACAGATGTTTAAGGATTACTTTACTATACAACAACTTTAAAAAAATTTAAATTTCAATATTCGGTTTAATTATCTAACGCAAAAATCATCCTAGCTCCTTCCTTCATCTCTTCCTGGTTATTTGTCTTTGCCTATCATCTCTCTCTCCTTCATCCCCTAATTTCATCATTTTCTTGGTCATTTCTCTTTGCCGATTGTGGATTGGAGGAAAAAAAGTGCATGTTTAAAATTTAAAATTTAAAGATATTCTTATTTTTTAAAGCATCAACAATAACACTTTTAATATACATACGCTTGAAATTTATAACACTAATCATAATTTATAAATATTTATCTATTTGTTTTTACAATAATTTTTTTACAACACTTTTAAAAACATGTCATTACCAACCTAAGCTCTTATTGGTCAAATTCTATTTTTTTAAATCATGTTCTGAAACTTAGTAACCAAACATGCCCTTATGGAATGTTTGGTTGATTGTTCTTGAAACTATAGTTATTAGAACTAGATCGGCCCGGTCAGTCAGACTGGTAAACGGGTGATCCGAGCATTTAATTGGTCTGGTTTTCTAATTAAACCGTTTCTGCAAAAAAATCAGAGAAACCTCACTGATTTGGCCGAATTTTATAGAATCAGTCGATTTTTTTTAAATATAAAATATTATTTAATTTATTTTATAATACAATTTTAATTTAAAATTAATGACTAATATTGACATTCCACTTCAATATCCTTTCAAACTTTATTTGATTTTTTTTATTATGAATTTATGTCATTAGATATTTAAATTTATTAAGAATTTATGTTAAAAATACATATTAAAAATAAATAATATTATATTTGAAACTTAATTTTAATGTGTTAGTTTAAAATATTTATTTTTATTAATATATATTTATGTATAATTATTGATTATATGACCAGTCCAACCACTGATTCAACGGTTGAACCAGTAATCCGAGCACTGGTACCTTAGTCTAATTGATGCTTGAAACGATATTTTATTTTTTAAAAATAAAATGTGAATGATAAAATATATTTAGTACAATATTTTTTTAATAAAATAATACTTTATTTAAATTTTAATTTAAATAAAGTAATTATTTTAAAAAACGTCATTCAATTGTTGGATGAGATTTTTTTACTTTTGTCAACTATATATTTTTTATTTTTATAAAATCATATTTTTTAAAAAAGCTATTTTAAAAATAAATAACCTACCCTATCAAATAAAAATTATTTTACAACATCAGAATTAAAACTCTAATAAAATAAAGTCATCAAACCCTAATTAGTTGACGCACCACCTTTACACCCTCCTTTGGCTATACCCCCAACTCTCCTTTAGCCTTCTTGCATGGGTACCACCGTTGGCATCTAATAATTCACTGCCTGCCCATAAAAACACCCCAATAAGGATATAAGTTTTTGTCTTCGAATTCATGAAGGCAGAGTATAAACGAATCAATGATTAGCATTTCCCCAAAACTACACATCATTAGATTTGAAGCCAGTATATAGAAGCCAACATTTTGCGTTGGCAACCATATGTGCAAGACTATAGAATCATGACTGGCAACCATATGTGCCAGTATATAGAACCATATGTGCAAGACTATAGAACCATATGTGCTACACCTAATGCTAATTTAACTGGCCACCCATCACAAGTTGCCGCCACTACCGCCTCAGTCTCATCTACCACCATCGTGGTCCGACTGAGTGTGATGCTATGGATGACATCAGGAGAAACAGGGCTGAGGCCGAATCTTCTACCATCCAACCAGCTTTCTCTTGGCCGATCATAGGAGACACGAGAGTAGGGGTGTAAAATGGATCGCCGGTTCGCGGATCAGTCCGTGGTCCGTGCGGACCGGAGCGGGATCAGATAAATTCTAGTCCATTTCAATCGCAGGCCTAAACGGACCGGTCCGTTTAGGCCCGATCCATGCGGATCAAATCCATGCGGACAAGGACCGGTCCGCGGATCAGCTTTTTTATTTTTTTAAAAATAATTTTATTAAAATTATTACATATTTTACTTAGTATATTCGTACCTAGAGCTTAAACCTATTAATTTTAAAATTAATATTTAGAAATATAAATTATTAAATATAATTTTAAAATTAAAATTTTAAATTATTTTTAACAAAATTAACTTATAATAAGTTTTTTTTATAAATAAATAAATATAGACCGGTTCGCGTCTACATGCGGATCGGACCGGACCAAAAAAATTCTGATCCATTAAAACTGCGGGCCCAAATGGGTCACGAATCAAACCGGTCCGTTTTACACCCCTACACGGGAGCAACCGCCTTCTCTCTCAAGTCATGGTAGTCAAAATAAAAACTATATATTTCACGGTTTATCTATCATCCACCAATTACACCTTTGGAATTGGATTATGGATATGGGCAAAAAAAAAGTGTAAACCTTGTCCATGTCATCCCCTGCCCCGACGGCGAAAGATAATTAACTTCTTTTTTCACTTCTGTTTTTTAAAATGAAAACATCCCAACTAAATTTTGGACGGGTGGAGATATGGTGAGTGGAGGTTAAACATAATAGGAAACCAGGCAACATTAATTATCTTTCGTTAATTAAAACGTTAAACATCCCAATTAAAATTTGCTTTAACTTCTTAGATATGGTGGTTTCATAATAGGAAGGTCTCACTTTGTCCGGTGGGCATGAACAGATCCATGGTCTCCTCCGTGTGCTTCTCATGGTGACGGAATAGTAGCAGCGCTCCACGGTCTCGCGGTACTCGGACGAGATCCGTTGGCGAAGGGAGTTGAAGGCTCCCATGGAGTCCTGAAGCTTCTTGATGGTGAGTGGAGGCAAGGTTGGAAGCCTAGGAAACATGTTACAGGGGCTGGTGGGGCTCGACGCCGCTGTGTGCCTCGCCTACGAGATCCTTATTCTCTAACTGAGACAATTTCTGAGTATTACGGTAGAGAGAGGGATAGATGAGAGAAAAAAAAGAATGGTAATACAATTTTAACGTGTGACAGCCTTAGCTGTTGCCATGTCATCGGGTTAAAGAAATCTCCTCTAACCCTTGGAGGCAAATTCTATCCATCTTTTTATAAAATTTGAATATAATATTTTAATGAAAACATGTATGTGCAGAGGCTTGTGGCCTGCTCTATTTTAATTATAAAAATGAATTAATTAACTTTAAAAATAGTATTGATATATTTACAATTATGAAATTTAACATTTTAAATTTAATATAATTTGTTTATAATGAATGGAGTTAAATACTATTTTTTTATATATAGTTTAGAGAGTTATACACTATAAATGCATATATTAGAAATCGATAATATATTAGATTTAAATGATTGAATTGAATAAGTTATTAAAATTACAAATTAAAATACTGTAATCATATTATGAATTTATCGATTAAAGTTTCTTATTAATATTATATAATTATGATGTTACTGTTTTTATTAAATTAAATTTAGTATGCATGAAATATACAAATAATAATATTGCAGTTATATATTATAATTTATCAATTTTTTAGCTAAAATTTTTTAACAAAGATTATATAATTATATTGTTACTAGTTTTATTATTATATTACTATATTTTATATAAATTAATAATAACAAATTTCATTAAGAAAATTAATATTTAAATATATAAGTGTACACGTAAAACAAAAAAGAAAAAAGAAAAACTGACATAATTTGTATTCATAGTTAAATAGGTATTTTTTTTATGTTTTATAGTTGTTTTAAAAAAAATCTGATTTTTGTGTTTAAATACAAAAAATAGTGGGTTCTAACATTTGTTTTTTTGTTTGGTCGCTATTTTTTTTTATATTCAAATTCATTTACTATATAAACGACTCAATCAAACATATACATAAACAACAATCCATTGTTTTCAATTCATATTCAATTTTTTTTTTGACATTTTTCAAAGTTTACACATAATATTTACAATGACCATCTACTCCCATTTACTCTTCTATTCCAAACTCCTGCTCCAAGCCTCCATCGCCACCCCCCCGACGCTATCAAATCTTATTGAATCCAATTTTATCATTTTGTTGCTTCTCATTACTTGCTCCTCTGCGCTTTACACTATCACCTCCTTTTTTTGGTCATTTTCATAATCACCTCAATTTTCTCATAAATCATCAACCAAATCCTTTTTATCCCAATATAACTCATTAAGCCAATCGTGAATGGCAGTGCCGGCCCCGAGATCTAGTGGGCTCAAGACGATTATTAAGTTGGAAACTTTTATTATTAGATGGTCAGAATCGTCGAGTCGGGCAGATTGTCGGTCGCTGGAGGCATGGATCAAGGCAGGGATAGTCGCTGTAGGCCTAAATGTCATAGATCGCCATTGCTGGAGCAGTGGACTAGCTGCAATGCAGTGGGGTTACGGGAGCTAGGAGGGAGGAGGGAGGATCTGCGGGCGTGCGGTAGGATAGTGGGCAGGAGGGTGACTATGTGGAGCATGTTGCTAGTGTTGTCAGTTGGTTGGAGCACGATGGAGATGGATGCATTCAAGTTACGTTAGGCATGGAGCCTGAAACATAGATTGCGTTAGATGAAAATGAGTGTTGTGTGTGTTGATTGCTTGATTGGGTCCATGAATTGATTATTAAACCTAAAATAATAAAATTTTACCTCAAACTTTTCAATGAAAGTATATATTTTATAAAATACGAATTATTAATTATTTATGATTTTAGTGATACAAATTAATTAGCTCTAATAATTTATTTCTCTCTTGTGCAAAAGTAAAATTTGTTTCTTATATGTACCTAAATGATATATAATATAAATCCATTCATCAAAAAATAATTATATAATTACACGACAACACTAATATCTTAAATATTTAATTTCAAGTATAATTTAATAATTTTAAAATTCTTTTTATTTTCAAACCACCGAATTAAACTAAGAGCAAATGGGGTCCTCATTTTGAGGGACCCTAAACACAAGGCTTAGGCGATGTTTGGTCACAGCTATTTTCGGCTGTTTTCTGCACTTAAATACAGAAAACAGCCAACTGGACTTTGTTTGGTGAGCATACTTTGTTTTAAAATTTAAGTAAAATTGTTTTTAATTAAGCCAAAATGAAAACACCTAACCGGTGTTTTCATTTTTTATTTTTTGTATTCTCTAATTCTCCTCTGCCTTTGAGCTGCATTGCTGCCCCAGCCCCGCTCATCGTTCGCTGCCACCACCCACTGCAACTCTCGACGAGTCGCCCCCCCCCCCCCTTGATGCATGGATCTTCCTCCCGCGATGCCGGTGACCCCCTCAACGGGTGGATCCGCCTCTTGCAACGCCCTTGCCGCGGATGCGAGAACCCGCTGCCGACGCAAGCTCCCCTGTCAATCCCCCCTCCTACGACGGCCTCCTCTACCTGCTGCCGACGCGAGCTCCCGCTGCTGATGCAAGCTCCCCTGTTGCCGACGCGAGCTGCCGCCCCTTGCAGCGCAACCCTCCCCCGGCGCCGGCGCTGCCGCCCCCGCAACGCAACTCTCCCCCAGTGCCGCCGCCCCCGCAAAGCAACCCTCCCCAACACCGCTACCTCCGCCTCCTGTGACGCAAGCACCTCCCAACAAAAAAATAATTTCTAAAAGTTAAAAATAATTGCCAAAAAAAAAACTGTATTTAATTTATTAGAAAATAATTTTCAAATACAAATTTTAAAAACAAATTTTGAAAATAAAAAATCAAAAACAACATCAAACATGCCCTTAGTTGCATGTTTTCAAGGCAGGCCTTGGTAATTGAGGATAAGAGAGTTACATATGTATGTGTTTGCCTGTAATTTCTAATGAAACATTTTGTTATCAAAATAAATTTGTAAAACTTAACTAAACTATAGCAATGATAAGTTAGAGTCACAAAAACCCGATTGGAAAACTTTAATATGATTATGATTTAATTATTTAAGCAAACCAAATGTAATAAATAAAATAAATAAATAAAATAAAGTAAATAAATAAAATATTAGAAAAAAAATTAAGATAATAAAATTGTAAGAGACAAGAGTCATCATAAATTCAATACCTAATCATCTAATTGGATCGATTATTGTTATTAACTATCTATTATGCGAAGGTAATTGATGCCATTAACCCTCACGCCAACTTCATTCTAATTCTCATTCAATTATGTAACACGCAATATGTTTATGACCGGTATCATTCGATAGAAAAAAAACCATGGTATAGGTGAGGCAGCTGTGTCGGCGAATGTATAGAGAGTTGGAGAGTTACTGACTCCGCCGTTACTCGCGATGGCTAAGCGGCGAGACCGAAGAGTTGCCGCCGATTCTGGTGGCCGGAGGGACCGAGTCCAGCCGCCCACTCACCCCCGCCGACGCAGAGAGTCCAAACTCGCCGTCGTGCTGTTCTTCATCTTCTTCGTCGCGACTGCTGTCATCTCCATATTCGTATACCGTATGAAATACGCTGCGAGCCCGAGCCGTTCTAGCTTCGACGTTCACCGGCGAGGCCTCGTCAAGCCCAATGTCAGCTTCCGAGAGATTCTTACTGTATGTACTGTGATACCTTAAGCTCGCGCTCACACCCACACACAACACACACATTGGCTAGATGCCGAGAAAATGAAGGAATATATGTGGAACTGGAATCTGCAGTTGAAAATGGAAATTTTGTTGGGTTTTTCATTTTTGTCGTATTAGATTCAACGTTTGCAGTAATTCTATGTCCACTCCGTCCCAATTTTTAAATGGTGGTTTTCGTGTTTTAATGTGTAAGAAAAACAGGAGCATGATAAGGTTTCGGACAATGTGTCTTCCAGGCATTATACATATCCCGTGCTAGCCTATATTACTCCATGGTGTGCTTTTGAAATTTTGATTTTTTTCCCCTTCATATTACTTGTGACTGTATTGTAATTTGTTTCAACACTGTTGAATTCACAAACATGCTTTGTATTGTTCAGGAATTCTAAAGGTTATGATCTGGCAAAGAGGTTCATTTCTAAGTTCACACATTTGTCACCTGTTTGGTATGATCTAAAGAGGTATAATGTTGATCTGCTCAGTCTGCTGGCTAAATTGCCTTCGCATCTGAATGGATTTTTTCTAATTCCGCGAATCATTTTCGTATAATTTTGATTTAATTTTCATAGCTGTTAGGGGCTTACTCCTATCAATATAAAGGCCAAAACCATGTACTTCCAGATATTTACTGCTAATAACCTTGAACAAGTAAAGTGTGGTAGACCTGCTTATTCTAAATTATGCTGTGTGTGAGTGTGTGCCTTCTTTTTTGCACTTTCCATTTCCAGCCAAGGGTCGGGCTTAGTTTTGGAGGGAAGACATCATGCTGATGGAAGATGGATCTCAGAGCTTAGAATGAAAGGGAACTCAAAGGTGTGCTAGAGCAGCCCCTCTTAGGTTCTTGATTATGTGTGAGCAGCAACTTAAGTTGGGGCATTTACAAATTTTTACTTTTATTTTCTGTGAAATTTGTAAAAAAAGGAAAAAAAAAGAAGTTTGGTGAAATTTCAGTTCTTAGTCTCCACGTTTAACAAATTTGTAAAGATGCTTGATAAATAATAAAGAGAGCTCTTGCCTCATGGAATAGTATTCTACTGAGAGGCACAATTTTAGATCTTGAAAGAGACCCGGCTTGTGAGGATCAGGCTAATTGTTTAACTGCTACTGTTAATGAATTTTTTTGTTGCACTTTATTTTTACTTTTTACATTGAGTACCTAAAGTTGTTTTGAAACTTCTTTTTGATTTACGCTAAATGTTTTAACGCTACTGCTAATAAATCATTTTGTTGAATGCCTTTTCGATTTACAGGTGGTACCTAGAGTTGTTCTAGAAGCATTTCCCAGGGAGCTGCTAAGAAAGAAGAAGTTAAGAAATAAAGCAATTAACCTTATAGTAACAGAGTGCAGGTAAGCCTCCAATTCTTTTTTCAAAAGTTTTTCATATACTTTTTTGTGGGTATTTTTCCACTCCAGGGAAAGATTGAAAAGAAAGGAGAAATATAAAGTGGAATGTAGGTCTTAAATGTTATAATGAGTTTCAAAGCCATGCAGATTAATATGACGAATTCAAAGCTAATAATATTATAATATGTAGGTAGGTTTGCACCTTTGTCCGGTCTTATAAGTGGTATTAAAGTTTGGTTGTTTACGTGAAATGTTTTGAATTATTGAAATTTTTCTTGTCGAGTGACATGTCCCATTGGTGTGGTGGCAAATTTCTTATCTTGTTACTAAGATATCAGATTGATACGATCCTTGGTGTTAAGATCTCAATTTAGGATGTAAATTAATCTCAATTTGGGATGTAAATTGTAGGAGAGTTGTGGGAAAATTTCCATAATGTTGACTTCTTATAGTAGTGACTCATTTGATAACGGAGAAGTAAAAGTGTACATGGTTGTTGGATTAGGTCGGTTGAGAGACTAAATCATCAATCAACTCGTCATTAGCGAGTGATTGATTCTTTAAATCAACTTGTCAACTTCAACAATTGTCGGGTTTGTTAAATAAATGACAAGTTTATTAACTCTAGGTACTTAAAAACATTATGTGGCTAGTACGTCGGTAGGAATGACAGTGGGGTGAGTTGGAACCGAGTATTGGGTGACCCGTCCCACCTTGAACATGTAGAATCAATACTCAAACCTGTTCCAACCTACCTCGAGACCATGGTCATATAACATTGACCCAACCTGACATGATTCAACACAAAATTAATATTTCATTTAAATTAAATTTATAGCAAAGAAAATTTATATAAAGACAACAAACTAGTAATTAAACCATTAATATTAACTATTCAAAAACCCAAATCAAACAATCATTCAAAAACCATCCAAAATCAAATACAAAACAATAAAACAAAGTCTACTTTTAAATATTCAACCATTAAAACTTAATACAAGCTACATCATCAAAACCAAAAAAATCTAAATAAAAAAAGCATATCCATGTCTTTCACTCTAGTAATTCAACTTTCATCTTCATCATCATAATTATTCAAGACGTTTTGAATGTCCTTATCTTCTTGTTTCGCAGATGGTGTGCTTATAAAGAAAAATTAATTCAAATTTCAAACAAATAGTTAGGAGAAAGTTACAAAAACAAATTGTGTATAATTTAAAAGTATTCACATATACATACATTTATTCTTTAAAAATCTTTGCTTTCTTCCATGCAATTGATCCAACTTTCATCTTTATCTTTATAATCATCCAAGATGTTTTGAATGTTCATATGGATTATATTTTTTTATTAATGATGTGGCTAAAAAAAATAATTAAATCAATTAGAAAAAAATTACAAATATAATATTAATCATTGAATAAATAAATTATTAATTTAATAATTTAATTACTTTTGATTTCATTTCAGAACCAATTTTGAGCCCTCATTAAAGTTTACTTCGATGTGAACTTAATAACCTTCCACTTTTACTAAATACTCACTCTGAAGCAATAATTGATCTGGAATGGCTAGGATATCCCTTGCAATCCGTCGCAAAGTAGGATACTTAGACCTATTAGCTTTCCACCAATTCAAAATATCAAAATTTAAAGTTCTTGGCATAATGTCATCCTTAAGGTAATAGTCTAACTCCATTTTTGTATTTTCATTTTTTTTTTGACTAATAAAATTATCAAAATTAACAAGGGAGTCATTAATTGTCATAACATTCTTATTTGTGGAATTGTCACCACTAGCTTTCTTACCCATTCACCCCGAATAATAATAGTCCTTTGAATTTCATTATTACCTTAGTTACCATAAATAATAGGAAAATAATAATCCAACGTTTCAATCATATATTTAGGGTCTAAAATAGTTGCCACGGGCATAACCTCACGAGTAACATTCCAATAGTTATCAAAATTCTCCATGCTCCTAATCATATTATTTGTGCTTTTAAACCACGTATTTAATGTTATTTTTATCTCATAATTCTTTAGAAAAGATTAGCTGTGGGATATAAAGTACCTAAAAATACGTTTATTACCTTATAAAACATTAACATTATGCTACATATATCACTTTTTATCTTCTAATCCTCTTCACTTGGCATGCAATTATAAGTTGACTCCCTTTGTTTCAAACAGAAGTTTACATACTCAATAATAATAGAAAGCATAAGATAAGTAGAGTTCCAGTGAGTTTTACAATCAATGGGCAAGTTCTTTGGTACATTCAATATGCAATTGTTGTTTGGTTTGTTCAAACATATACCTTCTCTTTGTTGATGTCGTTCACAACCCCACACTTTCATGAACCTTCTCAATGCATGCTCCAATGACACTCGAATCATCATGTGCAATCAAATTAAGAACATGTGTAGCACGACATATATGCACCATAGACCTATGCATAACAAGTGAACTACAATGAAAGCTATTTAAGGTAATATTTATAAGTGCATCATTGGTACTACAATTGTCTATGATCATAATACACAACTTTCTATCAATGTTTCATTACAACAAAACATCTAAAAGGACCTCTCATTATAACACATAAATAAATCTAACATAAAAAATTCAAACTAGTACACTTAATATGCCAACAAGATAAGAAAATACTTTAAAATAATTAAATAAGAAAAATAAAGAAGTATTTTGAAAATAAATTTACCTCATAACTTGGCTTTGTAATCTTTATGGATCATCAATAAAATGTATTGTTATAACCATAAACTCACGTTTTGTTATTTGAGGTCTACATATTGTTTGTAATAAAAATTTTGCTTTGACTCTTATCTATTTGTTGCATTGATTTAACCTTTTCAAATATTTCTCTTTATAGTGTACATCAAAGGGAGAAGATGGATTTGAGCTACCAATAGTTTCATGTGTTGACATTTGTTATCTCTTAAAAAGAAGTCATTAAAAAAGTACAATATAAATCACATATATCATGTATAGTTGGGAACTTGGGATCTATAAACACGTGATGTTTGTAGAATATAAATGAGACTGTAATAAACAATACCAAGTACTAACAAGTAAAAAGTACATATGACCCAGCAGGCATAAACCTAAGCAAGGGAGAGGTGGACTTATCATTTTGTGTTCAATTAACTTGGAGTAAAATAATAATTTACAACTACTAAATGCTACATGAAAATTATTGGTTATGACTCTAGGTTTTGAATGGTAGGATGAACAAAATTATATTTGCCAACCCAACAAGAAATCAGCTTTACAATTTGACTCTGTTCATTCAAAGAATGCCTAACAGCAATACAACTGACTCACAGAGAATATTAGCATAGATATGACAATGCCTCTCTCAAATAATATTAGCAGAGATACGAGCCTTCACTTATTTCATTTCATGAACAGAAGGCATCAAAAATAAACCCAGAGTGAAGCTTCTACAGTCATGAACAGAAGGTAAGAATGTTGCCATGCATCGTTGTCCAAGCAAAGAATGCAACTTTAGATGACACTTGTGCTTTCTAGAAATTCCTATTTGTGGTATATAAGCACTAATAACATTAACCGTTTTCATCACTTAAAATGAGTATAATCTTATTGTCCTTTCTTTTAACGTTAACAATTTTATCAATCAACTGGCGATATAATTTGTTGCTCCACTCACCTATATATTTGCTTTCTCATCTATCCATTTAGACTCTTGAAGACATAATTTTAAAATGCCTCATAATCATAACCTCAGCTAGCTCTACAGATTTACATTTACATGTTAGAAACCCTATATTTCAAGATGCTAAACATAAACTAATACTATAATTTCTAACTAAACAGCCACGCTTTAGCTCATTTAACACTCTATTCAGGCATTGATGTGACACGTTGCTTCTGAAAAATGACTTATTAATTCTTGTCCATTTCTCCCCGCTACTGGTTCTCACAGACTTATTTAGCACGTTGCTTTGTATGGAACACCCCAACGATTTTTTATGTCATGGTTCATACTAAAAGACATGACCGGTTGATTGTTACAAACCTACTGTAACTCTCTTCTATCTGGGCTTGTGATCAGTAGTGCAAGCATAGGTGGAGTTGATCTAAAGGCATGCAATGCCCTTAAAAATTAGATCCAGCGTTGGGTAGGTTAACCAACAAAATCCTTGTAAAAGGGATGCATTTATTTGTTCTGGATTGTTCACAGAGTTTTTCCTCTCTCGTGTGAATAGTCGTACTGAAACAGTTTTATTGAAATTTAAAATTTCTGTGCATACCTTCTCAGACAAATTATAAAGAATTGCAATCAATACCACTGTAACCTATTCACTACACAATAGTTTTACCGCCCTAACAACCTGGGCCCCTCTAGTGTTCATTGTTTAAACACCTCTGCTTGTGTCAAGCTTCATTTAAACAACTAATTTGTATGTATCCTTTCCCCGCATATAGAGAAATGGAATATGATGGAATTGTGCTGGAGTCGTGGTCAAGGTGGGCTGCTTATGGAATCTTGCATGATCCAGAAGTGCGAAATATGGTACAATTTTATTTTCTAAGACTATAATACCTCTTTTCTTTTCTAAGAATTCTACAAATTTTGAAGGATATTAAGTTATTAAGCTCTAGACACATTGATTTTTATTTTTATTTTTTTAATAATTAATAAGAAACTGCAAGCAGTGACTTGAACCTAATTTCTTTTCTGTTTTCTGGTTTGATTGCTTCTTTTTTTTTCCCAGCATGATGAGACATTCCTTTAACAGATTACTAGTGTTGGTATGCTGCATATTTAATGGTTCCTTTCATTCTAAGATGATGATTACTAGAGAAAATGAAAAAGACTGGCATCAAACTTAGGTTGAACTGCTGAATAGTTGGAGTGCATTTAGGTCTAGGAATCTTGAAGGGATTAGATTTGTTTCTCTGATCATAATCCAGTTGGCCTGAACAAATTCTTTCATCTAGTGTGTATTCTCTGATGACGTGAAGTTATTTGGTATCTTAAGTGCTATTGTTTGCTAGGTGATTAAACCACAAAATAATATTTGCTTTTTTGATAAGTAACACTTATCTTAAGTAACAGTGAATAGTTGTGAATGGCTTTCATCGTTTGCATAGGCACTGCAGTTTATAAAACAACTTGGAGATGCGTTGCATTCAGAAAGTACCAGCGGGGATAGTAAACAACATTTGGAATTGATATACGTTATAGGTCCACCAAATTCAGAGAGGCTTCAAGAGCATGATTTTGGACCAGAAGATCTTCAGACGCTGAGTGATGCTGTAGACAGCTTCTCGCTTATGACGTATGATTTTTCTGGTTCTCAACAGCCCGGCCCCAATGCTCCTCTGAAGTGGATACATTCTACACTCAATCTGCTCCTTAGTAGCAGTGGTAATGGTGCTCGGAAGCTTAACCCCAAGATACTCCTAGGCATCAATTTTTACGGGAATGATTACCTCCTTTCAGAAGGTACACCATTTTATCAGTCCATTGGGCATATCCTTATCCTTGATTCCACTTTTTGAAAGATCTCCTTGTTTCTGGTTTTTCTCGGAATGGGATTTTAAAAGATACATAACGTCTCCATGGGTGATTGAAAACACTACAGGTGCAGGTGGCGGTGCAATTACTGGCAGGGATTACCTATCTTTGTTGGAGAAGCACAGGCCGGAGCTGCAGTGGGAGAAGATCAGTGGGGAACATTTTTTCTTTTACTCTGAATCTAACAGGATCAAACACGGGGTGTTCTATCCAACACTGATGTCCATTTCTCTTAGGCTAGCAGAGGCTCAAGCATGGGGCACTGGCATCTCAATTTGGGAAATTGGCCAAGGCCTGGATTATTTTTTGGATCTTCTATAATTTTGTTGTTTACAAAACAACGTCACTGAAAAAAAAACATGAAATTACTATCAGTTAACATGAATGGTAAAATCTTTCCGGGAATGTACCAGTCACTGTATGCAGCGTTTGTTTGTTCCATTTTATAGTCATTTCAATAAAATTTAAAAATTATGTCAGGCTTAAGGGGAGCCGAGCCAAGTACGTGTGAATCAATCAAGTGCAAATCGAGTGCAATTAAATTTCATTAAACTGGTGATGTTTTGGTGGCATTTGTTGGCCGCCTAAATGTAACACAGTTAAGGGAGCACGGTAAAGACTTGGATCCATCCAAAGGCAAAGGTACGGGTTCACCAAGTTATCATCTTCACCCTCCACACGTCATTACACCACTGGCGATGCTTCTCATATCTTTGGCCACGTCAGCGTCATTCTCCACCACAAGACACCAGCAGCCGTTTTCTACTACCCAGTTTGTTTGAGATCTGAAGCTCAAGCCCCTCTCTAGTCTCATCCTTTTCGCTTGTTCTTGCCTCCAATAATTTTCCCTGGAAACAAGCAAGCAAAAAGAATTTTCGATATCACTCATAATGGTAAAGGCACTTCTTTTATAGCTGCTTTTGCAAAAAAAAAAAACAAAACAAACAAACAGGAAAAACTCGTCTGTGATTCACATAATTATGCTATGAAGGCCCTAATTGCAGCTGGATTGTCCCCAATATCTGTTTTTTCTGAGAGGAGAACGGAAACCAGGAAAACCCCGTCGCTCCCTGCAAATTTTATACTTAGATTCCCAAATTCTTATAGTTTTAGGACAATCCCACCAGCAGTCTCAGATGGTTTGTTAAGGGGTTTCCATGGGGGTGTACTTCTTCTGTCTTCTGTTATTGGTGGTGGGTTTTCCAGGGCTATAACATATGAGGATGCTCTGCAGCAATCAATGGGCACTTCCTCATCTGAGGGAGTTTCTGTTTCTGATATCAATGGGATTTTGGATAGTCTTGTTAGGTTTGGGGCAGATAATCCAGTGGTTTTAGCAGGTGGCGCAACTGCTTTGGTTGTTCCAGTGGTTCTATCTCAGCTTCTGAAGAGCCCTAAACCTTGGGGTATTGAGCCTGCAAAGGTTGTTTATGCAAAATTAGGTGGTGATACCAATTCCCAATTGCTTGATATAAGAGCACCGGCGGAATTTAGGCAAGTGGGTAGCCCAGATATTAGGGCTTTGAAGAAGAAGCCTGTTGCTCTAGCGTACAAAGGTGAAGATAAGCTTGGGTTTTTGAAGAAGCTGGCTTTGAAGTTCAAGGAGCCTGAGAAAACTACGTTGTTCATCCTAGATAAGTTAGTTTTTCATGCCCCAAAAGCTTCTCGTAATGTATGCATTTTTTTCATATGGATTGACATATAATATGGTGTTTGATTTCAGATTGTTCTGTTGTCCTGTGAAATTCTATCTCTAGACTCTAGTGTAGTTCATAGATTAGTTAAGATTTTCATATGCTGTAATGTAAAGCTAGGATTTGGGCTTAATGCTGTCTAATTTGTGATGGAAATTCTATGGGAACTCTGAACCTGTTAAGTTAGTTTTTTAAACCCCTTAAATTATATCCTCATAACGTATGTATTTTTTCATATAGCTTAACTTAAAATATGATGTTTAATTTCAGATTGTCCTATGTGAAATTCAGTGTCGGGTGTAGGTCATAGAATGGTTATGATTTCCATATACTGTAATGTAAAGCTAGCATTTGGACTTAATGCTGCCTAATTTGGTTTGGAAGCCAGATTCGATGGGAACTCTGAACTTGTTGCAGAGCTGGTGACCTCTAATGGATTCAAAGCTGCTTATGCTATTAAAGATGGTGCAGAAGGAGTCCGAGGATGGATGGTCTTTACCATTTCCAGCTTCTCTTTCTAGTCCTAATTTATGTTGCAATTAGATATATTTGGTTGCCATAAACTTATGATGATTCAAAATATTGCAGAATAGTGGTCTTCCTTGGCTGGTGCCTAAAAACACTTTGAGCATCGATCTTGGAAATTGGTCTGAGGCAATTAGCAACACACTTGGAGTATGCTTCTCAATTTTTATTTTGCTTTTTTCCTATGAAATCTTTTTCTTAATATGTTTTTTGTAAGATGTACATTCATTGATATGTTAGATCCCATTGGGACATTGATTCCTCACAATTTTGAAACAAGGAAGTGCTTGCTTTATTATTCTGAATCACTTAATCGTTCTATGCATATTGCTAAATCTTAGTTCTTTTATCAATAAAGAAACAATAGAATATGAAGGGACAATCTTTATTGGTGAAATGAACATTAAATTAATTTTTCTATTGAAGGTTATTATTATGATGGATTATTATTTATACAGGAGGATTCGGATGCATTGCGTGCCACCCTTGCTATTGCAGCAGCTGCGGGGATTAGTATTTTTGCATTTGCCGAGGTTTGGGCTGACGGGTTCTTGAACTGCAGTACCTTGAACAATTATTCCTTCATAATCAACATTGATGATTAGTCTGTCATGTTTTCAGGTGGAGACAATACTCCAACTCTTAGGCTCAGCTGCACTTGTTCAGTTTGTCAGCAAGAGACTATTGTTTGCGGAAGTCAGTTTTCCATGCCCTCACTCTTTAAATTTTCTCATTGCATAATCGCCCTCCCCTAGGGAAGGCTTTCGTTTATTTATTAACCAAAAGTTGTAAAGTTTATCCCTTGGAAAGGAAGAGTACAGGGATAGAACTTCCAAGTTAACTTTACCTGTACTACTTTTGTGACAGAATCGAAAGGAGACATTGCAACAATTTGATGAGTTCTTAAATACCAAGGTTGCTCCGAAAGAGCTTGTCGGTGAGATAGCGGTACTTTCTTAACCTATGACCTTGGTTATACATGGTCAATATATCAGTTATATTTAGTGGGAGGAGTTAGAACGAAGTACGGGAAAGACTGGTGGAATCTTACATTTATAAGATTGTGATTCTGTCTTCCTTGTACCTTCAATATATCAGCAATCCATTGTTCATTCCTTGTGAATATTATCTCTTATAATTGCAGCAAATCGGGAAGGCTCTTCTTCCATCTCCAGTGAATGCCAAGTCTCTTCCTCCACCTACAGAATCAAGTTCCAATTCCGCAGCTACCAGTAACAACACTCAAAAATCAGAAACTGCAAAACCGTTTCCCCAATTCAATTCTATACCCAACACAGATGTTAAAATGGGCTCGTTCTCTGGCTTCTCAAAAGCACTTTCACCATACCCACATGTAATTTTTTCATTTTCACCTTTCTGTGCTTGGTGTTTTGGTTCAGTCCGAGTAAATGAACAGTTTTTCCTGACCTTTTTTTTTTTCGTTTTGCAGTATCCGGATTTCAAGCCTCCAACGTCGCCTACCCCATCACAACCTTGACATGTATTTTCAGACCAAAATCTCTGGAGAATTACAGAAAGTTGAGCCATGCAGATAGTGCAAATGTAAGGTGCCAAGTTGGTCTTTTTCAAGCATATGTAATTTCATTTTATATGACGTGTTTGGGGACAGGATTGCTGTCACGAGCCTGAGCAGTTCTCTGCTTCCACGATTTTTCCGATTTGCATCTTGTGTTAATGCAGTACTTGGATATTATGCATCTTTTCTATCTCTAAATACTTTATTCTTCAAGGAACATAAGTGTGGAAAAAGTGTCGCGAACCGTTAAACTATATCAAAGTGTTTACTGTTTATGAAAGGTGAGTATTAAGCGTAAATAATATTATTTATAGAAACATGAAATTAACCGCTAATAATATTTAGAAAAAAGAAGAAGAGAAAATGTCATTTAAATTTTAAAAAAACAATCTAAAGTAATCATATAAGCTTAGAGTAATTTCAAGATGTTTTTTATTATTCATACGTAAATAATTAAATAATATTATATTATTTTTTTACTTGAAGAATAAAACATTTATATTTTATTTAATATTATAATATTTTTTATCTTTCTTCACTCTTTATTTTTTTTATATTTATTAATAAAGAAAGATTAATGATAGAGTTGAAATTATGATTATTAAGATAAAATAAAATATTTATTATTTTAATTAAGATAAAAATAAAATAAAGATGAGTGTTAGAATTGAAATTATGAAATAGATAAAAATATTATTCAAATATAAAGATACAACAAAAGAGTCTCTTAAAGTTATTCTTAATATTTAATTATAAGCTGATTTCGTTTAAAGTTAATTAAATTTAAGCCTTAATAATGTTATTTGAATTCCAAAACAAACTTTCATTGTTATTTGAACTCCAATTAATTTGAAATAGTTTAATGTATTTGTCAAATTCATTTAAACTCATAAATTTAAAACTTATTTGGTTGAAATGAACTTTAAGAACTAAGCACATTAGCCAGTAAATTTTTGTATAGAATTTTATTTTTTATTTAAGAAAAAAAATTAAAAGTATCACAATAAAATTTTTATATTTGACTTTTTTTTATGAAGTTTGTATAATATTTTCTAATATATTAAAAAACACAGTTCACTCTTTTTTTTGTTTTTGTAACTTTTATTTTTATTTCATATTAAATTAAAAAAAATATTATTAAATTAAAAAATATATAATATTATTTTAATGATATATAGAGTTATTAAAAAATTCTTTTATGATATTTATTTGTATAAAAAAGTAAAAAGTAATTTTAAATTTTAAATTTAAAAAAAGTGAGGAAATTGTGCTCTAATAAAATTAATAAATAACCCAATACTATTTTTGTCCCTCTAGGATATTTGTTTTCAAAATAGTTTCTGTGTGTTTGCCAAACTTTGAGATAAAACCCATAAAACTATTGAATTAAAACACTGAGGAGTGTTTGTTTCGTTTGTTTTCTGTTTTCGTTTTTAAGATATAATAATCATTTTTTTAGTAAAAAAATATAAAATTTTTTATTATTTTTATTTTTTTAAGAAAAAGTAAAAATAAACTCTTATTTGTAATGTAATCAAAATCAGTTATTATATTTTAAAAACGGAAAAAAATCCTAATCAAACATAATCTACCTAATAATAATTAGTTAAGATTTTTGCTATACACGATTTGTAATAATTTTTTAAAATCAAACATGGGCAACCTGTGTCCATTTTTAAACGTAAAGCCATTGCCAATGAAGATTTTTAGGGATAGCGTCGCTTTTCATTGCCGTTGCAATTGAACCGAGGAACGACACATGCATAGGTTTTAAACGTTCCCAACCCACAACGGTCCAGCGCCGTTTTCTTGTTTTTGTGTTTTGTGTCTGTGTTTTGGAGGTGAAGTCAATTGAGAAGCCACTGCGTCGCGGAGTGGCATAGAAGAGAGAGAGAGATGGCGAGGATCAAACAAGTCGCTTCCAAAAGCACACGCCCGCGCCCAAAACAAGGTCAAACCATCAACTTCTAAATCTGTATCTATCTATGTAATTTAGGTGTTCGTTCGATTCATCCTGGTTCGTGTTGAAACCCTAACTCTATCTCTCTCTTTCTGAATCGCAGCCATTGGAGGGGCCTCATCGGTAATGTCTTTTCTCGGATCCCCCCGACCACATTCCAATCGATTGCTTTGGTTACATTTTCCTGATTTATTTTTTTGCTTTTGCAAATGTTCGTACCGTTTTTTGGGGGGCGGGAAAAAATCGACAGCCAGGGGGTCGTCAAGCAAGTGGGAACCCCGACAGTTCTTCTCGATCTCGAAGTGAGTCATGTTTTCAAAAAAAACTTGTACCCTTTTTTAGGTATGGGAAAAAAATCATAAGGAAAAGAAAAAGAAAAAAGGTGGCGAGTTGTAGTGATTAGGGTTTTGATTTGGGGGAATCATTGTTGCTGTCTAAGGCCGAGGAGGTTCTTACGGCCAGCGGAAGCGTCGGTACAGGCCTGGTACAGTTGCTCTACGGGAGATTCGTCACTTTCAGAAGACATGGAAGTTGTTGATCCCAGCTGCCCCTTTCATCAGAACTGTGAGTTCCTTAGCTTCTTGGTCTCACAATTTCTCTGCCTCTGTGTGTGTGTATGTGTGTTGTGTTTGTCTACGTTGTATGGTGCTGATCCAAACCGAAAGACAAAGTGGGTATCAAATTATTTGATATTTTTTTTCACCCAATTGTATCTATTTTTCACGGCTGTTTGCTAAATGTTGGATATTTTTGTTTCCCACTGCCAGACTTGCCTTCAATTATATTACATGTACTACCGCTGGAGCTTACCAGTTAATCTCTACTAATACAATGGGGCTGGATACCCCATCCATCCACTGTTTTTTAATGTTTCAAAAATACCCTTGATGTTATGAGAAAACTATCTCTTTATGGAATTAAAAATATAACTGCAATAATGCATTCCTTTTTTACATTTTAATTAGGCCATCATAAATTCATTTTTCTTATTAATAATCTTATCAAACAAAAATTATTTTAAATTGTCATTTTTCTTTGCAACCCTAACATGCGAGGGTGCACATGTATGTGACTAATACAGCTTAGCTGGAGTATGGGTGCACCATTTTGTACTTGATAAATGTATTGCATCCCTGGAATTGATGTTTACTCTAAAGGGAGGAGAGAAATTTGCTCTTTGCTTCAGAGTAATTTGTATTCTTTGGAGTATTTGGTGGGATAGAAACGTGCATATGTTTGATGATCGGGAGAGGCCCGCCGCTAAGCTCTATTGTATTTTTTTCGTTATTTGGGTGATTGTTTGTATGCTTCGGGCGGTGCTCGCTTTTTTTTCATTTGGGATGTTGTCACTGGTTGTTCCTTTTAATCGGGTTGCTGTTTTAGTGTTGTAATTTTGTAGTTTCGCATTTGTATGTGATTTGTAGCTAATAAATTATTCTTACTTATCCAAAAAAAAATTTGCTCTTTGCTTAGGGAATATGCTCTTTGCAACGCTGATGACATTGTTCTTAGTAGTTATTTGGGATCATTATTAGATATTTGTTTAACAATTAATTTTAGAATCACCGGCAAGTTTTGGAATCTTCTTACCTGAACAATCTTTTCTGTAGAGATGGTGAGGCTTGCAGCCAACAATGCTCGTAAAATTTTGCATGGGATTATGGGGTTGTCAATGCAAAAAGGTTCAGGTGACACCTTGGGATTGAAGTCATCATGTATAGATCATTAGACGATTAATGAATACTAAATTAGTTGGATTGGAATATGGTTAGAAAAGTAAATCACTTCAGAGAAGATCCCCCAGGGGTTGAGGCCGCGCTCAGGGACAGGATTGGAAAATTTTGTTTAGATTTTCCATAACTGTGGGCAACAAGATCAATTGGCAAAACAAATATTTGTTTATATAGTTTGTTTATGTTATGACTAGCAAGCTCTGATTTGATTAAAGGCACTTTTACATTTTACTTGTCAAGACACGTGCTTATGCATATATGCATATACACGAGCACCTGTGCATATGGGTATGCAACTTCCAATTTCTTGTCGAAACAACATTAAGAATTTGGATTCAATCTGGCTAACTTGCTTAATACAACCTCCAAAAGTGCAGTAGAATTTTCCAGATTTGTTTAGCACTAACATGTATGTCCAATATGTTTAATCTAATTTACACATTTTGCTGTTTAAAGGGCTTCTATCTGGTTGTGAACGGTTGCCTGTATGCTGTTCATTTGGTGCTGAATTCTCCCTAGTAGCTTTTCATATCACTTTTGCATTCATTTGGTGCTGAATTCTCCTTATTATGTGTTGCAGGTAAGGGAGATCAGCAACTATTATGCCCCGCAAATTAATCGTTGGTCAGCTGAAGCTCTCGTAGCCCTTCAGGAGGTAATTAATGTTCACTCTTTCCATTTTGATTTTTGTGTGGAATCTGGAGAGTTCTTTCTGTGACGTCAGTATGCATAGTTGACAGTTGAATGTCAGCTTGCCAATAGATTCTTCTCTCTCATTGGTACTTTTGTTTTTTTGGATTAGATAGAATATATTACGAGAGGTACGCTGAGTTCTTGTTTGGTTACTCCCTTAGGTAACTTCAACTTGTTTTATATATTTAGTATACTTACTGTTGGATTACTTTGCAGGCTGGAGAGGATTATTTGGTTCATTTGTTCGAAGATTCAATGCTATGTGCCATTCATGCAAGGCGTGTTACACTTAGTAAGTGAAAACTCAGATTGACCATCAAATTCTTTTATTCTGGAGATAATTTTGTGGTTCTAAATGTTTATCTCTTGGCATCATACCTGCACTACAAGCCGTGGAACATGTGCCCATTGAATAATTGAAAACAGTTTGACTTGAATGAGTATTATCAGCATTTAGTTTATGTTTGAAATTTACCAAAGCACCGTTGATTTGTTTTCCCTCAATAGAGCAGTGGGGTCTGTCAATAGTCAGAAATTTAAGGGAAAAAGCATGGTGCTCAAGTCCTTGAAAAAATGATACAAGACAACTTCCCATGCTAATATTTTACTAGGTTGCATTTTTCTTGATGCTAGTTTCACTACTATTAGGCCGTTAGTCTTTCCTTAGTTGTTAGGTCTAATTTTTAAAATAAAAGTAGAAATGCTACAATATAGGGGAAAGGATACTGAAACCAAGTATAAGTCAATTGACATGGATTAAAGATTCGATTTCATCAGTTAATTGTTGTAACACAGCGGGGACTATAAATCTTTTCCTTGATTTTCTTATTCTATTTATAGTTGTGTCATGCCCTTATTTTCACGTTCTGAAATGAAATGAAGTACAAGTTGATTCATGTAAACTTGAAAGTCCTCACTAATAATATCGGGGAAAGGATTCTGAAACCAAACACAATTCGATTGATTTAGATTTAAGACTCAATTTAATCAGTCAACTGTTGTAACGCAACAACGACTATGAATCATTTTCTTGATTTTCTTATTCTATTTATAGTTGTGCCATGCCCTTATTTTCATTTTCTAAACTGAAATGAAATACAAGTTGATTCATATAAACTTGAAAGTTCTCACCTTCATCAATCAATTGTTGTAACACCACAAGGACCTTGACATTACATTGATTTTTCCATTTTCATGGAGTGGCATGCAGTGGCCTCATTATGGAATTTTTGTGACTGTTGTTACTTTACAGGAAAACTATTTTCCTTAATTATTAGGTTTAAATTTTAAAAACAAAAGTACAATTGCAACACTATCTGGGAAAGGATATTAAAACAAGTACAAGTTGATTGACTCAAACTTAATATTCAAATTCAGCAGTCAATCGTTGTAAGACAAATAGACAATAGGGACTATGAATTTTTTATTCTATTTATGCCCTTATTCTCATTTTCTAAAATGAAATGAAAGTACAAGTTGATTTATGTAAACTCGAAAGTTCTCACTTTCACTTTCACTTTTATAATGAAAGAATACTGGAACCAAGCACATGTTGATTGACTCAGACTTAAGACGCAAGACTCAATTTCAGCAATCAACTGTTGTAACACAACATGGACGTTGATTCATTTCCTTGATTTTCTTATTCTATTTATAGTTGTGTCATGCCCTTATTTTCATTTTCTAAAATGAAATAGGTACAAGTCGATTCATGTAAACTCGGAAGTCCTCACCTTTATCAATCAATTGTAACACCACAAGGACTTTGACATTCCATTGATTTTTCTATTTTCATGCGGTGGTCTCATTTTGGAATGGATGCTATTACGTACGACTGTGGGATGCAAACATGGCTGATGTGGTGCCACATGATTGGACTACAATTGTGGTTCAATTATGGGATGCTACATTAGCTGTTCTTGCGCGGCACTTGTACAAATATTTTTCCTTTTGAAATTTTTCTGACCGTTGTATTGCTGTGTGAAAAATAGTCACTCCCATTTTTGCTCAATTCCCAGTGAAAAAGGACTTTGAGCTGGCAAGGCGGCTTGGAGGGAAAGGGCGGCCATGGTGATCATTGGACCTGATATCGAATCTAGTACTAATTGTAATCCCAGAAATAGGATCTGCAGCTTTTGGATCAAAAAAATAAAATAAAATCTGCAGCTCACTCTCTCTACTTATACTGATTATTTTTCTTAATTCATGTTGGTCCAGCTGGATGTGCAAATCAGTACTGCAATATATGTAACATCTGCAACAGCATATACTTTTCAGAAGGTATTGAGTAAATCGGGAGTGTTTATCCCAAGGAAATAGTAGCGAATATAGAGCAGTTTTATTAAATGGCTTCGAAGTGCCACTGCAACGTTGGATCCCGCCCTTTTTTGGTCGATGACGAGTGTATCTGTGGCCTATCCATATCGATTTGAATGAGATTTGCTTTGTTAAATCATAATAGTGACCAAAAACAAAAACATGTTGTGCTTTGAGAGGATCATAATTTAGTTGGGGCTAATGTGATCTTTACAAACTGGTCTGTATAGAGGTTGACTATCTTTCACATACTCTGGAGCCTTTACCACCTCTGAACAGCATTCACTATCCATTTTGGGCTTGCTGTGGAACGTATTAAATGAATGTGAATATCTGAAAACCCTATATAAATGGGGCAGCAAAGAACATATGCTTGGACACTGCCCTAATATGTCGTTTGGTATATTGCCAAAATCTAGTTTGGCATTTCCGTGTTTGATGTCCCGTACCCACGCCAAACTTACAAATATTTGGGACCCAAAAAAGAAAAGGAAAAAAAAAACGTAATTTTTTGCATTCACCGAATTTTCCTTTCTATAGGTTGTGAACAGTAGGTAGTAGGTATTTTATATAACACTGGTTTTTTGTATACCTAACTATTTGATTAACAAAACGAAGGGGAAAAAAAAAAAGCTCAGCTGCCAATGTTTTAGGAAAGAACAACCAAAAAAATAATAGATGCTTGAAAAAATACATTCCTTCTAACCTATTTGCAGGCTGATTTTTGGGGTTGGATTTTACTTATTGCTTGAAAATGGGGTTGAGGTCATTGCATTATTGCAATTAGTAGCGCAGCCTTTTGTTTTGGTTTTGCTAAAGTAAATGAATGTGTGGTTCATTTACTTCTAACAACTATTTGGTTTTTTGCATTCACCGAATTCTCCTTGGTTTTGCACAAGGAGTCTTGCCATACGGGCTACGGCCAATAATGCATGTGTGGTTCCCTCCAAACCACTGTTGTAAAACATGTTATCATCTCCATTTTTAATCCCTTGGCTTTAGGAGGAGGGATTGAGTAATTTGAACTAGTTTAAGAAAATGTAAAAAAAATCAAATCCAAGAGAACACAAAGAATGTCCCTTGAGAGTATTCTCATTAAATTTCTTATAATAATTTTTTCCTTATAATTTAGGGTAAGTTTCATAATTTTATAAAAAAAACTCTACAGTCGGCTTTCTATAATAGAATTTGATGATATGGTATGTTCATTAAATTTTCAAATTTTCAAATTTATTATTTATTTTCTAAATATTTTTCTATAATTTGTTATATGTTCATTAAGACTTTTGAGTGGTTATAATAAATAAAAGAGAGAAAAATAATAAAAAATAATTTTAAAAATATTATTTTATATAATAGAGATAAAGATGAGAAATGAAATATAGAGAACCTTTAGAAAGTAAATAAATTACGGAGAAATAATGCATTGCAAATCCCCAAAATAGAAAGGAAGAACTACAACTTAGTGGGAATGCTCTAAGAGCACTAAAAGTAGTTTTTCAATTATTTTCCCTAAGTTTATATATCTAAATTATAGTCATGCTTTCTTATGCAAATATAAACCACAAAATATTCTACTATTCACTTCCTTTATTATCAAAAAAATTATACTCTTTTTCAATTTAATAATAATTTTTATAATTTAATATGGATAAAAATAAAAATTATGAAAAACATGAAGAAGGGATGTGAGAAAAATAAAAATTTAATAATTTAATAACCATATAAAGTGAATAATATTTCTTAATATATTGCGAAATATTATACAAATCTCATTAAAAAGTTAAATATATGACTTTTGTTATGAATATAATTTTATGATTTTTTTACTTTTTTTTAAATAAAAGAAAATAGACTTCTATGAGGAAGTTGCTACTAGTACTATAATGGATGTATAAACAAATAAGAGTATATCCAAGTAGCTCTCTATTATTTGCAAATAAAATGTCAAATCCCATAATATTGCTCTAATACATTTTTTACCCTTCCTTTTCACATTTGAAGAATATTATAATTATTTTTTATTTATGAAGAATGATTATTTACTCTTTACGTTATATAATCTTTTATTTTTTATCTTTTCGAATTTATTCTCTCCTCATAGCAACTTCAAGACTATTATGTATTTTATATCTACATGTAAAGAAATTTCACATGTGAAGAGTTATTTTTTAAGTTTAACTCCAACAATCTTCTCTATTTTATATGTATTTATATTAAAATATCTTCGTCAAACCTTAAGGGAGATGCAGAGAGAATAGGAGATGAAAACAAAGAGGAGGGAGAAAAATCATATGAAAATATATAGATAATGAATAGTTACTATAACATTTTTTATGTGTAAAGAGTCATGTGAAGAACATGTTAGAGTATAGATTTGAAGTTCTACTCTCTATACGTAGATAATAGAGAATGTGTTGGAGTTGCTTTCATATGTCTTTATAAAGAGCAAAAAAAGTTATGATAAAATGAAATAAATATAATTCTAATATAGATAAAAAATAGTGTTAGAGTTGGAATTGTAAAATTACTATTCACAAATAAAAAACTTTTTACAATTAGAGAAAGTGTAATATTGAATATGCTCCTCTGTGTATACTACAATTCTACCAAAATATGCTACTAGTATCTATTCCCAAAAAGTTAAGAGTACAGTAATTGTTATTTTATATTGATTGAACTTTGCACTTACTTTCCTGTAGGTCCCTTTTTTTATTTCCTTATATGAATTGCTAAATGCTTTAGAACAAAAAAAATATATTAGGGGGATTATTGTTTCTAGTTATTAAATTTTGCTTTCAATTTTGTGAAGGTCACTATATTTATTTTTGTTTCCTTGATCGATGCTTTTATTGTAAAAAACAAAAACAAAAACAAAAACTCTAATATTGGCACATTCATTGTTACTTTTTAAACAGGTAATTCAAAGGAACATTTCATTGTCATTAAATTTAGATTAATTTTTTATTAATTTATTTTCATACAATCTAATCATAAATAAGATATTATTTCATAACATTCTTGTATACTAAAGTTTCAGTCTTTCTTGCAAAGTTAATACATTTGTCTCCTTTTTTTTCTTTTTTTTTTTTCTAGTTCTTCATTTCTGTTTAATGAATAATATATGTAATATAGATTTAAATTAGACTGTAAAATTGCTTTGAATTTGGCTAATTAATTAATTAATTGGGCAGATAATTAATTAATTTTTCTTTCTGAAATTATTAATAATTGGTTGATATGGCATTCTGTTAAGGACCTTGATTAGGATCCAACAACAATCTAGAGAAGGATAACTGGATACCCAAACTCTAGCCCAAGCAATTCAAGTAATTAATTGAAAAAGCCGAAAATAAGTATAAACCTCTAATATAAGAGTTTATAATTGCCAATAGCCAATAATCTGAATAATCTGAATACATAATTGTCATAGACAAGGCCTATTTATAGGCAAACGACTATCTAGGAATTGGAAACTTAATACAATTAGGAAACTATAGTAAAATACCAAAATACCCTAATACAAATTAAATAAAGGAAAGTAATAAAAAGAAAAGACTTCTAATACGATAAGGAAAGTAAATATAAGAAGAATTCCAGCGATAGAAGATGTCTTGTGCAACACGATACGTGCATGTGGCGCATGTCATGGCAATTCTCATCATTCTCCCTCCCTTCAAAGACACCCTTGTTCTTAAGGGAAAATTGGGGAAACTGTTGTACATCCAAAGTAAAACGCCCCATTAATCCCAGAAACCCATAATCCTTTATAAATTTCCTGACTTCCTTCCTTGTGTGAATCTCCTGCCTCACTGTCACAAAATTAGACTCCTGCAAAAACTAAAACGAAGTAGATCTCGAATCTATTGTGAGTTCTACCAACATCTCTGGCTTGTGGAACACTTTTGCAAATAGGGATGACAAAGAGTTATAACAAAAAGTCGTGGCCTGGTAGGGTTGAGCATCAGTCGGTCCAATTATGAAGGCCACGTTGTTGGGAACAATTACAAACTGGGTGCGCCTTGCGTCGAGGGCATCGCCTAACTAGACATCATCAAGGACAAAGATCATGTTGTTGAGAGACTCTTCAATGGTGACGGTCTTGTTGACTTTGACTTGGGCATCATTCACCAAGGTAGAGGAAGCTAGAGGAATCAAGAACTCTGAAGTTGGAGTTGGGTCGCCAATCTCTTTAGATAAGTCACCAGATGGGAACTCAGCCTTATGTTATGATCCTTGTGAGCAATGAAAACATGGTTCATCTTCAACGCTTGAAATATCTTTCACCTCCTGTGAAGTTTGTTGTGACCTACGATCATCTCCTTGAGTTCGTCTGCATCCTATAGGATCTTTTTCCTTGTATGCGAATAATCGATCAATTTTTTGATTAATTCTGTCTTAAAATCGAACCATCTTTGTCAAAGTTGTCGAAAGCTCTGTCATGGAATTCTCCAGGACTTCGAATCGTTGCATGTTCGTCTTTGCCGCCTCCTCCGTCATTACTGATGTGAGATAAAATCGAGAAATCCTAACCAAATTGTTGAGGACCTTGATTAGGATCCAACAACAATCTAGAGAAGGATAACCGAATACCCAAACTCTAACCCAAGCAATTCAAGTAATTAACTGAAAAAGCCGAAAATAAGTATAAACATCTAATATGAGAGTTTATAATTGCCAATAGCCAATAATCTGAATAATCTGAATACATAATTGTCATAGACAAGACCTATTTATAGGCAAACGATTATCTAGGAATTGAAAACTTAATACAATTAGGAAACTATAGTAAAATACCAAAATACCCTAATATGAATTAAATAAAAGAAAGTAATAAAAAGGAAAGACTTCTAATACGATGAGGAAAGTAAATATAAGAAGAATTCCAGCGATAGAAGATGTCTTGTGCAACACGATACATGCATGTGGCGCATGTCATGGCAGTTCTCATCACATTCATATAAAAAAGGGTACGGAAATGAATCGAAATTATTAATATATGAATGGCATGCATCCGTCAAGCAACTGGTATACAAGTGAACAGAACTCCCTTAGAATAACGTGGCTCTGTCCGGACTGTCGGTTTGTTTTTTGAAGGGCAATATATTTTTTTGGGCAAATAATATAGATAACATACAAACATATAAATATATTATGATTTATATCTATCATTTTTGAATAACTAGGAATTTGAAATTATTATAATCAAATAAATAAGCACGTACGTTCCAAATTAACATTTTATGAGATTATGCAAGAGGTTATGAAGGGAGCTCATGAGTGTATGACTCTTACGCTAATATATCAATTTGATATATGAGTTTTAATTTTTGTTTACATTTTTTAGTCTTTTAATTAAATAAAAATAAATTGTTATTCAAATTATCCCCATGCATTTTTTTGTTGATGCTATGAAAAATAATACATCTAGATTCAATAATTTATATTTTTTTCACGTAAATATATTAAAATTTTAGTCTTTCTTGCAAAATTAATGTATTTGCATCATTTTTTTCCTTAATTTTTTTCTCAGTTCTTATTTAATCTGATTTTCTCTTAATTTTAATGTTACTTTTGTTACACCAATTTTTCAAACGTTTACTAATTTTTTATTTACTTATAGTTGAATTATTTCAATTTTTTATTTACTTATAGTTGAATTATTTCATTCTTATTAGAGTTGTGATTAGTTTACTCCTGGCTCGCCAGTTTTTTCATAGTTAGTTTGTTAAAATATTATTATAAAAGTGTTTAAAAATTTATTTTTTTTCCTTCTAATTTTATTTGTAGATGATGAATTCATATACTTAGGTTAATATGAATGATATCACAAACTTTTTGATATTTCATTTAAAAAAATTTCTAAAATACATTATATCTCAACCCCTCTATCAAATATCTGGATCCGTCCCGTATGAGAGTGTCCTCAATTAACCCCTCCGGCCCCCCGCCTCATGCTGGGAAAGAAATTGATGAGATGGGTACAATTATTAATTATTATACCAAAAATGTCCTCAAGCAAATTGAAAATTTACAGCAAAGCCTAATCCCTCCCATGCCAGAACTTGCTCTTCCTCTGTTTTCTCATTGCCATTCGGACCACGGCAGATCCTATGTTTTTCCTCTGCAATCGGTGATTTCAATAATCATTAATGATGTGGATGGTAATTAGAGATGTCAATAGCCTCTAGCATCATCGTCCACATCGTCCCTTATGCCTTCGCTAACGACTACCTTTCCTCCAAAATGACGGAGCCTTTCCATTTTTTTACAGAGTTCATGTATAAAAAATTGAAATATAAATTGTGAAACTCATAAATTATTATTTAAAACTGTCTAAATAATGAAATAAAACCATAAAAATTTAATTAAACTCTTTTATAACTTAAGTGAGATAATTTTTTAAAATCTTATAACTCATTTAGTATTATTATAGTTAGCAATTCATTACAAATATTGGGACAATAAAGTATATTACTAACTAATTCTAATAGTAGCTATATATAATATTTCATGCGAACTAGTTGGCATATATGAAGTTACTTTGGTAATTTTGTATTCAAATTATTTTAAAAAAATTGAATCCTATTTGATAAAATAATATTTAAATTTTTTTAAAAAATCAAAGACCTTTTAAGATTAAAAAAAATGAGACCACAAAATGTAAGATATATATATATATATATATATATATATATTAGGGCATACAAAAACATGTATTTATAATTATCTTGGTATAAAAATATGATTGAGTATCCTATTTGTTTAGGATTAATTCAACTAGATATATTAGTACTTTAAAAACATGTTGGCTCTAATAAACATGATTTTTGACCCATCCCCAAATTTTCTAAACCAAGCATACTCTATAAAACATAAACATATTGAAATTAATTACGCTGCCACATAAATAAAAAACTGGCAGACTAGGATTTACTTAGATGATTGCTTTTTTTCTTTCTCTTGTCTTTCCTTAACACAATGAGATCACATCCTTACATTAATAATGATTAAAATTTGAATTGATGATTTATATATATATATATGTGTGTGTGTGTGTGTGTGTGTGTGTGTGTGTGTGTGTGTTTTAAAATTTGGGGTACCTCGGCCGGCCCCCTTAAATTCGCCAATGTAACCCACCCCATGGTTGATCCTGCAGAGCCTCATTCAAGAGCTTGATTAACTGCGGTAGAAGGCTATAATGTTGGGAAGTTTTGAAAGAGGGAAAAGCCAATGAGGTTAATAAGGTGAAACATGCCCAGAATGTCACAATGCATTTTAAAATCGTGCGAACCGATGTGATGAGTCCAAAACAAATAATATTATAACAAGTCGATAGGTCTGCGCCTTGGCACGATCCTAACAAATCAAAGTCTAGTTGCCCCTTAAAGTGTGTCATGATATCGAAAATCTTCTCAGCATAATGTGTGGTCGAGTGGTACAGTGTCCCATGGTGTGTGGCAATATTAAATTAGAATACAAATCTCTTATCAAATCGATATGATCTTAATCAGAATGTGGATTGATGGGAGGCTACATGAAAAATTCCATGAAGGTCTCACAGGGTAACAGCTCAGTTTCATAGGCGTATTCTATGATGGGTTTGTTGTATGACAAAATGAGAAATTATTGAAAAACTATCGCACATGAAAGAAAAAAGAGAAAGTCAAAGACCTTAATAAGACAGAACAAGTTCAAAAATATCACAATGAGTTTTAAAATCGTGTGTGTCGATATAGCGAATCCAAAGCAGGTAATATTATGATATGCAAGTGAATTGCGGCTTTGATCGATCCGAATACTTTGAAAGATTTAATGAGAAAACGAAGAATGCATATATATTTCCTATTAAAGGATTGACTTTTGATTTTACCACTATCAAATATTCTATTTTCAATAAGATATTTTTCATTAAATTTTGTACTCCAAAACAAAAGGAGAATAAAAGGAAAACTCATTAGCCATTATCACCTCATTTGAGAATTCATGGAGACAAAGCCATCCGAAATAGGAAACCAAAAAAAGGGGGTCGATGGCATTCCCATTGGTGCCAAAAATGTGATTTCATGTAACAAAAACCAATTAACGCTGGGATTACCAAGAGAGACAACTACAAGTCAACGCGGACCGCATCTTTTGAAAATGATGTGGGAACCGGCTGTTTTCTTTGTTCGGTAGGACCTGTTGGTTGTTGGTCCATGCCGTTCCCCTTCTGCCCTCTCTCTCTCTCTCTCGGAGTGTATCATTACTTTATGTTATCTGAATTCGTCCCCTGCGTTCACCAGGTAGAAATAAAGCCAAATCCTGATATCCTCGAACCAGTGATTTAGGGAAACCATATAAATGCCCACTTTCCCAATCGCCAGATACATATTTTAGATCCCCTGTGTTTGAATCTCTGTTTCTTATTCATTCTTATTATTATTATTATTATTATTATTAGTTCTTGGTGATTCCATTTTTGCCCAAGTCATATGGATACACGCAGGAAGAAGAAATCTAAAACCCAGAGTAGTTGTTCTGAAGGTGGTTTTTTATTTTCTTGGTGGGCGTTCTTGCCTTTTAATTCTTAACCATTTTCCTTTTCTGGGTTTAATTTTTGTTCTCCTTCTGTTTACTTTGGATCCCCCTGTTTCTCCTTTCACTCTGTAACGTTTGTGTCTGCTCTAAACAGAGGTGAGCAGCAAAAAGTGGGAGTTCATAGAGATGACGGAGCAAGAGGAGGACCTTATCTATAGAATGTACAACCTAGTGGGAGACAGGTAACAACATCAAACGTGATCAAGAAAATTGTGCAGTTTCCTTAAAAGCTTTGTTGTATTTAGTAGGAAGCAGGAAATTGAAGTTAGAACTAATCAGCTTCGATTCTTCTCATAACATAAACAAAGGAAAAGAAACACAGTGTTATCTTCTTTTTAATGTATATGGTTTTTCTAATGGACCAAGGACCAAGGTTTTGAAATTTGTTTTCCTCCCTTAGATAAAAGTAGGCACAATCTTCAACTATATATATATATCTTCAAGTAATTTGATTTTCTCACATCGACTCGAGCGAGAGCAAACTGATTTCAAATAAGTTTTTTTTTTTTTCGTTGGTGGGGGTGGTAAAGTAAGTTTGTCCGGCTAAATTTGATTGCTTTGACTCCTTTTACTTTTTCCTCCTTAATTTTATTATTAAAAAAAGGCAACGAGAAGCAAATTCAAGTTTCATCATTTCATGTATTCCTCCTAAACTTGATTGCTCTGACTCCTTTTACTTAAATTTTCCTCCTTAATGAGAAGTAAATTCAAATTTCATGTACTCTGTGCATCGTTATATATATGAATTCCAATGTAGTCATTACACAATGATGTATGTATATATATAATTTATAAGTAAGAGTAAGTAAGAGTATTATTAGTGAAATAATTAAAAATTTTAATAAATTTTTTTATATGAAATAATTAATATTAATTATAAATTAATTTTTTTAAATGATGTATTATTAGTCATGTATATCTTTTTCTTCTTCTTGGTGGGTAAATAATTATTAAGGAAGTAAATTTAATTTTAATTAAGGGTGGTATACCTATAAATCAAGAGTAATGTTACGTACAGTTACATTATGAAGGTAATTCACGCAGGGACATTTTTACTATCGTTGGATTGATATTATTATTTTTATAAATTTTTTATTCATACCAATCCAATGGCAAGAGAGTGTCATTGCGCGGATTACCTAATATAATTATACCTAATAGATTTTTTCATAAATCAAACATCCGTATATTATATGGTGAAGTGGAATGTCTGTCTGAGGATGGAAATTAATGTTTAGGTGGGCATTGATAGCGGGCAGAATTCCTGGAAGAAAGGCAGAAGAAATCGAGAGGTTCTGGATAATGAGACATGGAGAGGAATTTGCCGCCGGACGATGAGAAGGCTCCAAAAGACAGCCCTGCCCTGAATTAATATTCCAGGGCTTATTCTTAATATTGTCTGTCTCCTTTCATGTATTCCCTTTTTTTTTTTTTTTTTCCTTTTTTTTTTCCTTTCTATTTTGATTTTGTTCCTTCTTTTTGTTTTTTTTCTCCTTCTTTGAACAGCTTTTCCCCTGCTATCTTTTACAATAAAAAGTTGCAAGTTTTTTTGGCATTCATGAATCTTTTTAGCCTCACATCTTCATGTTATATGGTGTTGTGGTTGACATTCTTTTATTATCATTATCATTATTGTTATTGCTATTATCATTGCTGCTATATATTAATTATTATTATTATTATATTTGTTTGTTTCGTTTTTGAAACGCGGGTGCGGAGGCATTCTATAGTCGGCATAAAAAAAAATGAAGTTATATATACATATAATGCATCCATCGTTAGAAGCAATCAAAAAAAAAAAAAAACTGGTCTCACTACTTAAGATGTGCTAATTTTATTTTATATTTTGGAAAGTTTAATTAAGTGGCTTCCCGATGCTCACCGCGGGCGCACACTTGTAATAAAATGAAAAAGAATAAATTGCATCGTGTATCCTCCTTAATCCTTATGTATGTTATGTAGACCCCTTATATAACGTAGTTTATACATTTATGCAACTAAAAGTAATTTATGATAGCCACAATGAAGATTTTGGTACACATCTATAGTCGGAAAATGATAATGTCTGTTTCATACACTAAAAAGTTGTTTACTTTGATGCAAATAACTTACTGAAAATGGCAGAAATGCCACATTTGATCTTCTTCTTCGCCTAGACATTGATCCCCTCTTTTGTTTCGTATCCAATCTTCATCAAAAACATGATGCACCAGGCCTCGGGGAAAAACTTTTTGATTTTGTAGGTGTGTTGGCAGCCATTGGCCACGGTGAACAGGGCTGTGTCATTCGTTTTGAGAATTTTAGAGTTTAGAGAGAGAGAGAGAGAGAGAGAGAGAGAGGAGAGAGAGAGAGAGAGAGTTTGGGCATGGCCTTATCGATCACAGAAACTCATGGGTCCAAGTAAATGAAGCCTTTGCTATTGTATGTATCTTTTTATGTGTGGACGTGTGAGGCACATGCATAAGCTAGGTTTGATGATTATATGCTTGGTGGGAGACAAGACGGAGCATGGCTTATCACAGAAATTCATGGCCTTTGCTATTGTATGTATCTTTTCGTGTTGTACATGTGTGGACGTGTGAGGCACATGCATAAGGTTGTTTAGTCTGTGCTGCTGGCCGCTGGGTGAATCACCGTACGTGGTGATTGATGATTATTATACATATATATATATATATATATATGTTTGGTGAAAGACAAGACGGAAGCATCCTTTAAAATTTTTGATGTTGAATGATGATCATCTGGATCATCATGTGTTTGATAGCTTGGGTGAGAGATTTGATGTATGAAGCGATCATTTTAGCGAAGAAATAAATCCGATGTTGGTTTTTCATCCGTGAATTTGTGTCACTTTTGTTGCTTTATTAACATGTGTAGCCAAGCGTTTGGTGGATCATCGTGATTTTCCAAAGGAAAATTATTGATTATGATTGGTTGAGTTTTGTTGTTTTAGTTTATAAAGTTTTGTTTGGATACGGAGGGAACTGATAAGGCTTGCTGACTTCCACAACGATGAGTGTGATCTTTATCGCTCATATTAATTATTTATATTTGATTGGATAAGATTAATTGGTAGTCTTATCATAATTCTCAAATAAATTAATGTCGATTTATATATGTGTGTGTGTGTATTTTATTTCATGGTAATATTGAAAGAATGTATCCATATCAATTCTCACTCCTTCGGTAAGTTAAGTTCATAAAAATGAATGATTCTCAGCCCATTTTTTTCATTCCCCATATTTAACTCATGAGGAATTTAAAAACCAAAAAACAAAAATAAACAACCGACATTGCCCTAGTCTCTTGAACGTGCCTCTACTAACCAAATCCTCGTATAGCCTTTCCATCCACGCGATGCTATCCTTGTTCCTCTATCGGCTTGTTGTTGCTTTCATTGGTGCCGACTACACAATTGCCTCTCCAATCACAAGCCGCTGTCATAGCCAGCCTAAGGCGCCATAAAGTTAAAAAATATAAATTTTATTTTATTGTATTAAGTTTTATGATGTATTCGTAAAGTTATGTTATTCATGTATTTTAAATTGACATGTTAAAACTAGAAAGACTAAATGGTATTTTTTTTATGAATAGTGCATAAGGTAAAAAAAATGATGGTTCATTCTATTAATTAGGTGACTTGCAATAGGTAGGTAGGTAAAATATTTAATTATTTTATTAAATTATATAATTACAAAAAATGTCATTATTTATTTTTAAAATTGCCATTAGATTAATCCTATAAATAGTCACCTAAATAATGAACCAAATTAAAAACACAAATAACACAATTTTAAAAAGTTAATGAACAAGTAATACCAAAGAAAAAAAACTTTACAAGGTGCGAAAGACATAAAAAATCAATTATTTAAAATGATAATGTGATCTTTTTAACTTGAAAATAAATGTGACTTAAGTGTTGTTGAGGATTCAATCCCATTTAAGTAAGTCATGAAATGTAACAATTCAAAAAAGTGGTGTGGAGACTTTCTCTTGGATGGAGGTATATATATATTATTGTTAATACAATTGTTGTGTTTTTAATATATGTTATCATTCGATTTCATTTAGATTTGTATATACTGAGCCTTGTGAGACATTAGTAGCCATAGAGTCATCATCGATACGAGTTCAAACTTATCTTATGGTAATAAAAATTTTAAGTTATTTTAGAGTTATCACCAATCAGATAATGTGCAATCTAATCGCATAAAGTATGATATGCATTTAAAATCGAGTTCAAAAGTTGGTTACGTATGAGAATGATTAATATCTCATGACACCTAAAATTAATACTTATTTTTAAAAAAGAAGATTTTCTACTTATTTTAACTTAACAAAAAAATTATTTAATGTAAGACAACCAATAAGTCCTAATGATGAATAAATTTTTTCATGAAAGATAGTGAATAGATTCATCATTTTCTTAGTTGATTTCATATTTAGTTTATTTATTTATTTTTGGATTTTTAAAAAACATTTGGGATGTAGTACTCAAGTCCCTTGCGGTAAAAGTTTAAAAATGGTTTCAATATACTAGAAAAATAAAGAAAGAGTGTTTTTCACTTATTTGTATTTACTATTTAGATACAAATAATTAGGTTTGAATATTGATTGTTCAATTCAGGATTTAGATTGGTTTTTGTGTTTTAATATTTTTAAGTTTTGGAGTTTTTATATATTTTTATTTTTAAAAGTCTTCTCTCATAACCTTTGAAAAGGACAACCTTTTCATGAGGAGTCACAATGGATAATTAGATATATTTATTCATAAACTAGTGTTGCAATTGTATATTTATGATAGATATATTTATTCACGTACCAAGGTATTATTGGTACGTGGCGTTGTTTTAATTATTAACGATCATGTTCATGTAATTTTCAAGTGTCAATTGTTGTATTATAACATATCTTGGTTGGTAGGGTGTTTAATTTGAGGGAAGTTGATCATTCTCTACGCACACATGAAAAGATAGCTCAAATTAACAGCATAAATGTGATTTTTTTCAATGTAAAAGGGTGAAATCAAAAAAGAATTAGGCTATCTTGAGTAGAATTAGGAGACCGGGAGTTCTAAAGTTGACCTAAAAGGAAATCTAAGTTATTTGGCAATGACCGAAGCTGGATTGGTTGTAATTAGCATGCGTAGAAGTGACTTGAGGAAGAAGATGACTACTGACTGTGGCTAACTTCTTATTGGCCACGACTACGAGCTACTAGTATAGAATAGAGGTTCTACTATTGATGGGATTGTACCACTAAATAGGGAGAAATTAGTATGTGTTTTATAGAAAGATGATATAACTATTAGTGGAAAATATAACTGTTTGAAAAAGTAGAATGCTAAAATAAATTAGTTGGAATACTAATCTGACCATTAGAGGGATATTAGAGTGGAAAAGTTGTTTGAAAAATAAATTATGTAAGTGTGTATTTGATGCAATTAAAATGGGTACTACAGGGATAATGACAGCTATTTATCATTAAGGATTTCAAGGGTTTGCAGCGCTGTTTAGCAGGTGATTTTAGCAACGTGTTTTAAAACTATAGTAGCGTTTCAAAAAAGGCTGCCTAAGTAAGAGTGTATAATATGAAAATTCAACACTAACTTTAAGGCTCTGTTTCCTCAGATATAGAAAAGATGTGGAAAAATAATCAGGTGAAAAAGGAGCGAAAAAAGAAGATTAAAAAAAAAAAAAAACTTTCCGATCGTTTGGTCGGAGTAAAACGAATGATGAAGTTTTATTTGTTTATAATTTGGCGGCCAGAAAAAAACAGGAGACAAAATATATAATTGAATGAAATATCATTTTTACCCCTGCGAGAGTCAGAGTCGCGGCGTTAAGTGTTTGTGAGAAGATCGGAGAGAGATGGCGGCGGCGATGGAAAGCTACGTGGGAGAGAGAGAGAGGGCGGCGGCGGTGTAGAGCTACGCGGTGCACAACATAGCAAAGAGGCACAACGCTGGAAACCTAGCTCGCAGCGCCACCGCGTTCGGCGTGTCGGAGGTCATTCTCGTCGTCGTCGGCCGACCCGAGTTCAACGCCGCGGCTCCGCCTCCCACCTCCGGTTCCACCCCTCCTCGACGCCCGTCTCTTCCTCAAGGTACCAACATCGATTCTAGCGTTTATGAGGGCCTAACACCTGAAACCGCAAGAGGTGGCGTTGAGTCACCAAAACAATATTGGCGGTTGGCGATGGGGCAAATGATGTGGGAATGCTTAGGGAAGCTGACATTGGAGTTGGTATTAGTGGTGTTGAAGGAATGAAGGTAAATCCCAAACAATGAAACTATGATTTATCATCCCTTGACTTAGTTCTTGTAATGGACGTTCCCTCAATGGCGTGTTCTTTCCAATTTCAAGCAGCCATGTCTAGTGATATTGCAATCGCACAATTTTGCTTTTTAGAGCGGTTGCTACTCGTACATGGACACTGGTGTTACAGAAGGATTTCGGCAATGGTAGTTTGGTAAGAGCTTAGAAAATGAGATGGGTCATTTTTTTTTTTTTACTTTCCGTTGCTTGGCATATTAGTTTTTTTTTTTTACAAGAACATTGTTTTTGGCTTCACTATCTTGAAGGCGCACGCTCAGTCCTGGGCCGTCACTTCATAAATGAAGCCTTTTCTATTCATCATGGGATGGAAGACACAGCTGAAATTGTAATCTTAGCGAGCAGAGAGGCCTTTGCTTCTTCATGTTATTTCCAAACAAATGATCAAATATACAGTCTGCAGGTGGGTTTTCATTACAGAGATTTATCATCGTGTATTCCTAGTGGAACTTCATTTTTTTTATTTGATTCATACTTGTTCTTTGAAGGGATATGATATGCTGTATTGATTCTTTTGAGACCTTTTTCCAGTTTTTGCTAGCATTTTGAATCCCTTCTTTGATAAGCTAGTATTGTCCAATAATTATGGCATTACTAATTAGGCTCAATAATATAAGGAAAGATACTCTGTCTATGCTTGAAATTTATGTTGTTAACTTGTTGAGTATACTTCAAAAGTTACAAAACATCATCTTGATATGTTTACTATCAACAACCTTAATACTCTTGACCAGCTGCTAATGCTATTGTCCGTCATATTAACAATATCAATAATGCTGAAAATATTCTACTTTCTAGCTATATCATAAAATCTGATTTCTGATATGCTTGAAATATCTTTTTGGTGAAATAGAAGGGTTATAAATTATCATGTAGACAAAAGATTCTTAAAAGGGTTTATCAAAGAAATATCTATCTAGTTTTGTGGTTCCATTTGAGTCTGCAATTAACTCGTATTTCCTAATTACATTTTGCAGGTGCTGACATACTGTGAATTTGTCATGAGTTGTATTTGTCATTCATTTTTTCAGCCTGGGCAGAAATTGTGAAGCAATGGCTTGCTGGTTTCGGCTACAAAATCACTCCAATTTCTGAAGATGGGGAATTGACACGGGGAAGTGATAGTTCCAATGATTCAGAATCAGAAATCCCCCCTAAGATGGATGGGATCAATAACCATAAACCAAAAATCATGAATAATATCAAATACTTTGAACCCCAAAGTCAGTGGGCATAAAGTAGTTCCACCGATTTCCCTTTCCGAACCAGTAATATTCTTTTCACCGAGACCAGTTAGCAAATTAGATGCTGCTGCGGTAAAGGTTCAGGAGGTATATAAAAGCTGCCGGACACAAAGAAACCTTGCAGACTGTGCTGTTGTGGTTGAAGAGCTTTGGTTTGTTGCCTTAAAACCTCTGCTTTTGTTGCTTTTATTTAGTAAATATGATTCTTCCTTCAAATGATTAATTTGGGTCGCATTTAAAATATCAATGTTGTAGGTGGAAGGCATTAGACTTTGCATCCCTCAAGAGAAGCTCGGTGTTCTTCAGTGTTGACAAACAAGAAACTGCTGTTTCACGGTGGACAAGAGCTGCTAAGGTACCTTTTTTATTCCTCATTCAGTTTTTACTTCCAAGCTTTTTTTTTTCATTAAAATTTATTATTGCAGGTGGGAAAAGGTGTGGGAAAAGGTTTGTCCAAGGATGAGAAAGCTCAGAAACTAGCCCTACAACACTGGCTTATAGCTGTGAGTCCAAATACCTTTTGATATTTTTACCTCGGCATTGTTTTATGCAATATAAAGATCACGGTACCAGCACCAATGCATCAAGTATATTGGACCTGTAAGTTTAAGACAATCCATTACTTTAAAGTACAATATATGAATTTGTGATTGTGAGATGATGCCTACATTTACAATATAAACATATATGTTGGTTAACATAAAATAATGCAAGTGGTATGTGTGTGTGTACACACACGTATATATAGACACGCACCACACACACATTGTGTCTTTGTGCGCACATGCATCAATGCATGTATATGCACATTAATGCTGTTCTCTTAAGTCTTTCTTTTCTTTTCAAAAGGCTAATGATATTGTTGATTGAATGTAATTTCAGAAGGATAGACAAGCATATGAGGTAATTGTTGAAAAGGGAACCTTGCATATAGACAGAGCGGAACACTTGTAGAAGCCACTGCTGGGTCTAAGTGGATATTTGTTCTGAACACAGCAAGGCCATTGTACGTGAAACAGAAGAAGAAAGGCACCTTTCAACACTTGATTTTTTGTCTGGGGAGCTACCATAGCAGCTGGAAGATTGATTGCTCGTGATAGCAATCTTGGGATATATATGAACCATAGAAAATGCATTATACTTATTTTGTATACTTTAAATGTTCTAATTTTTCTTTTTATTTGTGTTTATTTTGTTATAAGCCATATGGATATACAGTGATCACTATCACCCAACAGGAGAAAACTTGCGTGAATTCATTAGCTTCCTCAAGGAGCACCGTGTAGACCTTACTGGTGTCAAGTTCAGTGCCTTGATCTTTTCAAATCTGTTTGTTTGCTTTTTCGGATTATTCATGTACAATTTGTGTTCATTTGATGTTACATCTTCCTACATTAGATTGTTGATGATTGATCCATATTTTCTCTACAAAGGTATGCAAGTCGAGTACTAGGACTGGACCTCTTATTAGTTTTGTCAGGACTATCTTCAAGACCTACAATGCCGAGCACTGGAACAAGTGAACCTGTCGCCTCGAATCATGCCTGGGACATTTGGCAACTATGGTCCAATCCCATCCCCTAGGCCTAGCCCAACAATCTGGCTTTCTCCCAGACTCACCTAAATGGTACTCCATAGCCCGAGGACCTCCATTACAGTGACTAACTAAAGACTGGTTCAGTGAGTTCATATTAGGCATTGGGTTTGCAAGAGCTCTGGGAAGGCATTTCTTCTGCCATTGATGGGAGGATTTGTAGAAAATCAAGGAAGAAGGGAGATAGCCCCCACTTGATTATTTATTTATTATTGATATAATTTTTCCGCCAATATGTTTAGTTCATTTTTTTCGTAGATAATGTAATTTAGCCGAATCATTTTTTTATCCAATTCCGGGTTCCTTGCAGTGGTTGAGTTCGTTGACTCATCCTTGTAAATAAGGTGTAGATTCATGATGTTCTTTTAACATGACAAATAATAAGAAAATTTCACAGGTTTACTGTTTATCGGTTTAATTTTATTTTTACTAATGATTGAAACAATATTTTTCATATGCTTTGTATTCGACTCAAAAATCTTCCACGGGTAGGTTAGTAGTTACGGGAGGTGGTAAGACCCAATCCTCTTATTTTAATATAGGACTTTCTTCTAGAATTTGAAGGCACAACAAGCTATGCTGTCTGAGATGTATCCAGGAAGGTCTCCAAAAGAAGTAAACAAAAAAACAATGTGGGCACTGGGCAGCCCAAGTGTGGCACAAAAATACCACACGGATGTAATAGATTGTATTTCAAGTTTATACGGCAATATTTATCTGGTGAATGGTCCACGAAGAAGGTTCATCCAGGATATATTGCTCAACCCATCCATGTATATGAGAAAGCAACACAGTTACGATGTAAAAAGGGTCCAATGACAAACAAAGTCACAAACTTTTGTAAATCTGAACATGTCTTGCAATAGCCAATTACACAACTAATGAGGCACCGAGCATGCCCTCTCAAGTAAATTAATGCAAGTTCATATTACAAACTGATCAAAAGTTTGAATATAATGTCATAAAATAAATTTAGTGGCTGTCATTACCATTATGTAATCAAACTAACATCCTTTATCATTTAATTCAAGAAACACATCTCCCTTGAAATTTAAAAAAAAATTATTTTACTCTTTTCATCTTTACATCAAAACTTATGAACATATCATTCTGAGTTTTATCCTCATATATAAATTTTCTATCTCCTTTTAAATGTCCTCTTCACTATGAACTCCTCATAATTTTCACTTATTATTTTGTAATATCCGTTTGAATTGCTATGAGTTCTAATTGTTTTTCAGAAACTTGTCGGTATTCATTGTCTTATCTAATAGTATCAATTTTAATATTCATGCTTAAGATTTGAAACTGGCTTTCTTCATAATCTACTATAGGTACCTTATACTTAGATCCTCTTGATAAAAAAGTTAATTTGAATTGACAAAATTAGAAATTATATGCATTTACATTACTTGAAGAGTTGTCCTATGTCGGTTTTTGGTATATCTAGTCCTTCCTATGATTCATTCAAGTTTAGTCTCTCTATTTACCACTGCTGAATTGCATCTCATACACATTTTGGCCTATAGCTTTACCTGCTACATATATGTCAAACAATCCGCTATAATACTTCCTTGTGTGCATCCATAAGGCCATTTAAGGTTTAGCCTACCAACACATAATTGGAATTGAATGTGGCATCTAAGTAAAAAATTTAGCACTATTTCTAATTCAATCAAATAAAAATTATCTCATATTTCAATAAAACGTTGTCAAACATGAAATTTTTGATCACTACAAAATTTATTATTAAATATGTATTTAATTTATGAAATTTTATTTTATTTTATTAAATTAATGTATTTTTATAAATTTTAATCTTACTTTAATTATTTAAGGTTTTAAATCACTTTTATAAATTTAATATTAATTTTAATAATTTTTTACAATCAACTTATTTATTTTAATTTTAATATTAATTTTTACCAGCAACTTATTTTTCTCTGCAGCAAGTAAAATTAGAGTTTAGGAGGAGCTGATGCATAGGGCCGAATTATCCTTATAGGTGGGGTGTTGAGCAACATAAATAATTTTCTAACCCACAGTTTTTCGCCATAAATTTAATTAAAGCGAATAAATGTTAAAAGATGATGGCAGGGCTTCTTTGAAAGCAAGCTTTAATTACAGAAATAAATTTTAAAATAAAATATAGTAATGGTAGGCTTGTAGTTGTAAAATGCCCGGGAAAACATACATTGAGAAATATAAAGCTGAGTGTAATAATTTTCCGGTGCCAACCAAAAAAAAAAAAAAAAAAAAGGTTCCAGCCAGACAATAAGCGAAATTATAGTTGACTTTGTTAAAATTTAGTATAATAATGTAATAATACAAATACTTATATCTAAATAAAGTACATCCGCGGTAAAATCTATTGTGCTACTTAGACTTAACTTCAACACAATCCGAACTGATTCTTATATTGGATTTTGATAGGTCAAGTCCAAAAAGGGCTTAAGAAGTTGGAGGGTGAAAGTTATTAACCAGTGTATTGATTTTAGATAGAGAGGGAGAGAGGGGAAAAAAAAAAAAAACATTAATTTGGTGTCAAATTAAAAATACATTTATAGTCTTGATCACGTGGGTTTGAAATTCTTGATTATATATAGCGGTAGCGTCCATGAATCAACAACATCCAACCATGGATGGTTTGTGGCTGTGGGATGTAAACACATTAATTAATATATTTATAAAACTCATTTACCTCAATGATTACGCTTAATCGGGCCGTCTTTTGCACTTCAAATTGCTGAGATCCCAAACTCAAATTTCATATGACAAAGTGGTGTGAAATAGACAACCCCCCAACTGCCCTGCTCAACACTCCTGCTGTCCTGCACAAATATCAAACTCGCATTCAAAAGATCCAAAAAATAATAAAAATAAAAAGGCTAGTATTAAAAAGCTCTCTGAAAATGACAAAAGATGACATGAACGCGGAAGAAGATTCGAAATTTCATTGCCATTTCCTGCCCATGGCATCGTCCAAGAATTTTCATGGCCTTAAAGAATTGTCAAATCAAGCCATGAAACACACACACCCAAAAAAAAAAAAAACAAGGGAAAGCGATGGATTTGTAAGCTGTGCGCGTCCCCGCGGGTTATAATTATTGAAGCAGTCATCAATTATGCCTCTTAATGGTTGAGACGCGGGCGTGATCTGATCAGAGGTGAACAATGCATGAACCCATGTGGGAAAAGGACAGCTCCCTCTTTTCTAGGCCACTGAAGTGAACTCCCCATTTTTCTTCTCCTGACCTACAATAATATTAATTTTTTAAAAACATAGTAAAACTATAACTTAATAGTTAATACGAAAGGTACACTCTCTTTTTTCTTTCTTCTTGGGCCCTCCTCTCTTCTTTTTTCCCTTCCTAGTCCTATACTTAAGGCAGTCATCACAATTCACAAAAACTCTCTCCTCTCATGCCGTCTTTAAAGGCACAAGGCACTGCACTTAATTGTTTATCTATTCCACTGCACTCCAAACCTTCCGTTACTTGTTTCTTACCCCACCTCACCTCACACAATTGCCCAACATCAACATGTAACACGCTCGACCCTTCTCTTCCACTCTTACCCTCATTTTTCACGGCTACGCCGCTTCTTTCACGCCCTCACAAACCACTATAAATTTTATGCGTTTTGTAAAATTCACCCCATTTTTTTTTTTGGCTCCCTGCCCCCAAATATTCCTGCGCCAGTTACCGTTGATTTCGATTACCACAGAATGGGGAAGGCGGCTGCCAAATTGTGTAACCACAACACTACTACTCTGATGGAGGAGGTGTGCCAGGGGATGGAGCTGGCAAGGCAGCTGGGAACCCATCTCCACAATGCCTCCTCAACTCAAACCCGAGACTTACTGGTTAAAAGCATTCTCTCTTCCTACGACAAAGCCCTCAAACTCCTCAAATGCAACAGCAACGAACTTCTAGGCCCCAGCAGCGCCCCATCTGAGTCTCCGCCGCCGTCCGGCAGCAACAGCCCCAAAAGCGACGCCTCTGACTCCAACAAGGATGGTTTCCGCAAACACGGCTTCAAAAAAAGGTGAAAATCAACTCCGGCCGACCAGGCCTTCTAGATTTCTTGTTCTTGTGTCGTGCTATTGGGTCCCAAGCAGGCAGTCTATATATGTTTTTGGTTGGCTCATCAATCAAGCAATTGGGGTTGAGTTATGTTTTCGTTTTTTTTTTGGTTGCTAATTGGGTATTGTATGATGTGTTATGTTGCAGGAAGACACTGACACAATGGACTGAACATGTCAGAGTTTGTGGCGAGGCAGGGCCAGAAGGGCCTCTTGCTGACGGTTATAGCTGGAGAAAATATGGCCAGAAAGACATCCTCGGAGCTAGTTTTCCCAGGTCGGTACCTTTTTAATGAACGTTTTTTCAGATTATTTATTTATTTATTTATAGTTTTGAAATCGAAACTATAGCTGGGCTCAATTCAAAAGCTGATTCGAATTGATTCACAGAGGATATTACAGATGCACCCATCGACATGTACGAGGTTGTTTGGCTACAAAGCAAGTCCAGCGATCGGACAGAGACCCATCGGTCTTAGAAATCACCTACCGAGGAAGACACACGTGTTCCCAAGCCCCACGCCTCACACCCCGGTCACTCCGCTCTCCACCGCCTGCTGCGAGGGTGGAGGCCAAAACGGCCCCGTGTTATGCAGGCGCGGAAGTAAAAATCCAAAGTGCGAATCCGAGGTCGCCGCTGCGGCCGCCGTGCTCGACGGAAATGGCCGTCGATTTCGGGCGCACCTGCCAAGTGAACAGCGAGGACGTTGAATCGAAGGATGGGATTTTCCCCGCATCCTCCTCTCCCCTGGAAGATCGCGCTTTTGTTCAATCCATGGCCGGAAGCGGCGGCTTCCTGCCGGCGTTTTTGCCGCCGGCGATGTCGGAATCCGACTACTTTCTCGGCGGCTGGGATATGCCGGGCTCGGAGTCGGATCTGCCGGAGACAAATTCGGAACCCATTGCAGTCGCGGTATCGCCGAACGGGTGTTTGGATTTCCCGATGGACCCGGTCGAGTTCGACCCGAATTTTTCGTTCGACGCTCTGGAGTTCTTTACCTAGGGTAGAAGCTGAAAGACAAAGTGGTCACTTTTATTTTACTCTTTTCTTCTATCTTTTACCGCGGTGAAAACTTACATGTGTGTTTTTTTTTCCTCAAATAAAAAAATTATTTTTCCTCTTCCTTGAGTGGAAACTAGCTTATTTACTCACTTTTTATGTTGGCCAGCATATTAGGCAAAATTATAGGAAATGACATTAAGATTAGGCATGACAATGGGTCAAATTCCAATATTGTACCGTTAGAATTGAAAAGTCTACTTACAATTGTAATAGTTAGATTATAATTGTGTATTACTACAATACTTCTTTATCTTTTTCTGTCATTTTTTATTTGACCTTGAACCTTGATTGTAATTATCCAACAAATGAAAGGAGAATCTACGATCTTTTGTTGAAGCTAGGCATGGCTCTGGGTCGGGTCAAGTCCGGATACTGTCCAACCCGAATTTGATCTAAATTTTCTCATCCCACCCAAACCTGCCTCGACTCAATTGTTTTGGTATTTCGAGACAAGGCAAGCAGGTCAGCATTTTTTAACTTAATTTTGTTTTAAAATACCGGATACCCGAACCTAACCCAATAGCATATCAGGGCAAGGCAATTGTCGCCCGCGTGTTAATTACTTCAGAAAAAATAAAAATGAAATAAAGAAGATGCATGAGTGTTGGGCCGACGCACGATAGGCCCACTATTATCACTGGAGGGATCGATCCATCCCGTTAAGAAGGCCCAGCAATTGTGTCGCGTGCCCGCCCACCACACGTTAAAACCTGTCAGCCATGAAATGAATGAATAAAATTAAAGTCTTTTCAAACGAAGACATTTTGTTTTGTTTTGTTTTGTTTTTCAATGCATATTAATTAAAATATATTTGTTGTTATTGGAGAAAACCTTCAAGCAGAACCTTGAAAAGTCCAATTCATTCGTGTCGAATAAAAATCTTGTCCGGATCGCATTAGAAAATATATTTCCAAAAAGTAGCCGTGGAAAACTTTTCATAATAAAACAAATTACTATTAGAACGTGCGGGTACGTGTGTGTATATATAATATAAAAAATAATAGGTATAATCGGTTTATTTTTATTTTGACATAAAAAAAAAAGTTACTATGAAAATAAAACATTTCAACGTTTCAACCTGTCCGTTTCAACGTTTTTGCTTACGGCAGAAATCAACATTAAAATCTACAACAACAATCCTCACCTACAAATAATAAAACAAGAGGTTTCCCTGACGTAACAGGAAGATTAAAACTAAGCCATTTTACTATTTTTTTCATCCAAAACTAAGTTTAATATAAGAGCGAAATGTTTTATGAAATAATATTAGTCAAAAAAAATTATTAAAATTTATATTTAAATTATAAATTTTATTAAAATTTATAATTTATAATCAAGTTTTATATTTAATAAAAATTTTAATGATTTCCAATCAAATTTATAACTTCTATATAAATAAATTTATTAAAACATTTAAATTATAATAATAATAATTTATTAGACAACGTAAGAAAAGTGACAACAAATAATATTAATAATATATTATTATCATGGACGTGGATCAACAGTGAGTGGTCGCCTTCCACTTGTGGGCCAACTCAGCGAGTGACATCGCGGACGAACCGTTCTCGCTCAACACAGCGGCGGCCGCGTCCTTGAGATCCCTCATGCGGCTGCGCACCCTCTTCCCTTCCTCGCCCTCGATCAGCTCCCTCGTGACGCGCGCAATCTCGCGACGTCCCACTACTACGCCGTCCACGGCGGGTGTCGGACGGAGCGCCACCCTCAGGTCCTCCACCAACATGGCGGCGTTCATCTTCTGCTCGGCGTACAGTGGCCACGCGATCAGCGCCACGCCGCGTACCACGCTCTCCAGCGCTGAGTTCCACCCGCAGTGACTCAGGAACCCCCCGGTGGCGCCGTGGGCAAGTACCTCCGGCTGCGGCGCCCACGAGGAGACCACCAAGCCGCGGCTCCGGGTCCGCGCCAGGAATCCTTGGGGCAGGAAGCCGAACGGGTCGGCTTGGCTCTCAGCGCTGAAGTAGGTGGCGTTGGCTGCTCCGTCGTTGGGGCTTCTAGCCACCCACAGGAACCTCTGCTCGCTCAGCTCCAGCCCCAAAGCCAGCTCGCTCAGCTGATCAGAGGAGAGGGTCCCACCGCTGCCGAAGGAAATGAACAGCACCGACCCCGGAGGCTGGTTGTCCAACCACCTCAGGCACGGATCCGACCCGGCGATGTCGCCCGAATCCATCTTCACCAGCGGCCCGACAGGGTAGACAGGGACGTCCACCTGCTGCAGCGCCTTCAAGGGTCCGGGCTCCAGACCCGTGAAGCTATTTACCATTATGCCGTCCGCCAGCCTGTACCGGGTGGCGTGGTGGAGGACCCAACTGTAGGCGTCGTTCTTCCGGTCCTGGAGCGGGTCGAGGAGGACCGACCCGTGGATCGGGATGCATCCCGGGGCGCAGACGGGTCCCGGCAAGTCCCTGAACTCGCAGCAGACGGAGTCATGGAGTTGGGGGAGGTGGAGGAAGAGGGAGAGAGCCATTGCGGTGGAGGGGTAGAAGATGTAATTAGGGACGTTGAGCTCGGTGGCGGCGTCGAAGGCGTCGGTGCCGAAGAGGTCGACAACGAGTGCGGCGAGGCGGGTGGCGGCCGCGAGGGACTTCAAGGCGGCGCGTATGGCGGGGAGGGATCGGGTGACGGTGAGGGAGATGAGGGTCTCCATTCGGACGTCGTCGGCCCCGGAGAGGTCGCGGAAGCTGACCGGAGGAAGGAAGACGTGGTCGATGTGGGAGGGGAGGAGGGCGGAGAGGACGGCCTTCACAGCGGCGGAGGGTGGGCCGTCGGTGGGGACGAGGAAGGTGACCGAGAAGTTGTGGTGGTGGACGAGTCGCTTGGCAAACTCGGCGAGTGGGATGAGGTGACCCATCCCTGGGCTCGGTAGAATCGCTATGCGGGGGGTCTGTTGCATTGTTGCTGTGGTTGAACACTGCGCCTGGAAGCGACCTAGACTTGGTATGTGACTACTCAATTGGTATGGGACTACCAGAGAGAGCACCAAAAAAATGAATTATTAATATGTCGTGGATGGTTTGGTTGACGAAGTGTAAGGTGTACCTCAATTCTCACGTCTTGGTTAGAATTACTAATATGTCGAGGAGGGTCTTATATAGTATAGTAGTATAGGGTGCATCTCAAATGTCTTGACAATGACGACATGGATTGGTTTGGAATTATATTTTCCTTGGTGTTTTGTTTTTTCTTTTCAAATAATTAATTTAGTCATATATCCATGTTCATTCAGGGCCATGTCTACAGAAGCATGACAGCTCCATTGGTGTGATCCAGAGAAGCATTAAGCCGCCATATGTTTACATGTATTATTTCCTCCTCAAACTCATATTTCAATTCCATAATTATATAAGCTTGCCAACTGAAGTTTTAACAATTCTAATGCGATAAGTTCTCGTAATCCATCATTCCAATCATTGACACTATAGGGTAAGGTGCAAAATGACGGATCCATCTAGTAGGCCATTGAATCTATACTGATCTGTTATATCATAACATAATTCCATATATTATTGTTGAGAATTAATGTTATTCGGAATAAAATAAGAAAATTTTAGATGATATATATATAAGGCGAAATGCAATGATTTGATGTTGCAACGAGTCTCAAATCCGCGAGAATTGGTATGATATTTTTACAATAAGAAATATCATTACATGTGTGCCAGACTTACACCTTAATTAGCCAAGTTCAACAACTATATGGAGAGAAACAAACGCAATCACATTTTCAAGTAATTTAAGTGATTTACTTGACTTACTCTTCAAATGTAATATAACATTTTAAATTGTTTTTTGAAGTCAAGTCACTTGGTTAATTTTTTAGTTTCAAATTTCACTACATATCAAACATTATATAACAATTTCCACTACATACCTTATTTATTATATATATATATATAAGAAGGATTTAATTAATTATATTTTATGTATTATATTACAAATAACTTTAATAAAATGACTTTTTTAATACATAAAGTTACATAAGAGCAAGTTTTCTGTTATCTATAATAGAGAGTTAAATAATATTATATTATTTTTTTTCTCTACATGTGAAAAATAAAAAGCTTTATTCTTCATTTAATATTATAATGGTATTTATATTTCCTCACTTTTCATTCTCTTCGCTTGTATTAATAAAAAATTATTATTATTTTAATTAAAATAAAGATAAAATAAAGATGAGCCTTACAGTTAAAATTATAAAATAAATAAAAATTTTATTTAAATATAGAGATAAAATAAAAAATTTCATTAAAATTAGGAGTATAAAATAGATCAGTGAGTCACTCCAGGCCCACGAAGTCTACGTGAGGTTGCTCTAACATATTTTCTAGGATACATGATTCCTCAACGCAAAAAATTCTCTCTCCATAAATAATGGCGATAAACCAATTGGGTTTGCTATTTATTATTAGTCAACCGCTGTCCAATTATTGGTCGAGTTTTATTATTATTTTTTAAAAATAGGGAGGTTGAATATAAGCATTTGCGTGCGTGCGTGCGCGCGTGCGCGGATCTGTTCCGATTTAGAAATCTTCTCACACGCGGAGTTGGAGGGACTTCTAGAGCGCGAGTTGAATGAAGAGAGATTCGAATCCCATCATTCTCGAATCGCGTCACACGTGGTGGTTGGTGGTTGGTGGTGGTGCTTGTGTTGGTCAGGGCGGGTGTGCTGACGTCAGACCCAGCGTAAGGCTTCCGTTAGCAGCTTCTACCCGAGTGCCGTCGTGCGTTTGCATGCAGTAATCAAATGGATAGGAGTGAAATTATCATTGGAATGAAGATGGAATAGTTAATTACTTTTCACTGTGTTCTGAATGAAATGTAATAATTAATTACTTTTTAATGTGCCTGATATGCAAATTAATGAATTGTAATAAATTAACATATATAATTACAAGGACACCTTTAATTTAATAATTTTTAAAAATTATTAACAGAAATTATAAACAAAACCCACTCTCTTCTGGCTACCGTCACCACTTCAGATCAAAGGGAGTGTATATCACGCAATTCAATCGAGAGAGATGAAGAGGCCTATAGTTTTTCTCTTCGATTATTTTGTTTGGTTAATACAAAAAAAAAATTAAAAATAAAAAAAGGTTTACTTATGTAACTTTATAAACGTGAAATAAGGGAGTAATCAATATAAGAAAGGTATAATATTTTCATGTTAATAGTTGATTCTTTTACCGTATGTATGAAAAAAAAAATGTTTTTTTTTTATTTTTTACGTACCAAATATACTATAAATAAATTACGGACTTCTATAGATTACCGTACAATGTACTTAAAAAAAATATGCAAATTAATGAATTGTAATAAATTAACATAATTACGAGGACACCTTTAATAATGTTTTAAAATTATTAACAGAAATTATAAACAAAATCCACTGTCTTCTGGCGACCGTCACCAAAATAGGATATATATATATATATATATATATATATATATATATATATAAGTTAAAAACTATGTTATAAGGTAGAATGTTTATATTTATAAACAGTTTTGAACTTATATATAGATTGCCAAACACTTTATTTATTTATTTATTTTACCCCAGCTCACTTATATATATATATGGTGTTTGTGTTGTGGGTGTTGGAGCGACTCTCCATCTCTGGACGATGATTTATCGGTCACCTATCACCCCCTAGACGACTGTTTTAGCTTATAAACACTTCAAGTGCTAATATGCCCCACTAAATATGCTCTTAATCTTGGTCAAGTGTCTATTAAAGAAACGAGAGGGCATCAAGATATGCGATGACCAAAATTTTCAAAACAAGTAGACTGTAAATGGGTCTTTATGGCCAAACATGATTCGAAGGATAATATTAAAAGGTATATTATTGATAAAGGCTACTCCTAATTATATTTTTGGCCATACTATTTCATTCGATAGTGTTGTAATGTGAAGAAGTGTAACATTGAATATGATCTTGAGAATTTTGTAGGTTCAGCTTGTACGTGTTCAATACTTCATCGTCAAAGCTATATATGTCCTATTGGCTACTAGAAACAAGGGATGTGTTTCTGTTGAGCATTTACAGATTTCTAAATGAAAACAAAAATTGACATTGAAGGTCATGATCATAAAAGGAAAAGAAGTTATTAATAATCTGTTTGTGAAATTCTATCTCTGAACAAGTCTAATAATCATATACAAAATGTCAATTCTATCACCCCATATTCAGTCTAATGATCATATACAACAATTAAATATGGACCATGGATCTGTAATCCAGAATTCCAGACAAGGCATAAAAAAGTATAAAATGAAATGAAAAAAAAAAAAAGCATGATTGTGTTGCTTCTGGATGTGGTAACAAATGATTTTGATGGAGGAACGTAATTATGAACCCATCTATTTTGTTCCTAACATTGCAAAAAAAAAAAAAAAAAGTTTTCTGGAACTTAATTTGCAATGGCCACTGGTTCAGCAGGATCATCCACGTGTCAGTGACCGCAAGAACTTCTCATAAATTATGCAGCAGCTGCCCTTCGAGCTCTCATGCCAAATCCACGCCTCGTCCTCATCACTCTGTTAAGCGCTGACATTAGTAAATGGTTTTAAGGGTGTTTTTACATTTTCGTTTTTGCTGACTTATTGCTCAGAACAACCTCTTTGAGGTTGCAATAAGCCAAACACGGAGACTAACCCATGTACAACTTCATCGTCATCTATAATGGGCATGCCATGTAAGTTACAACTTATACATATATTAACTAGCCATCATGTACTGAGAATATAAGAAATTAATGAGATTTTAAAAGCTTCTCTACCCCTTGAGTTTGAGTTTGAGCTTACGTGGGTGCGAGTGCGCCGAGGCCCTTCAACTCTTCACCGGAGTCCTTGTCCTGAACTTTCCCAGAAATCTCGACAATGTATGATCTGTCTCTGTCAGTTGGAAGTCCTCTCTTAACAAGTAAATTCATATCCTTTTGATGAAGCTCTCTTCCATTGACAAAGACACGAGTGTCTCCACCGGCACACTTCTCTGGCATTGGATAATTAAATTCCTCAATAGATGGCTGCAGCAAGAGAGAAAAAATGACATCAAGAACATAGGTAAAAGGTATATAAAGGGCAGCAATTTTAAAATGTTAGGATTTGTTTAGCTTACAGGAATTATGCCAAGGCAAGGCCCGCTCATCACACCCCAAAATCCAGCCCGGGAGTCATACCTATGTTGCTCAAATAGATGAAGGCAAAAACAATTAATATGATTGTAATTCTACCATTAATTTTGAGTTTTTTTTTTTAAAAAACAAAACCAAACAGACTTAATCCTAATAAAATAAAAACGGCTATATGAATCAAGACAAAAAAAAAAATCCATCTATTACACAATTTCTATTCTAAATATTTCTATCATATCATCATCTTTCATATCTAGTAATTTCATATCATTTGTTATTACATCCATTCAAGTTATTTTTTGTCTTTTTTTAAATTTTTAATCTTTTCAATGTCATTTTTCTCCACTCTCCTATCAAGTACATTTATAGGCCTACTTCTTAAATAACCAAACCAGCATAAATAATTTTCTTTCATTAATTAGTTATTCCAATAACATTAAAATTGACGGCTGGTGCACGAGTACTGGTGCGCCGCAGCCATCCATGTAGATGGTACAGAGGAGGAGCACCCCGCTATGGCCGCTGGAAATGCTTCAATGGCCCTTGGTTCGGAAGGTGTGTTCTAACTGGCCAATTATAGAGAAATGTTTGTTGAATTAAATGAAGCCTTAGGTGCTGACAGTACGCACACTATAAAGTTGTCAAAGCTGGCGAAAGGAAGAGTGGAGAGACAAAAACAGCATGCTAGAAAAGATACTGCCATAAAGACTTCTCAAGCCTTAAACTCCCTACCTTTATTATTTATTAAGGACCAAGGGAAAGGTTAAAAAAGTGGATCTCTTTTAAAAAGTGACAAATACTTTCGTGTCTTAGAAACTTTTAATTATTTTCTTGTAGTGTTTTCTAGCTTATCCCTATTTTGATGTGAGACCTTTCTTTTGAAAGGTTATATATTTATTTTTTTTATTAAATTATAATAAAAATAAGTCTCTTAAAAAAATTCTATTTTTCTTATTCTTATCACACATCCATTTTAACACTTGCATCTCAACTATATTAATTTTATATGTATGTTATTTCTTATTAATTTAACACTTCATTTCATATAATAAAGAAAATTTAACAGTAATCCTATAAAATCTTCTTTTAAGCTTAGTAATATATTGTGATAGCTGAATTTTTTAAAATGTCATAATAATATAAAAATAATAAAACCTAATTAAAAAACCAACAAAACAAACTCCTATTTTTTCCCACTATAGTAAAAAATAATTAAAAAATCCTCTCGGTGAGGCTTCATAATTCATTTGCTTGATTAAATGCATGTTATGTTCAATTCAGTTCTTTTGATTGCATATATGACTTGGTCTGGTGTTATAAAAAATCAATGCCCTTTTGTATTCCTAATTTTATATGGCATTTTGATAATAAATTAAATTATCATATGGAAGCTCCCTCTTCCAACCACAATTTCACATGAACCGATCAACTAGCAAAAATGTTGTATGTGGTAGGATTATTGGTATTATTCATCATCTTTCATCCATTAGAGGTTTATTTAATTCATTTGTTGTATTGTGTTGCTTGTTGCATCCACTAGAGGTTTATTTAAAAAAGGTAATCTAAAATGGCTAATATTTGAATAATTTTATCAAGTATTTCAATAATTCCATGTCATATTTTTTAACTTTAGCTGAATTATAGAACTACTTATACAATTTCATTAATGGTTTGAAATTTGAAATGTATATATAAGAATTTTATTTTTATTATATTTTGATTCTTAAACAATGAATTGAAATTTAAACTCTTAATTTGGTTGGTAATTTTTTATTGTGCATATAGGGTTTGGAGCATATAAATGGTTAACTTTCTTGTAATTTTAGAGCTTTTAAACGCATAGGGTGCAAATTTTAATGTTTTAGTTTTTTAGTTTATTTATAATTTGAATCTTGGATGATTTAGATTTTTGTAAATTATTAGTTTGTTTATTAGTTTCCTTATTTTTATTTATTTCTATTTTAAGAGTAAATTTCCTACCACTTTATTTTGGGCTCCCAAAATATGTTCTAGTTTCACCCATGCTTTTTGCTAAACACTTGCATGGTTAAAAAAAAGTACCATAGATTCAAACAAAGTTGTATGCTAAATAACCTGCTAGAATGTCCCATATTGAAAAATTTACCAATCGAATATTGATTAATAAAGATCCAAGGTAACCTCTTTCATAGCTAATTGGTTTTAGAACTCCACTACCTTATTCTGTAGACAAAGAACTTAGATTCGTGCTATCTCAACTAGTAATGTAAGAATAATGACTCATAAAAAATATTGGTAGGAGCCAAACATGCATGCATAAAAATTAATGTAATCAATTGTAATATAATTTGTGGCTACATTTACTTACCAGAAATTTCCAGGATGAATTGGTCCAGCCAACTTCTCAGCCTTCTGAACCAGGATATCTGATATTGGATGATCATTAACGGTAACTCTAGTTTGGCTAATAACTTCAACAGATTGATTGGATTTTGAAAAGCTCTTTCTCATGATGCCCGTGAAGAAAGAATCACCATTCTTGTTGATTCTTAGTTGATCTTCCCCGCTCACATCTATTGAACCCTGAGAAGTCTCCGTAGTGGAGTACTCATTGAAGGAGACCTCTGTCTCGGTTTCTAAAGACACGTCCTTTATAGAACTTTGCCTGGAAGCAGTCTTACTTTGTGACATGTTCTCCAGATCTAACCGCATGCTTCGGTTTCCCGCCCCGAAACGGTTTGCAGCAAGATTGTCAGAAGAGTAGATTAAACGTTCTTGAGGAGGTGACCTTGGAGGAGATGATGGAGACGAAATGCGTTTCACAGGGACATCCCTGGAACCTCTGGGAGCAACCGAGTCATCTGGGAGATTCTCACTTCTAGAGTTGCCAAGAGACGAGGAATTAACGGTTTGCACATCAGGACCAGATTCATTGGCATGGACGTTCATGCTACTCTTACCAATCAAATGACCAAAAGAATTTGTCCGCAAAGTGGTCTTATCAGGAACAATCTTGTCCTTCTTGCAGCACAAGCCTTGGTTTCCGTTTTCAAATTGGTTCGTTGCAAGAAGTTTATTAGATGAATAATCAAAATATTCTTGAAGAGTTGACCCCGGAGGAGGAGGTAAAGTCAAGCCTTTCCCTGGGAGCTCCATACCATGGGGGTAGTTTTCATCCCCAGAGGTACTGACTGATGAAGAATGAATGCTTTGCACATTTTGACCCGCTGATGGAGGAATATGGTCTCTATTTTCTGACTGTAAATCGCAGCCTGTATCATCAGAACAGATGTTCATGCTACCCATGACCTCATTAGAGCCCCCACTAACCTCACAAAGAGCTGTTTTGGTGTCTTCCAGTGGAGACACAACCATATGCTTCTTCTCAACCATGGAGAGAACAATTACTGCAGAGCAAACAGCGCACTTCAATTTCCGTTTATTCTTCTCCATTGCCAGTACTTTGTTAGGAATTTGCAGCACTTGAAAACACTTCCAGCACGTTATAAATGGGGCTCCACCAGCCAGAGGAAAACAATGGCGTCCAGGACTTCGTACCGACATAGTCTTAGGACGATTGTGATCCATTTCAGACTTCAGATCACTTGACCATCTGCCATGTGAATCTTGAGACCTCGATAGTGAAGGAATACTGGCACTACTAGGATTACAAGCCTGTGGCTGCCCCGGCGGGTGAAATGCTTCTGCTTTTTCACAGTGGTAGAATGTAGGAGCATTTGGAACATCAGGTAACCTCTTCTTACAGAACGCACTTGAAGGTGGGACTGGCCCAGGTACCTCCCAGTGTCTTTCATAGCATTGCAGACAAGAACATGATGACTGGTTTAAGATCAAATTGTGTAATCTTAAATCAGTATCCACATAGTATCCAGAAAAACATGGATGAGGCGGTTGCTGGTTGTATTTAGGCAGCACAGGTTGTGGAGCTCCTCTCCTAAGCAGCATGGATCCATAAGGATCCCCATACACGGGAGCATAATTTGAATTATGCATTGCAGGATAAAAGCCTCCATGGAAAGCCACATCCGGCAGACCTAATCCCCGAGAACCATCTTGAAGCCAAGCATCCTGCGGAGTTGTTTCCCTCAGTTTGTTAGTCAAATTGCAAGACCGGGTGAGCTGCTCTCTGAGCTCATCAAGCTTCCGCAGAAGCTCAGCCTGGTCTTGGTTAATGGACTCGACTCTATTATGGATGTCCAGATTGGCACCCTTTCTTAAGGCATATCCATAATTGTAAAAGGGCCCCATATGTGAATCACTAGATGATCCTTCATCCAGGTAGTTCGAGTTTGACGTTGAACATCTTGCCCCTTCAACATCAGATCTTAGGGTGTTTGGGCACTGCTCTACCTCAACTCTATTTCTAACTACTGCAGGTTCTTCTTCATATTTGACAGACCCACTTGAGATTTTGACCGGGGTTTTCATTTGGCCAACGTCTGTTACCAGATCAGAATTGCTACCCAAATCCTCACTATTGGAGTTCGTATGGAAATCATTTTGGGCGACCCACTCGTCAACTGTGGAGTTGAAAATACTCCCATCATGGTCCTCTGAAAGCCTTTGATCACGCCTGAAAGAACCACCAGATTTAAGATTTGTTACCTCGGAAGCATCATTCTTACTGACAGTTCCTGTCTCGGGAGAATTCACCAAATTTCCAGCAACTTCTCCGGCTCTTTCTTCGCCAGAATTCGCAGACAAACAATCAACCGCAGTGGCTCTAGTTTTCGCTGTCAACAAAAAGGACGAATAAAATGTATAACTACGAGAAAAAAGGCACATCTGAATTCTTTATCTTTTCACAGAATAAGGCCAACCCATTTAAGCCCATTAACACCCACTGATCTTTAACACCAAATATAACAGCATAATACAAAAAAGAACCAACCTCAGTGAGACTAGTTTTCCCCGTGAAACAGAATGACGAACTATAAGAAAAAGGGTACCATCAAATTCTCAAAATTTTGCAAATTAAGACCTGCCCATAAAGCCATTAACAGCAAATTAAGACCTGCCCAATTAAACCCATCTGAATTCTAAAAGTTTTTCACAAATTAAGACCTACCCAATTAAGCCCATCAAAAATCACTAATCTTAAACACCAATGTAACGGCATAACACATAGACCATAGTTTTCGTCGTCAATTCAAATGAGATTTAAAAAAAAAAAAAAAAAACTACAACTAATAAGGGGCGCCTTCTAAAGTTTTCGCAAATCAAGATCATCCCAGTTAAACCCCCCATTGACAACTGCTTGGCAGTAGCCTCGAACACAGTATATAACAACATAACGTATAAAACTCGAATTTAATGACGATTCCCTGCTCTATTTTCCTATGATTTCTCCGAAACCAAACACGAGTAACGCAAAGACAGTCACCAAAAAAAAAAAAAAAACAAGAAGCACACCTTTAAGAACGGTGTCACAGCCGCCGCATCGATAAACAGAGTAATCCGAACGCTCTAGCAAGAGGTTTGCACACTTGGGACAACGAACATAGCGAGCCTCCCGTTCTGCCATAGTTGGTGATTATGGTAATAAATTATACGAAGCCGAAGAAACCCAAATAGCTTAAAACCACGAATTTCATTGTGGAAACAAAAAACAAAAGAAAGAAGATAGGTGGTGTGCTGCCACGAACTGGTCTTCAGTGACCAGAAGAACAGAAATGTAGAAAAACTGTAATGGGTGGTCAATCAGAGACCAAGTCTTGGTGTGTGTTGTGGTCCAAATTTCCAAAAAAAAACAAAATCACACGCAGTTTGGCGGACGGAGAAAAGTAGGACGCAGAAGTAGGACACACGTAAAATTAATGGGAACAACCACAACAACCTCCCAAGGGAACAGTTAAAAAGAAACATTAATTAAAAGGTATGGTTGAGTTGGGTGTTGCTTTCGAGGCAACTAACGTAAGTCAACTCTTACGAACGAGTCGTGTGCGGATTCTGATTGATTTTGTGATTGATTTCCTATTAGATGACAACCGAGTAAGTTGAATATCGACCAATAATATATTCATATAAACGAGTCGGTGGTTCTGCGAAAAGAAAAAAAAGTGTTTTTTAAAATCTGGTCGAAAAACAAATTGTTAGAGAATTTAAAAAAAATAGTAAAAAAAGGTTAATTTTGAATTTGAAAATAAAATTTTTTAAAATGCTCGGGCTATTTCAATATGACTTTTAATTTTTATATTTCATTAGAATTTGTATTAAATTTTAATTTAAAAATAATTTCTGTTTAAAATGTTTGTTTAGGTATTTTTTATGTTTTAATTTTTAAAATGTAATAGCTATTTTTGAATACAGAAAATTAAAAATAATAAAATATTATTTTATTTTTTAAAATATATTTAAAAATTATATATTTTTAAAATTTTAGATCCATAAAAAATAAAATATATATAATATTTTGAAACCAATTAATAAAATAGGAACAAATTTGAATCTCACACCAAAATTAAATTTACATTTGAAAATAAAAAATAATTTTTAAAAGATAACTATAAAATATACCTATTTAAAAATTTAAAATAATATATAGTTTTATGATTACAATTACCCATGTTCAATTTGTCTTTGTGTATGAATGTATCGAGTTTTATGTACATTTAGTTATGTACTCGGTTCCTCACTTCTCCTTATGTGATATTTTATGAATTAAAATTTTAAGATTTTCATGAATAAAGTTGAATTAATTCTCACCAACAAAAGAAACTCCCATTTTTTCCCACCATAGTAAAAAATAAAAAAAATCCTCCCAGTGAGGCTTCATAATTCATTTGCTTGATTAAACCCATGTTATGTTCAATTTAGTTCTTTTGATTTCATATGTGACTTGGTGTTATAAACAATCAATGCCCTTTTGTATTCCTAATTTTACATGGCATTTTGATAATAAATTAAATTATTATATGGAAGCTCCCTCTTCCAATTGGAACCACAATGGCTATATTGTGATTTATTTTCAGCTAATTATTTTAGTTTTTGGTAGTCCTTAGTAATTCTACCATCTCAGTTTATTTAAACTTGCAAGTACTCGGTACTTCGAAAATCCAATATGACTATTTATTTTAAAATCTTAAATATTGATTTTTCTTTAAAAAGGTTTCTTTAGATGTATTCACAGTTACATATTTTATTTGGAGTAAAAACCTTTTCATGATTTTTTTGAGCTAATAATAACTTTTGTACCTTATGTTCGTGGGGCCAAGTAATAACATTTATATTGTTGGGAGGCGATTGTTTTACTCTTGGAAATATTAAAATTTTGAATTCATATTATTAGCCATTTTCATCTTGTTTAAGGGACAAAAACATATTTTGACATTAAAAGAGTAAGAAAAAATGGCAAGAGAAATAAAAATGTGAACTACCAACTAAATAGTTGTGATTGCTTAGTAAGAAAAGGAATGGTCAATGTTACTAGAATATGAGTTTATGAGTAAATTTATGCATTGATAATGTATTATTAACTATGATATGGAATTTTTTTTTTAAAGTCTCCTTAATTTTATAAAACATCCAATATAGATCTCTTAAAATATACAGGCTAACCAAAACTTAAATTAGATTAGAAATTGATTAGGATCTCTACATATATGGGTTTAAACTAATGTAAGATTGAAGAAAATGAATTAACAGTAATATGGACAAGGCTTTCATAAATGAAATCAGAACATTCAGGGATTAAGTTAGGCTAATTAAAATAGGTTTCTAAGGGAATTGAGCTTAAGTTGAGAGAATTATGCTTTTCATATATGGATGGGTCTAAAATAATATATATGCACTACAAAAAAAATGAGTTATTGAGACGGACATAAAACTGTCCCTAAAAGAGATACTATTTCGTCCCAAATCAGTATTTGGGACGGTTTTTAAATCGTCGCATAACCGTCTCAATTGCTACCGTCCCAAATGGAATTTATGGGACGAAAATTATCTTTCCGTCCCAAATTATTTTTGGGACGATTTTGTTCCGTCCCAAATATTTGGGACGATTTGTTCTGTCCCAAATAATATGGGACGGTTTGTTCCGTCCCTAATCATTTGTAACGGTTTGTTCCGTCCCAAATTATTTGCAACAATTGTTTTATCCGTCCCTAAATATGATTTATATAAATTTTTGCGATGATTTTTATCCTTGAGACACTTATTTATCTGTCCCTATTAGATTTATTTTCTATATGAAAAGAATTATTTTTTGTCCCAAAATATTGCTTGTGACAGTTTTAAATTTTATTCTAAGAAAAAGATCCCATTAATTTTCTTCTATAACAATATATCCATGTATAAAATAAAATCTAGAAAATTATGTCCATATAAAATTAAATCCATAAAATTATATATATATATATATATATAATGAAATCCACCAAAGATATGTCCATATAAAATAAAATTGATAGAAAATAATATGCCATGTTGTACATTTATTCACCAACCCATGTAATACCCACTAATGGAAGGGTAAATAGTGGCATAAGACACTACAAAAAAACAAGAACTTAATTGCGGTTTTTTTTGGCCTTCATGGCTGTTTTTAACCCCTTATCAGCGCCACTGCAGTAAGGGGAGTCTGCTAATAGTCCTATGCAAGGAGCCCTCTAGGTAACCACTTGCATTTATAAACCTGCAATCCACCAGACCACACCAGGAAGAAGAAGAGAGGACAAATAATAATAAAGGGATAGAAGACCTCCCAAGTAACCACCTGCATTTTTAGCTTATTCCAGGATTCATACAATCATGAGGTGGCAGCTAAAAGACAGCCCAAGAAAGAAATAAAAAAAATCAACAAACCAAAGTAATAACATCACCATAAGAATACAAAAGTGACTAGCCTTCAGACAATTAAACTAGAAAACAAAAAGCCTACTAGCACTGCTGCACAGAATTACAGGTCTGCGAAGCCACCCCTAGCACTAAAGTAGCTTGCTCAATGGATCTAGCTAGCCTGCTGATAAAGAGGCAATGACAGCCAATCTATGCATAACCACATTCTGGAAGGGGAGTATGCTAACAAACCAATGGAAATAACCTGCAATCACAAAAATAGCCAAAACAACAACACATCAGCACCAATAAAAGAGAAACGATAAGACGGGGATAGAGAATAGCCCAACAAACTCTCTACCCAAACCAGTACAAAGAAAGCTCCCAAAGAAAATAAAAGACTCCAACCAATTAAATAACAATGTACTGACCACAATTCAAAATCCAGAGGGGTGCTGGCATAAAGTTGATGTATTTCTTAGCTTGCAAGGTTTGGCAATTGTAAACATACCAAAATGTTATGTAATCTATCGACAAAATTAACTTTTTTCAAAGGAGTTAATGAGTTTAATCGAATAACTTAGAATTGTAATAAACTTATGTGACAAATTTAGCATTTTTAAAAGAACAAAAAATAAAATGTTATATGTTTGCCAAAGCAACTCGGATTCCCAGCGGTCCAAGTATCTCACCATTTAATCTATGAATAATTGATATGAGTGACCAATGAGAACAATTACCGTCACAATCGTCATTATTATTATTAAGAGGAATATCTAACATTATTATTAATAATATATCAAACACATTGACTATATATAGATCCATCCAACTAAATAAAAACAAAATGGTGAGTCTCATATCACTTAAAGGCCATCCCGTCCTCAAAACCAATGGGTAGCTGTCCTACCTGTAGAACCAGCCAATCAGTGCAGGCAAAATTGGTCACCCAAGTACCATAGATTTAACAGTTCGCTAATCCTTATTTAATCAAATAAGCAAAGCCCTAAAAACTCAATTTCCAACATATAAATTAACATAAAGGCCACAAAAAATTAGCACTTGCACCTAAATACAAATAGAGATAATGGAGCACCTTAAGAGTGAATGCTCAACCATCCTGCCCATTAAGGAATAGAATTGATAAAAGTTTTTTATCCTCTCTGACAAAAACACTGCAGAATGACTAGTCACAAATGTAAGCCAGTTTAATATAATAGATACTGCCATGCCTAGACAAATTGAACATATATACCTCACTGCTTGTGGGTCATAGACGGCAGCCAGGGTGGGGGAGCGATCTTTCGCCTGAGCATGTGGTGGAGCGGCGAATACAGTGCGTTGACATCCTTCAAGCCGTGCTGTCCGTGTTGGTGTTTACAGTGCTGGACGGGGATATAGTGAAGTGCTTCTACTTGGAGGAGTCGTCGGAGGCGACGCAGCTGCTGATAGCACAAAGGCAAAAATTGTACAACGAGAAACCCCAAATTATCATTCATTGAAACAGAAATAGCACAAATTCTATTAGAAATCAAAAAATGAATTCAAATGAAACAGAAGGCTAATGGATCAAGTCATCAAACCCAACACCCACTCATTTTCATCATCCAAGGTTCTTCAACCAACAAAACCCAACACCCATTCGCAATCATGCTCAGTCATATTTTACAAAGATTAACGATTTCATTTGAATCAGGGGGAGTGGAGTAATGGAAACCTATCCAGGGATTGAATCACTAGATACGATCGCCGAAGTGTGTGAAGAGAAAGAGGGAACGAATGCTGATTGTTGCCTCAGATTGGGACGGTTAATGGAGGGATGAACCTTCCTACGGGTGTGTGAAGAGGAAGAGGAAGAGGGAGCGATGGACCTTCTGCGCGTGCCCAAAGAAGAAGAAGGAACGACGAAAATTATTCGCGCAGTTTTGGGACGGAAATTAATTCGGCTTGCTTTAAAATATGATTTTTAATATATTTAATAAGTTAAAATTTAATTTTTATTAATTTGGGATGGATTTTAAATTTGTAAATGTTTTCATGTTTTGGGACGGTAAATTTTGTCCATCTGTCTCTAATTTAGTCTCAATAGTTCACTTTACTTCTTTTGTAGTGATGGTTTCTAAGATATTTGTGTTTATAGGCTTCTATTGGATTTATGGATTGAAATGGGATATGGACTTTGGGGGAGTTGAACTTATAAGAATTTATGGGCTTATAATGATAAAATTGGGCTGCAAATAAATTTGAGCTTCTAATAACATTTGGGGCTAAAGATTTGGGCTAAAAGGCAAAAATTTGTGATAAATTGGTCTAATTGATATTTTGGGCAAACAACTTTCTTTTATTCTCGTATTAATTTAACTGTTTGGAATGAATAATTAATTCCAATCGAATGACATGACATAACTGAATTATACAATTAAATATATAATTATTTAAAAATTATTTTTATCATATTTTTATGTATTTACTAGGCATAAAAAAACATGTTTTTTTCTAAGAAATAATTTTCAATCAAATTACTACATATATATTGATTTTATCCCCCCCTATTAATTTTCTTCTCCTTAGTCGATGTGTGACAAATATTTCAACAATTTCTCATTTATTATATCGACTCTCCTGTAACTTTCCCTCAATTTCTTTCTTTTTCGGACAGATCAAATCGATTTGATATTAAAGTGATATTATAACATTGAATATTTACCAGATCAATGATTCGATATCACAGAACACTCAATGGAGATAATCAATAGACAATATGATAATAATTTGTTAGAATCGGATCTAAACAGATGTCCGATTAGATGTCACTATTTTGGGATCAGGCTTGTATAGCTTTAAAAAACACATGGTGACATTTAAAGTATTATTTTTTTTACTTAATTTTATTTTACGTGGTATAAAACACGTGTAATTTTTATTCAAAAAGGCAACAACAATACAAAAGTTTCAATCAAAAGCGGTGCTGAAGTAGGTGTTGACAACGTTATCAGCGAGGATCTGCAGCAGGGGTTTGTTGGAAAGCCCCACACAGCGCGGCGCCTTAAACTGGCTGACGGCGCCGCCCATCCCCACGTAGTGCTCCAGAATCTTCTGGAAGGTTCCCATCCGGAGAACCCGGAGCTCCAGCGAGCCGATGGCTCCGATATTGCGGGAGCTGATGTAGCCGGCGTCGACGAAAGAGGCGTCCATGCAGTTGGCACAGCGGCTCAACACCTCCTCCCTGGCTTCGGCTTCGGCTTCACCGCTGAGCTCCCAGAACACGATGTAGTGGCCGGGGTCGGTGGACATGTCGACGTGGCTGGTGAAGTCCACGAGTTCGAGCTGCTTTTCATCGGCCAACAGTTTGGTGGCTGCTTCCACAGACTGCTGCAGGTCTCGCTCCGTGTTCTTCTCGATGTTGATGCTGGGCATGAGGTTTCGCCGGCACACGAATCTGAGCTCCGGGGTCGAGTTGTGGAACCCCATCACTTTCACCACATCCCCAAGCCTGTATCGGTACAGCCCTATATATATATATATATATATAATCACAGTGTATCAGATCAGAGATTAAATTATTAAGATGCTTGGGGTAGTGATAGAACACGTACGCCACCAAAAAACATTAATTATCTTTTATATTCATTATTTATTTACATTGATTACAAGCGTAATAGATCAATATTAGTGTAAAAAAAACAAATAAATAGTTTCGGTGAGGCTTCAGCGAGCCTTTGTTTCGGGTTGGAAACCTTGGCAGTCCTATTTGTTTGTTTTTTTTACACTAATGAGTAATGATTGATTTATTACACTCGTATACGTATATACTGCGTAGTATATGCTATATTTATATATTAATATATATGTTAATAAATGAACGTATCTTACAAGATAATTGTTAATTATTAGCTCAGAAGTGGTAAGGCCTTGTTAATTAGGGGTTCTAATATTTTCGTTGACATTTTTTTCTTCTATTATTTGTTTCTCTCACATCATTTTTTCTTCAATTATTTGCGTCTTCCATATCAGCAATTAAAATTCAAAAGTTGAATCAATTTTCATGTGTTCAGCCAACAAAACCATATATAAAATGCAAAAAGTCGTGAGCATACCACGCATGAGATGCCTTTTATTGAAGAAGTCAATGCATTCCATATCTATCCGTGGAAAAAAGTGTTGTCTTTGTTGGAAATTAAACAAAATATTTGATCCAAAAAAATCATTTATTGAATGTGGGAAAGCTTTTTTAGTGTGTTTTGTATGTGAAAGAGTCTTTACTTAATTAGTCCTGTATTTACTATTCAAGTTTCTTCGTCTAGTTAATGTTTGTCCCCCTATGAGTCTCTCTCTATTTTTATTTTTATTTTTTGGTTTCATGCACCACATGAAGCTCCTAGGTATGTAGTGTCCTACTTCATTTAGTTTTCTACGTTTTGCCACTAGGCTAGCCCCGTGGAGTCCCCTATAAGTCTCTATTGACAGTAAAAACATAAAGTTTTATGTTTTGTTTTTTTTTTTTTTTGATATGGGAACATGAACTTGCAAGAAAAATATATCCTCTTCCCTTGTGAAAAATAGTGTCTTATCTTTGTTATATTTCCGTCAGTCTTGTTGCAAAACAATGCATGTGGCGAATGACTGAGGGAGTATTATTTAATATTATATATTAAATAATATAATATTTAATATATTTTGTTTATGCTATATATATTTTTTAATTCATTTAAATTACAATTTTTTTATTTGTTATTATTTTATTTATTATGATGAATTAAAAGTGCACTCGTATATCATGAAATATAATAATAAAACTTTAAATGATTAATATTAATCCTATAAATATGAAAATTCTTACTCTTATTTTTTTAAATTTTTAAATTTTTAATTTTGGTCTAAAAGTTAAATGTTTTTAAGATTTTAAAGGAAAATATATTTTATAAAAATTAGTGCGTATGAGTGTCACTTAAAAGTGAAAGTTGTAAAGTTGATTTATAACTGGACCCCGCTCCTAACAGAGATTAAGGTTGACTTCAGGAAGTGTCGAAAGATATGTTGTATAGTTTGGCCCACATAGATTGAATGAGAAGTTATCCTAGCATATCCCCTGCTAAATTATTGAAAAATCACAAAGTTAAATACGCTACATATATGCCTACAACTACAATGGCTCAAGTGCGTATTAACTGTTCCTATGTTCTTAATAACAACCGAGCAACAATAGCCAAATATTTTAAAAAAAAATTGTACGTACCGGGCAAATATCAACCGATTCTCCAAATTTGGCCAATAAATATTTTTGAAGGATGCTCGTTATATAGCTAAAATTTTAAATTTAACCGTATCTACCTACTATATATATGAACAGTTTTCAAAAAGCTCCCAGACCATATGCAATATGAATAAGGAATTTTTATGGAATCAGTTAATCTGATTTAAAGTATGTGGCATAATCCAATCTCCTAAATTTAAAATATTAATTATATATGTTTTGCAGGCCGATACCTCAACTTTCAGCTTTCAATCCAACGAATAATAATATGGGAAAGACTTAATTTCAACAATAATAATAAATAAACATGAATTGGAACAAACAAACAAACAAACATGGGTGTACCTGCAACATTGGTGACGATGATCTCATACTCTTCCCCAACCTTGACATCAGTTAGGCCCACTGGCTTGGACTCCATGCAGAGGCATTGTGAGCCCTTGTGTTTGACAGCCTCTTCCAGCTGATGGACGTTTCCAGTGAGAGGGAGGAACTCAAAGAAGCCAATATGAGGGGAGCACAGCAAAGGTGGCTGATTCGGGGGTGATTTGGGATTGACATTAGCCCCAATCCACCCTTCAGAAGACCCGTAGTCAGCGCATAGCAGGGGCAATCCACCCGCATAGTGCCTCAACTTCTTCACGTACGGCTCCATCGACCCGGTCAGGATTCCATGCACGTACTTGGCGTTGGGAAAAAGCTGTGGTATTACCCCATACCAGCAGTAGTTCCTCAAACCCATGCACTTGTCATGAACTAAGCCAGCCAACTCCGGGTCTGGCTTCAGAACCTTGGACATGGCCGCTCGTACGGATGGCGCGGTCACCCTGACGCCCGAGAGCTCTCCGCGCCGGATGTCGGCACAGAGTTCCTCCCAGGCATGTTCCAAGGCCCGGAAGGCGTTGACAATGCTGTGTGCAAAAGTGGATGACACGATTTGGATCTCCTCCCTGTGAATTAGACCACACAGGAGATGGCAGTACAGGGACTGGTGGAAGTCCGGACCGAACACCACTTCGTCGGGGCTGCAATATTGAGACAGCAGTCCCTTCATCGTATCCTTAAACTTGGGATTGCGGAACGTGTTTGTGGTGGCTGTTCCTGAGATAAGGCCTCCTCTTGTTTTGGACTGTTTGCTGCTGTAGATAAACTGTAAGGCCTTTCCATTCCCAACCGGGAACTCCCTGTCAATATTTAGTTAGACCAGACCCTCAATTTGTTTTATGCATATCATACATATGTACATGTCTGTGGTTAAATATTACAGGCAAGCAAAAATTTACTTTAAATGGTCGGTTTTGAGAAAGCCTTAGCACTTGAATATGAGCTCCAGCCAATATATATATATATACCTGTTTCTGAATGCGAAGTTTATGCGATATATCTCGACCGTGGTTTCCATCAACTCGTCGTTGTAAGGCACATACTTTTGCCTGCCTTGAGTGGTACCGGAACTGCAGTAAAACATACCATGCCAGCAGATCAATAACCACAAGCTTTAAAAAAAAAAAAAAACTTCTAAGGATCGAACGTTAAAAATTTAAATGTTAAAGCCAGCCTAAACAAAGCTATATATATATATATAACGATCATTGCAGGGAATAGTACCTCAATGAGATAGTTGTTATTGGTCTTCCAGTAAGAATTGGTGTGGTTTCACCATCAGCAATCCTCATAATATAAGGCTCCAGATCCTTATGCTCGGCGAGTGGAACACATTCCTTGAAGCTCTTGGGGTCAGTTCTACCGTTGAGACCCAGTTTTTTTAGGTACTCTGCCTCGCCATTTTCTGATAGAATTTTCGTCAGTATCTCTTTCTGAACTCTTTCAGCATCCTTGGTTAAGCCCTCGAACTCCTCTATCACTTTCTCTGTGTTGAACTCCACCATCTTGATCTCAAAGCTGCTGGTATATATGCAGATAACAAAATAAAAGCAACGTTCCAAATCAATTCACCCGCAAACAGGGCCAACTTAATTACTACTACTTGTAATTAAACAGTGAAGACACAGTAATAACACAAAGCCCGAGACATAGTCATTAGTTTATAGATCGTTATATAATCTTAAGAACCCAGAATCCATGTATGTATGTATTAATTGACACAGAAATGTCTAGTTGAAGCTCGTGCTGTCACGTGAACACTATTCCAGTGCAGAAATGGTATATATCTAGAGTCTAGGCCAAGACTGCAATATGAAGTTAGGAACAAGTTGAAGGTACATGAACAAGTAACTATAGCTGCTCAACCACAAGAGGTTGATGGTGTCAACAAAACCAATCTGAATTGGGAAAGAAAGCTGAACACATATGCCAAAAGTGAACCCAAATTTTAGAGCTTCCTCGTGAAAAAATTTAGAAATTTGGAAACAGGGTTGTGACATAAAGTTGACGCGAGAAAAGATTGAAGCAATGTCAAAGCTTCCAAAGTCAAAGGGGAAAGGAGTATGAAAAATAAATAAATTGAATATTTCTTTTAATAGAAAATAGATTCAACAACAACAACAACAACAAAAAGCAACACCAACCAAAAAAAAACTAGTAGACTGACAACACTATTGTCTATAGGCTCTATTCCCACCGTACAACGGGATCCTGGACAACAAACAGTGACTAGTATATAGACTATACAGCCAAGCTCTGAAGACTAACAAAGAGTTCCGATTCAGGGAGAGAAACCTAGCGAGAAACAACATGGGTAGAGGGAGAAACACAGAAGGCTAAAACAGTGTTACTTTAGAGAGAGAGAATTGTAGGAGGAAATGCGTGTGTGTGAGGGAGAGAGACGGGGGACATGGACAATTGAGAGAGGGAGAGGGGGGGTTGTACATTATATAGTTTATTTGGCTCTGTGTTCTCAGCTCCGTCTCTTAAGCTGTCATGTCTCCAAAAAATGCTCGCTCAAGCTTCCGCTGTGTGTGGGAAGAAGTTAATTCAGTTTTGCGTTTTTATAGCCAGCGGTGGGTGGGGCAGGTGGACAAGGCGCGGTCCACGCCCACCCGCAAAAAACGGACCGCCGCACCATGCGCAGCCGCTTCGTTTACACTTTAAACCAAACCTATCCCACCCCAACACGCCCCCCCCCCCCCCCCCCCCCCGCCCAACGTTTTAATCCTTGCTATACCCCTATACCCTTACTTTTTGTTTCCTACCCATAACAATGAAAACATAATAGAGCTTGCTAAATCAGTTTTAGTTCTGCAATACTTTTAAACTATTAAAAAGACTTTTAAAATTTTAAGTACCACAATGGGTCATAAGGACCACTATTTAATTTGAACCTACCACTTTGAACTTGAAGGTCTAATCCAATCAAAGAATAAAGCACTATATATACTAAAATATATAGTCAATACTTTTGCTTTTAGAAAATGAAACATTGATTTTATGATAACACTTCTAATTAATTTCTCTTTAAAGATATAACCATACACTACTCGACTGATTTAGTATTTATGCTAGCTCTTCTAAATAATTGAATCCATTACTGTTCAACTTATTCAAAAAAAAACCCAAAATAACTTTATAATTATTTATGGATTTTTCTTTTAGGAAAAACAAACATTATGTTTATGGCAGCACCACTAGTTAGGATGAAATAATTAGATTCATTACATGTTAAACTCATTCATACCAGCCCCCCTAAAAAAAGCATAGGTAATACTAAATAACGTGACATAATACAATCCTTACTCTAGTGACACCATAATAAACATGTTTTGCATGAAACTTTTTAGTGTATACAATGTAATACTAATCAATACCAAACATAATAAGAAATTTAATATTTAATGATCTATTTCTAGAAGTGTCATATATTAAACATTCTAGCGCACATGTGTTATCATTTTCAAAATATGTTTAACAAAAATTATTTAATGCATTAATAGTATGCTCTATGAATTTCAATATGGAGAGAAAATAAATTATTTGAACTGAAAGTAATTAGTTTATTTTCAAATTCATTATGAATTTTAATATTAAAAAAATAAAGAAAATGAAAACAATGTATTACCTACTTTCTCCCTAAAATTTTAGGAAAAAACCTCTACTTGAATACAAAAATTTGACCTACTTTTCCCCCTTTATTAGGTCTGTTTGATAAATAAAATTTTTATTTAATTAAAATACTTTTCACATCAAAAAGCACTTTCAAAACATATTAAATTAGTATTATAAGGGTTCTCTATTAATGTACTCATTTAAATGTAAATTTTCTTTTTTTTCCTCCAACAACAAAACAAGAGGTTAAAACTTACAAATACTAGCAAAAAATTACAATTTTTCTCATCATATTCAATGACAAATAAGCTTTAAAAAATCAAGCAATCATTTAATATATGACAGTATATAATAATTATAAAATTAATGTAGTAATGTCCTATCATTACCATTAAAATTTATGTTGCTATATGCTTCTAACAACTAATAAATAGACATAATGTATTGTTGAAATATTCTTAATTTCTAATATTTAAGAGAGGCAAGTGTATTCTCTCAAATAAATTCAATAATCAACTATGAGAAAAGAGCATTTTAATGTAGCAAATTAATGAAAACTTGACAAATGACTTTGGAATAAAAGTAATTAAAGTGTCTCATGACTCAACAAGTAATAGCTATCACGACATGCAACTAGTGATAGTTAAAAACTCGGCGGCTAACTACTAATAGTTGAATAGTCAATTATTGTGTGTGATTTTTTTTAGATGATTCCATATTTCACTATGGGTTTATGAATACTATTTATTTTATACAAGTAAATGAATAGAATAAGTCCAAGGGAATAGAAAAAGTTTCCCTTGGTTCTCCTTGTTGTGTAGATTAGTATATGGTTACCAAAAATTAAGTTAAACAATCAAATCAGTTGATTTATTGTTTCTAAAAAAATTATAAGTTTGTTGTAATTTATTTTGGTTCTTGATCATAGTGAATATTTTTTCCCATGTGTGTAGATAATCTCACATTAATTAAGGTGACTTATATAATTTTATGTGGATAGTTCATTTATTTATAATAGTGGAAGATATGAGTATTGACAAACTCTAATAAAATTAAGAAGTGGTTTTTTTAGTAAATTTACTCAATAGGCTATAAAGAACTAAATCACTTTCCAAAAATTTAATAAAACTATATAAAAAAAGTATGACACAAAAAAAAGAATAGATGACTTAAGTTATCTAGAATAATATACTTAAAAAGTAGTAGGTACATTATATGTTTCTTCATAATTTTATTATGATTTGCTATTTAGTTTTTGAGCTCACTATTTGTTTAGGTTCACTGTCCTTCAAAATGCCTTACATCCTCACTAAATCTAACCAATGTTTAAAGCCTCACTACCTCGAGCCTTTATTCGCATCTACTAAATCGCGATCCTTTTGATATATACTTTGATTTTGTATTAAGAAATAGGGTATTCCTTCATAGGGTTTTTCTATTTTTTTCATATTTATTTTGATTTTTCCCTTTATTTATTCGTCTTGTTATTTTTCGTAAAGAATGCATCTCCTTACTTTATATGATTCGCAAAAAAATAACATACTCTTAACAATTAAGGTTTTTATCAATGTTATATCTACACACAAGCACCCAACATATGTGTAAATATATATTACTATTGATAGCTTAGTAGGGTGTCAATTAATCAATTAGCAAGCAAGGTAACAACAACAACAATAGTAGTTCACTGATTAGCTATTTTTCTTTCAATGTAAGGTGTTTTTATTTATTTATTTTTAAGACTGCTAACAATAATACATACTTTTTTCCTTTATATATTAAATACATTAATAATATATACATATTACTTTTATTCATTATGCTAATTAAGATTTTATGTTATTTCCATCCATTGATTTACTTATGCTAATATATGTTATTTGACATTTCTTGTTTTTTGTTTGGCATACACCTATGTTTACACTTTTGGATAACTAATATGTTTTATATGTACTTCGTAAATTTTATTATGGAGTGAATATATTAGTAAATACTTTGATAGTACAATAATCCAAATAAAAGTTTGTGCATAATTGTTGGGATTAATATTGAGGGTAAATGTGTCTTTTCGTATATGTGGCTAAAAGCCTATAAATAGAGGGACGAAAATTGTAATAGTCTAATTTTTGGACTCTTTCTCTTAATACAAGATTCCTTCTTCTTCTTTCTTCGTTCCGATCAGTCCAACATGGTATCGAGCAAGAGTTGCAACCATGGCGTCGTAGATGATCTGCGTCCCACGCATCCGTTATATCCGAAAACGAAAGTCCTGCCTGGCACTAGTGTCACAAATTCTTACCGGTTTTGACAATTATGAAGTCTGGAGTCGAGCGATGCTTCTTGGTTTGTCCATCAAGAACAAGACAGGCTTTATTGATGGTACTCTTACAGAGCGGACAATCTCCGATCCTGAGATCTTGAACGCTGGTCGCGCAACAATGATATGGTGATAGCTTGGATCCTCAATCTCGTCTCCAAAGAGATTCTTTGCTAGCCTCATCTACATAACCTCAGCGCAAGAACTTTGGCTCGAGTTAAAGGAGCGCTTTCAACAACGAAATGGGCCCAAAATCTTCCATCTGCGGCGCGAATTGATGAACCTACGTCAAGAGCGTTCACTGTCGGTGTGTACTTCACAAAGTTGAAGACGGTGTGGGAAGAGCTCGATCACTACCGACCGGTCTTTCCTTGTTCGTGCGGTGGACTCAAGACGCTCAATGATTACCATCAAACAGAGTACGTGATGTCGTTCTTGATGGGTCTTGATGACTCTTTCTCAAAGCCAGAGGTCAAATTCCGTTAATGGATCCTATACCTCCAATTAATCGTGTTTTCTCGCTTATTCTACAAGAAGAGCAGCAGCGCTCGTCCTCTCAACGTAGTAGTGCCCAAACACGGATAGATTCTCGTTGCTTATCTTGTCAGGACAGGCCCATACAAGCGAGGTGAAACCGATTCACATAAGCCGACTTATAATTCATATAAGAATCCAAAACGTGATCGCTTATATTGTACTCACCGCAAAATGACGGGACATACCACCGATCGTTGTTACAAGTTGCACGGGTATCCTCCTGGTTACAAACCTAAGGGAGTTTCGCATATCAAGTTTCGCACTTGATGATAATACACCCACGAGAAGATGAAACAAAGCCTATGGAGACGTTCGTTAATACATTGAATCCCGAGCGATGCCGTCACCTCATGAAAATGTTTTCCACCCAACTGGATGTTCATGCACACCAAAAATTTCTCTTGATGATGTCACGTAGGTGCTTGTTTTACGGCCACAGGTGGAACCAGCTATGAATTGTGAGCAACACTGGATACTAGACACTTGGAGCCACACGTCACATTTGTTCTCAGGCAAATCTGTTTCAATCCTTACACTTTATTCCAAATACCATTGTCCATCTTCCTAATCATACACGTCTTGAGGTTCATCTTCGTTGGAGACATCACACTATCCACAACAATAACACTCCACAACGTTTTATACATACCAGATTTTCACATGAATCTTATATCCATCAAGACTCTCTTAGCTCATTCCAATTTGGCAGCTATATTTTTACCCACTGGTTTTACAATTCAAGATGTCACTACCAAAACTATTCTGGCTCAGGGTAAAAACCTTCACAGCCTATACGTATGAATTCTTCAAAGCGTCGGTGTCATCCATCAATTCTCCTGTGTAGAGCGACCACAACAATTCCGTGGTTGAGCGTAAGCATCAACACCTTCTTAATGTAGCTCGTGCCTTATTTTTTCAATCTAAATTACCCGGTTCAATTCGGACAGATTGTGTCATGACGGCCGTTCATCTCATCAACCGCCTTCCATCACACTGTCTTACATGGTCGGTGTCCTTTTTATCTACTCTATCATACGCACCTGACTATACCTTTTTTTTCGTGTCTTTGGCTGCCTTGCATTTGTCTCAACTCTATCTTCCCACCGTACTAAGTTTGAACCTCGTGCACGCACATGTATTTTCCTTGGGTATCCTTCCGGCATTAAAGGGTATAGGTTCTATGATATTCATAGCAAACAAATCTTTCACTCCCGAGACACCATCTTCCATGAAGACATTTTTCCATTTCACAATGTCACTCCTCCCGATATTATACTTGATCCTTTTCCACATCTTTCACTACCTATAATTTCTTCTTTCAATGATATACCAAATCCTACAACATCCTCTATCGATACATCTACCTCATTGTCAACATTTGCCCATCCTACTTCTCGATTCGTGCCACCTCTATCACCACAGACTACACTATCACAGTCTCCATCACCACAGTCCACACCAACACAGTTTACACAAACACGCCTGAACTCACTATCGTACCTCTCTCGGTTTCCTCACCACCTCGCAAGTCCAACCGGCAACTAAAACCACCACGCTATCTCCATGATTATCACTGCAATCTTTTACAAACCTCTAATACCATAACACCCGCGCCTCACAACTCCATTCCTTATCCCTTATCTTCTTCCCCCGTCTTATGCTACCTTACCCGATCCTGATAAACACTTTGTCCTGTCCATCTCCACCCAAACCGAACCTGCATCATATTAGGAGGTCCGTAACCCAACCAGAATGGCGTCACGCTATGGCAGAGGAGTTAGATGCAATGGAATCAAATAAAACTTGGACCGTTGTGTCTTTGCCATCGGACAAGCACACCGTGGGTGTAAATGGACATATAGAATCAAATATGATTCTAATGGCAATATCACGCGCTATAAGGCACGTTTAGTGGCAAAGGGTTTTACACAACCTGGCTGGGCTTGATTTCACCGAAACATACTCCCCCGTTGCCAAATTAGTCATGTCAAAGTATTATTGGCCATAGCAACATCTAACAATTGGAGCTTGTTGCAACTTGATATCAATAATGCATTTCGCATGGTGAGCTCTTTGAAGAAGTCTACATGGACCTCCCACCAGGCTATACCTTGCCTGAAAATTCTGGTCATTCTTGCGTCATCCAACACCCCTCTAGCATGTCAACTACACAAGTCTATTTATGGACTTCGTCAAGCATCTAGACAATGGTACACCAAGTTTTCTCACACTGTCTTACAACTTGGCTTTACCCAATCAAAATCAGATTACTCCCTCTTTACCAAAGGAACTGGCTCGTCTTTTCTTGCTCTTTTGGTCTATGTAGATGATATAGTCATTACAGGTCCTTCTTTGGATGCAATAACAGCTTTGAAATCAGAATTGCAGATCCATTTTAAACTCAAGGATCTAGGGCAGTTGAAATATTTTCTGGGTTTAGAAATTACAACATCTCCAAAGGGTATCTTTCTGTCCCAGCGCCATTTCACATTACAATTATTGGAAGAAACTGGCTATTTGACTTGTAAACCTGCTACTACACCAATGGATTCATCGCTCACACTTTCAAGTACTCAAGGGGATCTATTGTCCACATCGACACGTCATTCTATCGCCGGATAGTAGGAAAAATTGTTATACTTAACACTTTCCAGGCCTGATATTAGCTTTACTGTCAATAAGCTCACTCAATTCCTTGCTGCACCGAGAAATGTTCATATGCAGGCCACACATCATTTGCTTCGATACTTGAAGCAAGGTCCAGGCCAAGGTTTATTTTTTCCCCAGACACCAACAACCTGTCTTCGTGCCTTTACCGATGCTGATTGGGGCTCTTGTCCGGACACGAGAAAGTCAACTACCGGCTTCGCATTTTCCTTGGTGATTCTTTGGTCTCCTGGCGCGCTAAAAAGCAAAGTACAAGATCTCGTTCATCACCAGAGGCCGAGTATCGAGCGATGGCTTCGACGCAACGGTGAACTTACTTGGCTACAACAGTTGGTTTCGATTTCCAACAACCTCTTTCTTCTCCACCAGGTATTATTCTGGTGATAATCAATTGCCATCCACATCGCTACAAATCCCACTTTTCACGAGCGCACGAAACATATAGAAATTGATCGCCATTATGTGCGTGACAGAGTCACATCCTGGCGAGCCGCGATTATTACCTGTTAGAACTCACAACCAACTTGCGGATCTCTTCACCAAACAATTGCCCGCCCCACGGTTCTATTTTTCTCCTAGACAAGATGGCGATTCATAATCCGTATGCGCCATCTTGAGGGGGGTATATTGAGGGTAAATGTGTCTTTCGTATATGTGGCTAAAAGCCTATAAATAGAGGACGAAAATTGTAATAGTCTAATTTTTGGACTCTTTCTCTTAATACAAGATTCCTTCTTCTTCTTTCTTCGTTCGATCAGTCCAACATGGTATCGGAGCGTAGTTGCAACCATGGCGTCGTAGATGATCGCGTCCCACGCATCCGTTATATCCGCAAAACGAAAGTCCTGCCTAGGCACTAGTGTCACAAATTCTTACCGGTTTTGACAATTATGAAGTCTGGAGTCGAGCGATGCTTCTTGGTTTGTCCATCAAGAACAAGACAGGCTTTATTGATGGTACTCTTACGAAGCAGACAATCTCGATCCTGAGATGCTGAACGCTGGTCGCGCAACAATGATATGGTGATAGCTTGGATCCTCAATTCTGTCTCCAAAGAGATTGCCGCTAGCCTCATCTACATAACTTTGGCTCGAGTTAAAGGAGCGCTTTCAACAACGAAATGGGCCCAAAATCTTCCATCTGCGGCGCGAATTGATGAACCTACGTCAAGAGCGTTCACTGTCGGTGTGTACTTCACAAAGTTGAAGACGGTGTGGGAAGAGCTCAGTCACTACCGACCAGTCTTTCCTTGTTCGTGCGGTGGACTCAAGACGCTCAATGATTACCATCAAACAGAGTACGTGATGTCGTTCTTGATGGGTCTTGATGACTCTTTCTCACAGGCCAGAGGTCAAATTTCGTTAATGGATCCTATACCTCCAATTAATCGTGTTTTCTCGCTTATTCTACAAGAAGAGCAACAGCGCTCGTCCTCTCGAGCGTAGTAGTGCCCAAACACGAGATAGATTCGTTGCTTATCTTTGTCGCGACAGCCCATACAAGCGAGGTGAAACCGATTCACATAAGCTCACTTATAATTCATATAAGAATCCAAAACGTGATCGCTTATATTGTACTCACCGCAAAATGACGGGACATACCACCGATCGTTGTTACAAGTTGCACGGGTATCCTCCTGGTTACAAACCTAAGGGAGTTTCGCATATCAAGTTTCGCACTTGATGATAATACACCCACAGTAAGATGAAACAAAGCCTATGGAGACGTTCGTTAATACATTGAATCCTGAGCGACCTGGTCACCTCATGAAAATGTTTTCCACCCAATTGGATGTTCATGCACGACCAAAAATTTCTCTTGATGATCGTCACGTAGGTGCTTGTTTTACGGCCACAGGTGGAACCAGCTATGAATTGTGGCTGCGCCGGATACTATTAACTGGAGCCACACGTCACATTTGTTCTCAGGCAAATCTGTTTCAATCCTTACACTTTATTCCAAATACCATTGTCCATCTTCCTAATCATACACGTGCCGAGGTTCATCTTGGCCGGAGACATCACACTATCCACAACAATAACACTCCACAACGTTTTATACATACCAGATTTTCACATGAATCTTATATCCATCAAGACTCTCTTAGCTCATTCCAATTTGGCAGCTATATTTTTACCCCTGGTTTTACAATTCAAGATGTCACTACCAAAACTATTCCGGCTCAGGGTAAAAACCTTCACGCCTATACGTATGAATTCTTCAAAACCGTCGGTGTCATCCATCAATTCTCCTGTGTAGAGCGACCACAACAAGAATTCCGTGGTTGAGCGTAAGCATCAACACCTTCTTAATGTAGCTCGTGCCTTATTTTTTCAATCTAAATTACCTGCTCAATTCTGGACAGATTGTGTCATGACGGCTGTTCATCTCATCAACCGCCTTCCATCACCCGTCTTACATGGTCGGTGTCCTTTTTATCTACTCTATCATACGCGCACTGACTATACCTTTTTTTTCGTGTCTTTGGCTGCCTTGCATTTGTCTCAACTCTATCTTCCCACCGTACTAAGTTTGAACCTCGTGCACGCACATGTATTTTCCTTGGGTATCCTTCGGCATTAAAGGGTATAGGTTCTATGATATTCATAGCAAACAAATCTTTCACTCCAGAGACACCATCTTCCATGAAGACATTTTTCCATTTCACAATGTCACTCCTCCCGATATTATACTTGATCCTTTTCCACATCTTTCACTACCTATAATTTCTTCTTTCAATGATATACCAAATCCTACAACATCCTCTATCGATACATCTACCTCATTGTCAACATTTGCCCATCCTACTTCTCGGTTCGTGCCACCTCTATCACCACAGACTACACTATCACGGTCTCCATCACCACAGTCCACACCAACACGGTTTACACAAACACGGCCTGAACTCACTATCGTACCTCTCTCGGTTTCCTCACCACCTCGCAAGTCCAACCGGCAACTAAAACCACCACGCTATCTCCATGATTATCACTGCAATCTTTTACAAACCTCTAATACCATAACACCCGCGCCTCACAACTCCATTCCTTATCCCTTATCTTCTTCCCTGTCTTATGCTACCTTACCTGATCCTGATAAACACTTTGTCCTGTCCATCTCCACCCAAACCGAACTCGCATCATATTAGGGAGGTCGTAACCCAACGAGAATGGCGTCACGCTATGGCAAGAGGAGTTAGATGCAATGGAATCAAATAAAACTTGGACTGTTGTGTCTTTGCCATCGGACAAGCACACTCGTGGGCGTAAATGGACATATAGAATCAAATATGATTCTAATGGCAATATCACGCGCTATAAGGCACGTTTAGTGGCAAAGGGTTTTACACAGTGGCTGGGCTTGATTTCACCGAAACATACTCCCCTGTTGCCAAATTAGTCACTGACAAAGTATTATTGGCCATAGCAACATCTAACAATTGGAGCTTGTTGCAACTTGATATCAATAATGCATTTCGCATGGTGAGCTCTTTGAAGAAGTCTACATGGACCTCCCACCAGGCTATACCTTGCCTGAAAATTCTGGTCATTCTGGTCATCCAACACCCCTCTAGCATGTCAACTACACAAGTCTATTTATGGACTTCGTCAAGCATCTAGACAATGGTACACCAAGTTTTCTCACACTGTCTTACAACTTGGCTTTACCCAATCAAAATCAGATTACTCCCTCTTTACCAAAGGAACTGCTCGTCTTTTCTTGCCCTTTTGGTCTATGTAGATGATATAGTCATTACAGGTCCTTCTTTGGATGCAATAACGACTTTGAAATCGGAATTGCAGATCCATTTTAAACTCAAGGATCTAGGGCGGTTGAAATATTTTTGGGTTTAGAAATTACAACATCTCCAAAGGGTATCTTTTTGTCCCAGCGCCATTTCACATTACAATTATTGGAAGAAACCGGCTATTTGACTTGTAAAACCCGCTTACTACACCAATGGATTCATCGCTCACACTTTCAAGTACTCAAGGGGATTTATTGTCCACATCGACACGTCATTCTATCGCCGGATAGTAGGAAAATTGTTATACTTAACACTTTCCAGGCCTGATATTAGCTTTACTTGTCAATAAGCTCACTCAATTCCTTGCCGCACCGAGAAATGTTCATATGCAGGCCACACATCATTTGCTTCGATACTTGAAGCAAAGTCCAGGCCAAGGTTTATTTTTTCCCCAGACACCAACAACCTGTCTTCGTGCCTTTACCGATCTTGATTGGGGCTCTTGTCCGGACACGAGAAAGTCAACTATCGGCTCTGCATTTTCCTTGGTGATTCTTTGGTCTCCTGGCGCGCTAAAAAGCAAAGTACAGGATCTCGTTCATCAGAGGCCGAGTATCGAGCGATGGCTTTGACGGCACCTTTACTTGGCTACAACAGTTGGTTTCGATTTCCAACAACCTCTTTCTTCTCCACCGGTATTATTCTGTGATAATCAAGTTGCCATCCACATCGCTACAAATCCCACTTTTCACGAGCGCACGAAACATATAGAAATTGATCGCCATTATGTGCGTGATGAGTCACATCTCGGCGATGCGATTATTACCCGTTAGAACTCACAACCAACTTGCGGATCTCTTCACCAAACAATTGCCTGCCCCACGGTTCTATTTTCTCCTAGACAAGATGGCGATTCATAATCCGTATGCGCCATCTTGAGGGGGGTATATTGAGGGTAAATGTGTCTTTTCGTATATGTGGCTAAAAGCCTATAAATAGAGGACGAAAATTGTAATAGTCTAATTTTTGGACTCTTTCTCTTAATACAAGATTCCTTCTTCTTCTTTCTTCGTTTCGATCAGTCCAACATGGTATCGTAGCAGTAGTTGCGACCATGGCGTCCGTAGATGATCTGCGTCCCACGCATCCGTTATATCCGCAAAACGAAAGTCCCGCCAGGCACTAGTGTCACAAATTCTTACCTGGTTTTGACAATTATGAAGTCCGGAGTCGAGCGATGCTTCTTGGTTTGTCCATCAAGAACAAGACAGGCTTTATTGATGGTACTCTTACAGAAGCGACAATCTCCGATCCTGAGATCTTGAACCGCTGGTCGCGCAACAATGATATGGTGATAGCTTGGATCCTCAATTCTGTCTCCAAAGAGATTGTCGCTAGCCTCATCTACATAACCTCAGCGCAAGAACTTTGGCTCGAGTTAAAGGAGCGCTTTCAACAACGAAATGGGCCCAAAATCTTCCATCTGCGGCGCGAATTGATGAACCTACGTCAAGAGCGTTCACTGTCGGTGTGTACTTCACAAAGTTGAAGACGGTGTGGGAAGAGCTCGGTCCACTACCGACCAGGTCTTTCCTTGTTCGTGCGGTGGACTCAAGACGCTCAATGATTACCATCAAACAGAGTACGTGATGTCGTTCTTGATGGGTCTTGATGACTCTTTCTCACAGGCCGAGGTCAAATTCTGTTAATGGATCCTATACCTCCAATTAATCGTGTTTTCTCGCTTATTCTACAAGAAGAAAGCGGCGCTCGTCCTCTCAGCGTAGTAGTGCCCAAACACAGATAGATTTGTTGCTTATCTCGTCAGGACAGGCCCATACAAGCGAGGTGAAACCGATTCACATAAGCCGACTTATAATTCATATAAGAATCCAAAACGTGATCGCTTATATTGTACTCACTGCAAAATGACGGGACATACCACCGATCGTTGTTACAAGTTGCACGGGTATCCTCCTGGTTACAAACCTAAGGGAGTTCGCATATCAAGTTTCGCACTTGATGATAATACACCCACGGAAGATGAAACAAAGCCTATGGAGACGTTCGTTAATACATTGAATCTCGAGCGACCGTCACCTCATGAAAATGTTTTCCACCCAATGGATGTTCATGCACAGCCAAAAATTTCTCTTGATAGTATCACGTAGGTGCTTGTTTTTTACGGCCACAGTGGAACCAGCTATGAATTGTGAGCAGCACTGGATACTAGACAACTGGAGCCACACGTCACATTTGTTCTCAGGCAAATCTGTTTCAATCCTTACACTTTATTCCAAATACCATTGTCCATCTTCCTAATCATACACGTCTGAGGTTCATCTTGCTGGAGACATCACACTATCCACAACAATAACACTCCACAACGTTTTATACATACCGATTTTCACATGAATCTTATATCCATCGGCACTCTCTTAGCTCATTCCAATTTGGCAGCTATATTTTTACCCACTGGTTTTACAATTCAAGATGTCACTACCAAAACTATTCTGGCTCAGGGTAAAAACCTTCACAACCTATACGTATGAATTCTTCAAAACTGTCGGTGTCATCCATCAATTCTCCTGTGTAGAGCGACCACAACGAACTCGTGGTTGAGCGTAAGCATCAACACCTTCTTAATGTAGCTCGTGCCTTACTTTTTCAATCTAAATTACCCGCTCAATTCGGGACAGATTGTGTCATGACGGCTGTTCATCTCATCAACCGCCTTCCATCACCTGTCTTACATGGTCGGTGTCCTTTTTATCTACTCTATCATACGCACCTGACTATACCTTTTTTTTCGTGTCTTTGGCTGCCTTGCATTTGTCTCAACTCTATCTTCCCACCGTACTAAGTTTGAACCTCGTGCACGCACATGTATTTTCCTTGGGTATCCTTCAGGCATTAAAGGGTATAGGTTCTATGATATTCATAGCAAACAAATCTTTCACTCCAGAGACACCATCTTCCATGAAGACATTTTTCCATTTCACAATGTCACTCCTCCCGATATTATACTTGATCCTTTTCCACATCTTTCACTACCTATAATTTCTTCTTTCAATGATATACCAAATCCTACAACATCCTCTATCGATACATCTACCTCATTGTCAACATTTGCCCATCCTACTTCTCGGTTCGTGCCACCTCTATCACCACAGACTACACTATCACGGTCTCCATCACCACAGTCCACACCAACACACGGTTTACACAAACACAGCTGAACTCACTACTCGTACCTCTCTCGGTTTCCTCACCACCTCGCAAGTCCAACCGGCAACTAAAACCACCACGCTATCTCCATGATTATCACCGCAATCTTTTACAAACCTCTAATACCATAACACCCGCGCCTCACAACTCCATTCCTTATCCCTTATCTTCTTCCCTGTCTTATGCTACCTTACCTGATCCTGATAAACACTTTGTCCTGTCCATCTCCACCCAAACCGAACCCGCATCATATCAGGAGGCTGTAACCCAACCAGAATGGCGTCACGCTATGGCAGAGGAGTTAGATGCAATGGAATCAAATAAAACTTGGACTGTTGTGTCTTTGCCATCGGACAAGCACACTGTGGGCTGTAAATGGACATATAGAATCAAATATGATTCTAATGGCAATATCACGCGCTATAAGGCACGTTTAGTGGCAAAGGGTTTTACACAGCTGGCTGGGCTTGATTTCACTGAAACATACTCCCCTGTTGCCAAATTAGTCACTGTCAAAGTATTATTGGCCATAGCTGCATCTAACAATTGGAGCTTGTTGCAACTTGATATCAATAATGCATTTCTGCATGGTGAGCTCTTTGAAGAAGTCTACATGGACCTCCCACCAGGCTATACCTTGCCTGAAAATTCTGGTCATTCTGCGTCATCCAACACCCCTCTAGCATGTCAACTACACAAGTCTATTTATGGACTTCGTCAAGCATCTAGACAATGGTACACCAAGTTTTCTCCACACTGTCTTACAACTTGGCTTTACCCAATCAAAATCGGATTACTCCCTCTTTACCAAAGGAACTGGCTCGTCTTTTCTTGCCCTTTTGGTCTATGTAGATGATATAGTCATTACAGGTCCTTCTTTGGATGCAATAATGACTTTGAAATCGAATTGCAGATCCATTTTAAACTCAAGGATCTAGGGCGGTTGAAATATTTTCTGGGTTTAGAAATTACAACATCTCCAAAGGGTATCTTTTTTGTCCCAGCGCCATTTCACATTACAATTATTGGAAGAAAGCTGGCTATTTGACTTGTAAACCTCGCTACTACACCAATGGATTCATCGCTCACACTTTCAAGTACTCAAGGGGATTTATTGTCTGCGCATCGACACGTCATTCTATCGCCGGATAGTAGGAAAATTGTTATACTTAACACTTTCCAGGCCTGATATTAGCTTTCCTGTCAATAAGCTCACTCAATTCCTTGCCGCACCGAGAAATGTTCATATGCAGGCCACACATCATTTGCTTCGATACTTGAAGCAAAGTCCAGGCCAAGGTTTATTTTTTTCCCCGGACACCAACAACCTGTCTTCGTGCCTTTACCGATGCTCGATTGGGGCTCTTGTCCAGACACGAGAAAGTCAACTACTGGCTTCTGCGTTTTCCTTGGTGATTCTTTGGTCTCCTGGCGCGCTAAAAAGCAAAGTACAGTATCTCGTTCATCAGCAGAGGCTGAGTATCGAGCGATGGCTTCGACGGCAGCTGAACTTACTTGGCTACAACAGTTGGTTTCTGATTTCCAACAACCTCTTTCTTCTCCACCGGATTATTCTCGTGATAATCAAGTTGCCATCCACATCGCTACAAATCCCACTTTTCACGAGTGCACGAAACATATGAAATTGACTGCCATTATGTGCGTGACAGAGTCACATCTGGCGAGCTGCGATTATTACCTGTTAGAACTCACAACCAACTTGCGGATCTCTTCACCAAACAATTGCCTGCCCCACGGTTCTATTTTCTCCTAGACAAGATGGCGATTCATAATCCGTATGCGCCATCTTGAGGGGGGTATATTGAGGGTAAATGTGTCTTTCTGTATATGTGGCTAAAAGCCTATAAATAGAGGACGAAAATTGTAATAGTCTAATTTTTGACTCTTTCTCTTAATACAAGATTCCTTCTTCTTCTTTCTTCGTTCTGATCAGTCCAACAATTAAAAAAAAAAACATAATCAGGCATACCGTCTTTACTACCTAAACTTTGTGTGTATGCGTGTAGTAAGTAGTAAAACGTGAGATAAATGTTATAAAATGGTGAGAGCTATAATAAAAACATACTGTGAAGTTAAAATAAAACTGTATATATATTATGATTCTTTTTTTTTAAAATCCGGTAAATGAAATTTTAACTTTTAGTTGACATATATAGTCGTTTGCCCATTGAACTCGTACACCCTAGATTTGACACACTTTTCAAAATTTTGACTACATCTTCTAAACATTATTTTCTTCAAATATTTTTTCCCTATAAAACCATAGTTAAACGAAGTCCATTTGAGTTTTATTTACAAATTTTAAAGATCATTGATGGAATGATGACACTTTTTTAGGGAAAAAATTATTGTAGTAATACTTTTTCTATAATTTTTTTTTAAATAATATAATATTAATAAAATACTTATATACGAATGATGTAGTAATTTGATGATGTGACGCCTAGGTAAAATTTAGTGGAAATCATTTGCATCAACCGTTCAATTTTTTGTTGTCTTTAAGAAAATCCACCGTTTTTTTTTTTTTTGGTTCAAACAACATTTGTCAAAGATTTTTAGCATGAAATCGTATCTACTTCTTTACCAAAAACAAATCAAAAACAATGAGATGGGGAAAAAAAACAAAACAAAGATTCATATCTAATTATTATAAGTTCACGTCTAAAAATTCAACTAAATGTCAAAAAAAAAAAAAAGGATATCCGATATCATATTATAAAGTTGACCTAAACGGTCGGTAACACCTTTTTCCAGTTATTGAAGAAAGTTAGTTGATGACTAATAAATGAGCATGATACCTATGCCCGTTAAAGATGTAATATAATTAACGAGTGTACAAGATTGACATTAACTTACTCCATATATTTTAAATTGACATTGGTTTCATCAAATTAATTTTTAAAATTTAATGAAAATGAATGCTTTTCTATAAATTTTAAATTGTCTTATTCTAATATGACATATTAAGGGATAAATTTTACGTAGGATTTAAAAACGAATTTGATGGTTTTGTTTGTTTGTTTTTTAGTATGTGCGTGTGTGTATGTATGTATATATATGTATGTATGTATGTAAATAAAATTCTTATTAAATTTCACGTTTCAAAGCGTATGGATGTCCTCTCTCAACGTTTTCAAATTGCAATAATTGCTCGACACCATTGACGAGATATCGAATTAGAGAGTTCACAAAAATATGTTGAAACTCGGTATATGTCGAAAGTTCACAAAATAAAAAATAAAAAATAATCTGTAATTATGATTAAATCTTCAATGGGACGGTTCACGCTGAATCTTACAAAATTGGGTAGGACAAGTGACCTAAGGATTTGGCTGACACAACATGAAGTATCCCACACCTAAGCGGCTACGCCCTGCGCACGTATCATGTATGATGTATGATGTATGGGTGGGTGGGTCTACATGTCCCACATCATAAAATTGTCTTATCAAATTGTTTCTTGGGAAAAAAATGAAGGAACCAAAAAAATATAAAAGGTTTAGCATTATTTTTAAAAATGATAAATTTTATGGATTTAAAAGTATTTATGTTTAAAAGTATTCATGAATTTATAGTTTTTAAAAATAATTATATTTAAATATAAATAAATAAGTTAAAAATTATAAATTAAATTATTACGAAAAAAAAAAATTCAAATGGTCGAAAGCTCATTGACTTTTCATACACGCGTGGACTCATTATACTTTCCTTCCTATCATGGATTGAATATATTATAATTTATATTTTTAAATAATGGGCTAATGAAAAAATAATATTTTAAAATAAATAATTTGAAGCGGTAGCATCCAAATACAATACACCATAGGGTCATATACACCGAAGTAAGAAGGGATAGGCAACGGATCTTCTCCACTCGATCAAAGTAGATCTCTAATGGGTAATGGCAATGGCCGACACAAGCACAACAAAATCTATGAGGGAAGGGAAACTAAATAAGCATATATAGAAAAAATTGTAAAATAACTGGATAACCACCAAAGTCTTCTTCTAATATCTTACTTTATACTCGTTGAAAATTAAAATGTTGTATGAAATCGAATACATCATAACAAACGTAAATTTTTTATACAACTAAATATTACTTCATTAGAAAGCATAATAACTATTTTGTCAATATTGAAAGTAAATGCTAGCACTAAAAATCCAAAATGCAGCTGTTTATACTGATATAGAAAGTTGTAAATTATGATTAATGTTTAAGCTTAATATAGATTTATTAAAAATTATAAAATTATCAGATGCAAATGCTTAGATTGATCTTCCCTAGTAAGTCTCGTTTTGCAGATTTATGGTTTATTTTTTAAATAGAAACAAAAACAGAACATTTCTAATAGAAATACAAAAATTATAAACATAAAAATCATTTGAAATAGTATCAATTGAGATGACTAATTACGTGACGATTTAAAATCGTAAAATAATATTTTTTTTAGGAATAAATTTATGATTGTTCTAATAGTTATTAGTACTTAGAACATTAAAATTAAATTTAAATTCAAATTTATCTAAAATTTTATAAAATTCGTTGATATACTATAAATTATATTTATAGTTAAGCAAAACTTTCAATCAAATTTGACTTAAACGATAACTTTAAATAATTGTGCCATGTCATCGGATGGGTCTAAAACCCTAACATGTCATTGATACCAAACACACGACATCATCGTTGGAGAGAGATTGTAAAGCAAGTTGAAGGGTTCGTTGTCAGGACACAAGCCTGGCCACGTACATGGATCTCCTGGACTTCTCTTCTATGTCTCCACCCTCTGGCCGCTGCAAATACCTCCTCATTACTCCTCCGTCCAATAACAATATCGGCCTCATGCCATGGAACATCTAGTCAGATTTCAACAAATCGAACATCAGACACCACCCAGGGGACGACTGCAACCTATTGGGGATGGTATTTAATTATAATTTTTTACAAGCTAGTTGCAAATTTTTTTATACACACACATATCTCTCTATATGGACGCATCTTCTCCCCCCACGACAGGCATGGACGGTGACACGTCAGAGCAGTGCAAATCCGATGATCTGTCATGAAGAGAGAGAGAGAGAGAGAGAGAGAGAACTTATGGTAGAAAATAATAAAATATGAAATAAATGAGGATGAGAATGACAGTATAGTTGTAAATATGGGGATAGTTGCATACGGGTTTTGCTGATTGACACAGCTGATTGGAAAAATTAAGATTTCAAAAAAGATATTGGGAAGGGTAAAATAGAAAGAAATAGTTTAATAAAAAGGTGTACTACTAGAGCAGGCTAAATTGATATTTTATCAAGTTAAATTTAGTTTTGGTTAACATGCATTGGAGATGGTTTTATAGGCACTTTGAAAGGTTGAAAGAATCTACTTCAAATTTATCTTCCAATACTACTTCTACTATAATTTTTTTTTATTTTATTTCATGTTTACTATGAATATTTTGTAAAGAACATTTATTTTTACTTGCACTTATTTATTATATTAAGAATAATAATATATGCAGGTATATTGTTTAGGTATATCATACATAAACACCTTCAATATTGTTAAATTGATATTATTTTTTTAAATTTTTTTATTCATACTAACACATAATATATTATGTTTTGACACGATATATTTACATAAAATCAACTCCAATGCACTATGTATTATTTACATGTAAACATTTAAACTTAAATTTTTTGCTCCAACAGATTCTCCACCCGATTCTTTTTGGAAATTACTACAAGCTTGTTCATTATTCATATTTTTTATTATTTTTTTAATGTTCTCTCTCCTCTCTCTTTTTCTCTCTGCAGTTGCCATAGATATGCGATGGAGGAGGGCCTGTGCGCAATGTCGGGCGGGGGGTGGGAACCCGTGCGTGACACCGGGCGGGGCGGGGTTGTGCATGACGCCGAGCGGGGGCAAGGGAAGGGATTGTAGTGGGGTGACGTGGGTCTTGCACCTGCTATAGATCTGCGATAGAGGAGGGCCCGTGTGTGACACCGGGTAGGGGTGGGGGGCTTGTGCGCGACGTTGGGCAGGTGCGATCCTATGCGTGATTCCGACGCGATTGTGGTGATGCGGGTGCGGAGACGTAGGTCAAATCCAAATAAAAATAATATTTTAATAAAAATATAAGTAAATTAAAAAATAATATTGGGATTGAATGCATAAAATAGCTTTTTATATTTAAAAAAAAATTGCATGCAAAAAAAATTATACATAAAAGTATTAGAGTTGCTTGTAAATATGTGTAAGTATTAGATACACATATTTTTTTTGTTGAACATACGAAGTGTCACGGGGCCAGCCTTTATAGCAGCTTAACCCGTGCGGCACTTAGTTCCCACCCGTACGAAGGAACGCTAGGTCGACCTAACTCGTCGCATTTGGATCGGAACCCATCGATCCGTTGTAAAGCAATTGTGTAGGGAAGCGCTTAGCGGAAGATCGATTTAAACGAAGGCAACAAACGATTGTATTGAATGCTTGAAAGCTTTACAACATCACTCCCCTACATATAGATGTTAACACTTTTCTGGCTATGTCGCCAGGAGACATCATATATGATCGAAATCTAAAATCTCTACAACTTACTCTATAAGCTAAGTACAACACTTTACAAAGGGGAAATACCCCAAAATGGCCTAAGTATACTAGGATAAGCCTCGGTCCGTGACATTCTCCCCCACCCGATTTCGCAGCGTCCTCGTTGCGTCTTCGGCTTCCTCGAACTCGTCGAACTGCTTGGATGTAGCGTTCGGTTTCTTCCCAGGTACTCTTCCATATCTTTGGAGAATTGCCCCAGATCCTCTTCCTTCTCCCAGCTTGCCTCTTCAACCGCCTGTTCTTCCATTGGCCGTAGTACTCCACCTGGCTTGGATCTACGCCCCTTCTTGGCACGACTCTACGAGAGTGGATTTTCTCTATCTCTTTATTGTAGGTCTTGCCCGTTGATCTTGTTGGTGTCCGCACCGCCCGTTGTCCGCTCGTATCTTCCAAGTCTTCGTGGTAAGGCTTGAGCAAACTAACGTGGAACACCGGGTGCCTTTGTAAGCTAGTCGGGAGGTCCAGTTTGTATGAGACCTTCCCAACTCTCTTAAGTACTTTGAAAGGCCCCTCATATCGGCGCACCAAACCCTTATGCAATTGTCTGAGTGCTTTGGTTTGGCGCGGAAGGAGTTTGAGCATCACCATGTCTCCTTCCTGAAATTCCAAGGGCCTCCTTTGTTGATCCGCCCACTTCTTCATCTTCTTCGCCGCCTTGTGCAAGTATGCCCTGGCCGGATCCGTCTGTTCATGCCATCCTTTTGCAAACTTGAACGCCGCGGGGCTCTTTCCAAGTGTACCCCCGAGTGATGGAAGTGGGTGTCAATGGTTGTTGCCCGATTGCGAGTTCGAACGGGCTCTCGTTCGTAGACTCGCTCTTTCGCAAGTTATATGAGAATTGGGCTATGTCCAGTAACTTGGCCCAATCTCTTTGATTGGCACTCACATAGTGCCTCGAGTGCAGCTCCAGTAAGCCATTGACACGTTCGGTTTGGCCGTCTGTTTGTGGGTGGAAACTTGTTGAAAAGTTTAAGTCCGAACCCATTATCCGGAACAACTCGGTCCAAAACCGCCCGATGAATCGTGAGTCTCGATCGCTTACAATAGTCTTTGGAATGCCAAGTACTTCACCACGTACTTGAAGAATAGTCGGGCCGTGTCGTCTGCCGTGCAATCCTTCGGAGCTGGAATGAAAACTCCGTACTTAGAGAATTGGTCGACCACCACAATGATCGTACCGCATCCTTCGGATCTTGGGAGACAAACAATGAAGTCCATCAAAACACTCTCCCAAGGTCTTTCCGGAGTAGGCAAAGGTTCTAACAGTCCTGCCGATTGCCGATTCTCTATCTTGTCTTGTTGGCATACAAGACAAGTCCTCACGTACACTTGAACGTCCTCGTAAAGTTGAGGCCAGTAGTAGCTCCGTTCGACCAATGCCAAGGTACGATCGACTCCGGGATGGCCAGCCCACCGCGAGTTGTGACATTCTTTGAGGATGTCTCTCCTCAAACTTCCCCATTTAGGAACGTACACCCGTTCCCCTCGAGTATGGAGCAAGTCATCCCTTAGCCAAAATCGCCGCGTCTTCCCAGCTTTGACGCATTCCACCAAGGACTTTGCTAATGGGTCATGCTCCATTCCTTCCTTTAATTTGTCCACCAATGGGAATTGTGATTGGCTAATGGCCGCAAGTTCCGCCTTCCGACTTAGTGCATCGGCCACCACATTATTTGTGCCCGGTTTGTACTCGAGCACAAAGTCAAATTCCGCTAGAGTCCTTGCCACCGTGCTTGCTTCGGAGTTAAGTTCCTTTGAGTAAGAAAATAACTCGTAGCAATGTTGTCCGTCTTCACCACGAACTTGGACCCTAGCAAGTAATGCCTCCACACCCGAAGGCAATGCATAACTGCCGTCATCTCCTTTTCATGCACCGCGTACCTCCGTTCGGTGCTATTAAGTTTCCGGCTTTCATATGCTACAGGATGCCCCTCCGTATTAGAACTCCACCGATGGCAAAGTCTGAAGCATCCGTGTGAACTTCATAAGGCTTTGTGTGGTCCGGGCAGTGCCATCACCGGTCCGTTTGTCACGGCTTGCTTCAACTTCTCGAATGCCTCTCGGCAAGCATCATCCCACACCCAAATCTTGTTCTTCTTTAATAGTTCCAGTCAAGGGTGCGGCAATGTGGGAATAGCCGGGATGAATCTTCTATAGTAGTTAACCAAGCCAAGGAAGGAACGCATTTCAGGGGACTTTCTTGGGCGTCTCCCATTCCTTGATGGCTAACACTTTCTTGTTATCCATCTTTAGTTTGCCGCCGCCAATGATGTGACCCAAGAAGGGCACCTCCTTCTTCGCAAAGTCACATTTCTCCTTCTTTACAAAGAGTTGGTTCTCCCTTAAGATTTGGAAAACCCGCCGTAAGTGTGCCTTGTGCTCCTCCAAGGTTTCTTTGTAGACGACAATGTCATCAAGGTACACCACGACGAATCTATCCAAGTATGGTTGGAAGATCCGGTTCATCAACGTCTGGAATGTGGCAGGGCGTTTGTGAGGCCAAAGGGCATCACCAAGAACTCGTAAGAGCCATATCTTGTGACGCACGCCGTCTTTGCCTCATCACCTTCGGCTATCCGCACTTGCCAATATCCCGACCGCAAGTCTAGCTTTGAGAACCATCTCGCAGCACCAAGTTGATCAAACAGGTCGGATATTAGTGGGATGGGGTAGCTGTTCTTCACCGTAATCTTATTTAGCGCCCTATAGTCAATGCATAGCCGCATCGACCCGTCATGCTTCTTTTGGAACAACACCGGTGCTCCAAATGGCGCTTTGGATGGCCGAATGAAACCGGCATCCAACAAGTCCTTCAATTGTTTCCGAAGTTCCTCCAACTCCGGTGGTGCCATCCGATAGGGCACCGCAGCAGTAGGCCTTGCACCGGCCTCTAGTTCGATCTTGTGGTCCACCTCCCGCTTCGGCGGAAGTTGTTTGGGGAGTTCAGGTGGCATAACGTCCCCAAACTCTTCAAGGACCGTCTTCACTTCGGTTGGGGGCTCCTCCCCAACACTTGGGCCTTCTTCCTTCACCATGGCAATGAAGGTTGGCTCCTGTCGTCTAACTCCTTTAGACAGTTGGAGCGCCGAAAGAGACTTCGCCTTGAGCTCTTCCTCCCGCATTACCTTCACCATGCACGTTTTCCCCTCGTCCATGATGCACATTGTGTTGGTGCTAGGAATTGGAATTGCCCGCACCTGGTCAACGAACTCCATCCCCAACACCATGGGATAGTCGTCCATCGACACCACGGAGAGATTCACCTTGCCTCTCCACTCGCCAATACTTAGCTCGACGCCTCGAGCCACGCCATGGATTGGACCGGCGCCGGAGTTCACCGCCTTGACCGGCCCCTTTTCTTCTTTGTAGACTATCCCCAGGTCTACGAGCTTCTTCCACCTTAATGAAGTTGTTGGTCGCACCCGTGTCCACCAAGGCCTTAGTTTCAAGGTTGTTGGCCTTAGCGAGCACGTACATGCGGCCCTTCTGTCGTCCGGATGGTGGCACCTCCACCTTCGCCTTGATTGCATTGAGGAGCTGCAAGGAACCAAGTCGTGGATCCCTTGCATCCCTTCCTTCGTCTTCATTGATCATCGCGGAGAGCTTGGAGCGCTTCGGGCACTCGAACGCCTTGTGAGGGCCTTCACAAAGGAAACAGGAGATCCTTGGCTTCTCCCCGTCCTTGGAACTATTCACGAATTGTTTTGGGCGAAAGTCCTTAGATGGTTGGAAGGGTCTCCCTTTTCCTTCACTTCGGTTGTCTCCCCCACGTTTCTCCTTGTGGAACCTGTTCGCCTTGGAAGTCGATGAAGAACCCGGTGGTTTTCTCCGGCTTCTTGTATTCGATGAGTGATTCGGCCACCGCCATGGCCGACGCCAGGTCCTGCACATTCCTCCGCTGCAACTCCAGCTTCGCCCATTGTTGCAATCCGTCCATGAAGGAAAATAATGAATCCTTCGCGGACATATCCGGGATCTCCAATATTAGCTCGGAAAATTCACGGACGTACTCCCGCACCGTGCTTTTGTGGGTAAGGCGCCAAGTTTCGCCCGGGACTCGTCTTGCGTTTCGGGGATAGAACCGGGCCTTGATCTCCCGCTTGAAATCTGCCCAATTGTCGATAATGCATAGGCCGCACTCCTTGTCGGCATATCGTCGCCTCCACCACACCATAGCCGAATCGACTAAGTATAGTGGAGCGGTCTTCACCTTCTTTGCCTCGTCGACAATGTTCAAGGCATCGAAATCTTGCTCCATGGTCCAGGAGGAAGTTGTCTAACTCCCTCGCATTCCTTGACCCAAGCATAGGTCTTAGGCTTTGGCACATCGATTTTGGAGCTGGAATGGCCGCCAACGCCACCTTGGGTGACCGCCATCTTACAGAGAGACCAATCCGCCTTGATCTCTTTGATTTCCTCTTGCATCGCCAGGATTTGGGACATGAGAGAACCCTTCAAGCCCTCAAATCGAGAGTTCATGTCGTCCATGACGGAGTTGAGAAGCCCTTGCATCCTCCCATAGCTTTCCTCACCCTCCGAGTCTAGCTTTTCGATGCTTTCGGTGTGCTCCTCGACCACCTCCATCCGTTCGGCTAACGCCAACTCCAATTTGGCTAGCCGACTCTCCAGCGGGCATGTTTCCCTCGAAACGGACTTATCTCTCCTCCGTTCCTTAGCGTGGTGCTCCTTGTCGCGGCCTTCGTGGTCGCCACCACTAATGACAATAGATCCTCCGTTTGTCATTTTTACACCGCCTCGAAGTTTTGATTGTTCCACCGAACTTTAGCACCAACCGTGCTCGATACCACTTGTCACGGGGTCAGCCTTTATAGCAGCTTAACCCGTGCGGCACCTAGTTCCCACCCGTACGAAGGAACGCTAGGTCAGCCTAACTCGTCGCATTTGGATCGGAACCCATCGATCCGTTGTAAAGCAATTGTGTAGGGAAGCGCTTACGGAAGATCGATTTAAACGAATGCAACAAACGATTGTATTGAATGCTTGAAAGCTTTACAACATCACTCCCCTACATATAGATGTTAACACTTTTCTGGCTATGTCGCCAGGAGACATCATATATGATCGAAATCTAAAATCTCTACAACTTACTCTATAAGCTAAGTACAACACTTTACAAATGGAAATACCCCAAAATGGCCTAAGTATCTTAGGATAAGCCTCGGTCCGTGACAGAAGGAACACCTTGCTTGCGCCGTCAAGGCAATTATTATTTGGCATTTGCACCATGAATGATGTTAAATATTTAATTGATTATTTATGTTAAATTAATTTATTTACTTGTTTTATTGACATTGTAATGAGTTAATTAGTTAAAATTTAAACTCTCAATTTCGATACACGGGCCAAGTCCATAAATGGGACAGTTCAAGAAGAATATCAATTTAAAATCAAATGAGTTAACAGCGATACAATATGTTATGCTGTATTTAATTAACGCATCTGATAAAAATATTTAATTTACATCCTCCACAACACATTCGTTAAGGTCGAAACCGTATTGGGCTCCTCTTGGGCCCACACAGCGCCTGGTGAGCCTCGCTCGTGTTGTAAGGTGGAAACCGCAGTGGCGCCCACCGCTCGAGTCCATCGTAAGGTGAGCCCAACGATACGGGAAAAATGTCTGCAGATGGGAGATAGCCAACGCGTTCACACGTTCCATCAACAGTGTGCGACTGCCATTTCAAACGCGCCCACCACTTCACCTAATGGACCCACTCTCCCTTTTTCATCAAATGCATCACAGCTGGGCTCGGAGACTGTACTTATTCGCATTCAATTTGTTTTTCTTTGTTTTTTTTTTATTTTGATTTTTGAACATTTTCAAATAAATAATATACGGGATCCTTTAGCTTTTTTAATCCAAATATTTTTATAATTAATAGAATAATAAATAGGCTTACTTCATCCTCCTATGAATTTTAACAATAGATAAAATCAATTATATGTGACGAATATTGCATGACTTTTTTTTTATTACCCGTAAGTAATTAATTATTTTAATAAAATTATTTATATGAAATAATATTAATAATAAATCATACTTAAAATTTGTATCTTAACATATGCTAAGACTAAATGAGGGATTTGCAAGGTAAAATATTTACATATGTATGATATTATTAAATTCCTAGAAATATACTTTCGATGTGTTGTTTTTGAAAGAAAGTTGTTGCATACAAAGGTTCTAGACTTTGTCATGGAAGGCCAAAGTTTATGTAGATAATGTAATATACATTGTTTCCTTAAAATAGACAAGTAACCAATAATAATTGGAGTTTGATTTGTGTTAACAACAACATTTTTGTTCATTATTGCCATCATAATTCATAAGCCACAGTGAGACAGCTCCGGAAAAAACACCCAACGCCGTTAGAAAACCCTCCCTAGGTTTCCGTTGCACAGGGATGGGCTTTCTGCGTTAAATTGGCCATCATTTAGATCCGATCCACAACCGTTCCGACACGTGGCCACCTTAATTGAGGTTTCGGTCGTAGCGGCACAGCGAATGAGTTTGGTCTGGAGACCCACAAATCTATCCTGGACGCGTGCGCACCTGAATATTTCGCGACCGCCACGTGGGTGATGGAGGCCGCGAGTAGGCTTTTAATGTCTCACTAATCTCACTCCGTCAAAATAATATACATATATATATATGTACATAGATGGATAGAGAGAGAGAGAGAGAGAGAGAAGTAGCTGTGCACTAATCGCGGCGGCTCTCGGTGTACTCTGTTCGTCGCCGGCGCCGATTGTTCTCCGGAGAATTGAGATCCCCATCGCCGGCCTAGGGTTCCGGTGGGCTGTCGCAGTACTACTACCTTCGTCTTCGGTGTCGTTGTCGTTTTTGTCTTCGGCTTCTTTTATGGCGTCGGAGGATGTGGTAGGGAAGAGGAGCGAGTCTGCGGTGTCGAAAATAGTGAATCTGGCGGAGGAAGCGAAGCTGGCGAGGGAAGGCGTGAAGGCTCCGAGCTACGCGATTATGAGCATATGCAAATCCCTCGTCGCTGGAGGAGTCGCCGGGGGAGTGTAAGTTGGCCCTTCTTCATTTCCCTTAATTTTCCATATCCCTACACAGAAATGCTTTTGTTTTTTGTTTTTTTTGTTGCTTCCTAAGACCTTGTCACTGTCACTGTATAGCGGTTCCTCCAAAGTAGTTGGCCTTCCATTTCTATTATAAATGTATATTCTCAGTGTGCCAATGTTTCCTCTGGGCAGAAAATTATTCATGATTAATACGCGCACACACTGTATATATTTTCGAGACCATGTTTTTTTTTTTTTTTGTTATGTTGGATACCAGTTAGATTCTCATTTTTTTTCTCATGCTGTAGACTTCGATATGTGAAATTTATTGTATATTATGTTTCCCATAGTTAAGTTTATGGTTGAAGTGAAGTACCATATTTTTTTCTTGCTGAAGCAAGAAGTATTGTTAAACCCATATGCATAAGTTTTTAAAAAACAATTCTTTCACTTTCGGGAAATGGCTGTGTTTTTTGTAATCTAAATTATCACTCTATTTTTTATTCTTTTATGAAATTGTTTGTTTTCCTTGATTGCAGTTCACGAACGGCTGTTGCTCCACTGGAACGCTTAAAAATTTTGCTACAGGTTGATTCAATTTTCTGTGACTGTGCTTTAGTTGTGTTGCAGTGATTGTTCTGTTCCTTTTGAGGCTCTTTTCCTGTTTTGCACTTCTACCTATGTAAGTTTTCGTAACATTGATTGTTTAGTTAGTATAGTAAGTGTAGGTATTGGACCAGCCATTACAAATGAAGAGATCAACTTTCATTCTAATGATTTTAAAATTTAAATTTTGGCAGAATTGTAGCCCACATTGTAAAAAAACAAACAAACTTCGAAACGCTTAATGTTCACAATATTAAGATGAGTGTACTTTAGAAGTGTGTGCACGAATGAATACTTTATTGTTATATCCCATAACTAAATATCCTTAGGACCTGAGTTGGTTTGGATGCTAGCTTACCCGATAATGTATTTGGCTTGTATACAGCCAGATGACATGAAGTCATCAAATGATGGATATAGTGTGATTGTAGTACGTTCATTTGAGAAGCTGCTAGATTTGGCTGGCTATATCACCTGCTAGATTTGTATTTTTTTTCCCTGTAAAGACCACCTACTTTATAATTTACACGGTTATTCTTTCAATGGCAGTATATTCATTTTCTAATTAGAGTTTTATTTCTTTTACAGAATGTAGTACAATAACAATAATTTAGGAATCCTTTGAAGTCAATTTTCAACTAATTAGCTCTTGCATCTCACAGGTTCAAAATTCCCAGAACATTAAATACAATGGCACAATCCAGGGATTGAAATATATATGGAAGACTGAGGGTCTTCGTGGACTGTTCAAAGGAAACGGTACTAACTGTGCTCGCATCGTCCCAAACTCTGCAGTCAAGTTTTACAGCTATGAGCAAGCATCTAAGTATGAATTCTAACAAGAGTAATATTCCATTGATTCATTTAGCTGACAAATACGTTTAGCTTTGATCTGTTGACCTCTGCTTTTTTTTCTTTAGTTCTTAATTTTTTTTACTAATTTTATAGCATTAGTGAAAATGTTGATACTTAATTCTATTTTATGGAATAACATAAAATTACTTGTGATTTTAGTGAAATTATTGTTTCTCACACAGAAAATACACTTGGAATTATCGTTTGAGCAGAATCAACATGTTGATTATCACATCTATTTGTCACCGTGTTACCTATTGATCTCCATTTCTTAGATTTATTTATAAAAATTTTATATTTGTATATCATGCTATGTCTTTCTTTTATTTTGCAACAGGGGTATACTCTGGTTTTACCGGCAGCAAACTGGGAATGGTATGACCTTCTTGAAATCTTATTTGTTTGTGTTATCTGTTTACACAATCTAAGGTTACATTTCTTTCGTCTAAAGTGATCTGAATTTGGACCAAGTCTTGTTTGGTCAGATGTAAACTCAATTAAGCAGGTTTGTTTTACAGTTTGGAATGGGTCCAAAGTGATCTAGGTTTTATTACAAACCTGGCTCAATTCATTAATTCAGTGTTATACTGACAAAACTGCCCTCATTACAACTCGATAATTGCATAAAAAGTACAATTCATCTTTCTCAATACCCTCCTTCCATATCCGAGCCCTAACAATGGTAGTCCCTGGTTGCATACAACTTTGGACCCCATCCTCTCCATCTCTTAAATTCTAATCCCTTCCTCTAAAATCTCCTCTCCCTCTGCCATCAGAATTTAGCTTCGGCCTCAATGGCGATGCTATCAACTTTTAAAACATACTTCTCTGCTGTCCCTTTTTCCCCAAAACTTCAGCTTTGATGCTGACCACTCGGATTCAGATCACCAGAGCATTTTAAATGGGAGAGTTGAGGGTTTTGAATTCCGTCTCAACACTCAAGAGATCCATTGCTCAAATTTAGAGAGCAAATCGTTATTGAGACCATGAAATCCATGGACCGGTTATCTCAATCCATCAAATCCAGTTGGTCGGGTGTTTCAGAAGCTTATAGTTTAGGTTGTGTCTGTCTCCTGATTTAATAGGGAAATCATCGTTGTGTTGGTGTTGGTCCTGAGGATGGTGCCATTGCAGAGGCCAATTAAGAACTAGAACAGGAAAATAAAAATGTGAGAAAAGTGAAAATTTGGAAAGTGGCCAAATTAAAATAGTATATATTATCTGTATGAAATAATTTTCTAAACATTAAATATGTGGGTTGAATTGTAAAAGAAAAATAATTAGTATCTTTTGATATAATTGCAATCTAACATGCCTATAAATTTAAGATTCAGATTTTGTTATATCCAATCTTTTAAAAGTTTAGCAGCTTTCAGAAATTGAATTAGATTTCAGACAAATGAATGTGACTTAAGTCAAATCTTTTTGACTATCTTTCTTATAATACACAATTTACTCGCCTGATCTAACTAGCTAAAAAACTTTGATGCTATTTCTTATGTTTCAAACCTATTATCTAAAAACGTTATAAGATATGTGGCCATTTATTAATTTAGCACGTGGAAGACACTTGGTAATGCGACATAAAATCTTAATATACCCATGCTTCCCATTGTTTGTTTTTGCCGAGGCGTGATGCTGGTTGATGGCTGGCGGGCCCTGCCTTTAGTTACTGCACTTCATAGAAAAGTTCAGTAGCTTTTTAAAACAAAAATAATTAAAAATACTAAATACCATCAAATAATGGACATGAACACTTTTGAACATGTCACGTCTAGTCACCTGTCAGAATGATGCTCTGCAGTCTCATATCTAATTGGACATTTGTGATCGATGTATGACTTGACAAATACTAGTGGTGTTAAATCTGATTGTTCAGTTTTTTTTATTGGGACGAAAAATGAAGTAATATGGTGGTTCTTTGTCAGGTTATGTGAATATGTTTGTTAATGGATTATAGATATATTTGTCTAATTTTTAATCCTTTTCAGCATTTGAAAATTTAGTATTCTGGTACTTATAAGGTTCATAAAATACCTCTCTTATATGTGATGCTATGTCCATATTACGGTATTAGCGACTACTTATATTTCTATGTTTCTCTGGATGCATGGATACATTAACTGGTGCATGCACACGCACTATAAGGGTTTTAATGTTTGTATGTTGCAGAAAATGCTCAACTTACACCTGTGCTACGCCTTGGAGCTGGTGCTTGTGCAGGGATAATTGCCATGTCTGCCACTTACCCAATGGACATGGTGCGGGGTAGGATAACTGTACAGGTACTTCTATAATAATTCCCCAAATTGTTTTTTCCCTATGTTTTCTTTACATTTTGACCAATTTAGCGTTCAAGATATCTCTGTCTAATTGTTTAGTTCTCAAGATAGTAGATTTTTGGTATGTGTTTTACTAGTAAGGGCGAACCTTGGTAGTAATGGTAAGCTTATTATCTTGTGAGTTGGTCAAGGGTTTGAGTTGCAGATAATTCTTTTGCAATTAAAATTAATTGTGAGTGGAGGCTGTGGCTATATTGGTTCATGTGGCCTAATCTTTCCCTGATCCCACCACTCGTCACTTGTGGGAGCTTTATGCATTGAGTTGCTCCTTTTTGCATTTTGATGGTATTATTTTCTTTTTGTTTACTTTTTTTTTTTTTTTTTTTTTTTTTTTTTGCAAATTTTTTTGCAGACAGACAAGTCTCCTTACAAGTACAGAGGAATGTTTCATGCATTATCAACTGTGCTCCGGGAAGAAGGCCCACGAGCTCTATACAAAGGCTGGCTTCCATCTGTTATTGGAGTTGTAAGTCAACCCAGGGGGGTGCTTGATATATCTGCTGTAATGTTTGTGGCAATCTTGGGCATGCTTTCGAGACATAGCTAAACCTGTAGTGTTAGTTTCATATTCATGGACGCATGTTTCTTTATACGCATATGGATATTGAACTTTATTGGTAAACCTACTGGGTGCAAAAATTTCTGAATCTAAAGGGTGGATTAGAGAATATCTCCTTCTGAATAAGGGGTTTCCTTGTATTAGGTTGCTGGCAGTCCAAATGTAGGAGCCCATTTATATTGTTGATATTCAATAACCAGCAACCACTTTCCCCCTTAGTTCATTGGCTTGGCATGCACAGCCCGTGGACAGAAATAAAACTACTGTTCTTGCAAACCTCTGCATTGAAATCCATTAACCTTGTATTCTCATTTGCTTTCGCAGATCCCATATGTAGGTCTCAACTTCGCAGTCTATGAATCTTTAAAAGACTGGCTGGTCAAAACAAAGCCATTTGGGCTTGTTCAAGATTCTGAGTTAAGCGTAATAACAAGGCTAGCGTGTGGAGCTGCAGCTGGGACAGTTGGCCAAACCGTTGCTTATCCCCTGGATGTGATACGTCGAAGAATGCAGATGGTGGGTTGGAAAGATGCTGCTCCCATTGTTGCCGGGGAGGGGAAAAGCAGAGCAAATCTTGAGTATACTGGAATGGTTGATGCATTCAGGAAAACTGTTCGGCAGGAGGGCTTTGGAGCGTTGTACAAAGGCCTGATCCCCAATTCAGTAAAGGTAAGTCTCCTCACCTTCTGTGAATGACCTTAATATCTACACTTCTAATAAGATTTTTCTAGTCAAAATTGCTTGAGGTTGAGAGTTGCCGTTATTCCAAATTTCTTTTGGTTGGATAGCCAGTATTGAATTTGCATGCTACTTCCTGACTCCTGGAGTTCCTAATCCTTTGCTATGGGATGGGTATCGCCGTATAGTTAGTTATATATTGGCATGTTCTTATAGCTAATCAATTACCACTGAAACTCTTATCGGATTGTGAAGGTGGTGCCCTCCATAGCGATTGCTTTCGTGACGTACGAGGTGGTGAAGGACATCTTAGGAGTAGAGATCAGAATCTCCGATTAAAGCGATGAGCTCCAGTAAAATTATGATTAGTGTGGTTCTGTTTTTGGGTAGGATGTGAAAAGGAGAAAGATAAAATCAGTTAGGGGTGATAACCTTTCTTTTGTATTCTCAATCTCCTGTTTTTCCGGGTCTATGTTTCCCATTCTTGTGCTTTGTTAGATTTACCAAGGGAACAAAGCAACAAATAAAGCTGCATGCCTAAATGAGTTTGAACGTAGATTGATTGGATGGAGGAAGAGCAGCGGCGTGCCCGACCTGTCAGTGTCACTGGGATATTATTTTGAATTTTTTTAATTACATAAACCAGTGATGGTTATTTCTCTTGCTCTCATCTTATCACCAGTGTCTCCCGCCTCGTCCATCTTCCTTTTTTGGGAGGTCCTTGGTTTATTATAATTGTAAGCAGAAACCACCACCCCGCCATTATTATTAGTATTATATATATATATATATATATATATATATATATATATATATATTTGAGTGACTCATGAATCATCCACGTTAGTCTGTCTCTTCCTCGTTTCAAGCAATTCACCACCGGATGGACGGACCGGTCCCCTCATGTTGTGTTGCCCAAAAATGGCAATTCCAGCCATGAGAGTAGGTCTAACTGTTCATCCGTTAGCATTGCGGTGTGCACCGGGAAGTCATACTAGTCGCTCCCAGCAAGTTCATTGCACCGCAAGCCATCGTCTTCATCAAATTGTATCCTTCCTTGCTTATTTATTTTTATTCTGATAGCTGTTGGTTGATACATGGCCATAGGTGGTGGGTTTATAGAACTGTACCCTCGTTAGACCATGAGTACATTTTACACGCACGCACCCTTTTTCTTTTTCTTCACCTGTTCTATTGTTAGACCTCGTCACAAACACACACACACATATACCATGAGTACATATTACGTGCACCCTTCTCTTTTTCTTCACCTGTTCTATTATTAGATTTCTCTATTGATAACCAAGGGTGTCACCACTGCCAAATGGGTCAGATCATAATGGCTTTTGTCTTAAGTAAATCTCGTATCACTTAAAACTTAAAGATATCACGTACTAAAATATTATTGAAGTAGAGGCAAGGCCACCAATGCTTGCTCTCATTCAAGTTGAGAGGGTCTTCGTCCCGCCAAAGCCAAAAATATACGGCACTATTTCAGAATCAAACAGTTACAAAGAAGTGTCTGAGGCAGTTGCTGAGGATAAGAAAGAAAAGATAGAGAAAAAGAAAAGCTTGGAAGAAAGAATTGCTCAGTTCAAGATAACAAACGTCCATGTTGCTCGTTTGAAGAATGAACCTGGCGTCAATGGTGTTCTCAAATGACGTGGTAAGTCCTAGATTGGGATTGTGTCCCTCCGCGATATGCCTCTTTCCTGTTGGATATTGTTGCCCCAGACGAGGTCTACAACTTTGCCGCCCAGTCCCATGTTGCCCTTGTCTTTTGAGATCCTTCTCATGAGGTTGTTGAGTCCTAGTCTTTTAAAATATCATTCATTATAAATACAAATCATATCCTACGTGTCATATATTTGTTCTGTTTAAAAACTAATCAATTATAATTATGATGATTACACACCGATAGAATGTTCGTTTGTTTCCTATTCCACCTGTCGCATACCGGTTGCCCAACAATGGCTGATTACCTATCCCGACTTTAGTGGATAGACCATGTGGCGCTTTTTCCCTTTTTTGAAGGGATTGAAGCAATTGTAATATATATATATATATATATATATATGCTTGTTGAATTTCATTCTTCACGTCTAATACCAATCAACTGCGGTAAACAAATGTTATGATTATCTATATTTTTCGAACAATAACATAAACAACATGTGGTTAGATGAATCTTTGCCCTATAATCTGCACTCATATTGACCGAGAGCATTTATATTGAACTTTCTATATTTTTTTAAAATTTTTAGATAAAAATATAATTTTATTCTAAAATTTATTTATTGTAAAAAATATTTTACATCTTATTTTTTATAATTTTTTATTTTATTAAAATACTATTCTTAGATTTTTTTTCTTCTTATTATGGTCATTCAAAAATTATTGTGTCAAAAATAATATAGGAAATTATAAATAAATAAATAAAAATATAGGAAAATATAATTTATTTTTCATCTTCAAAACCTATTTTAGGATGACTGATGAAGGATTTTTTTTATTAAATTATAATATTATATGCATATAGAAAAACTGATGTAAATGTTATATGTATATATAAATTATAATATTCAAAATATTTTCTAGTCTTCTGGATGCATGTAACCAACCCCTAATCATTTGGGATGGGGGAAAAGAGACTCCTGTAATTGTTTTTGAATATTTTGAGAATACGTCAATATATTAGTAAGTCAAATACAAAAAAAAAAAAGGAACAAAGTAACATACACACAAACAATGAGTCTCACAACAGTTACTTGCCATACATGTCATAGGCCTCTAGAAGTAAGAGTACTAGCATTAGATACCTAATTATTTTTCTTAAATTTATAGATTTAAATTATTTTTTTTACTTTTCTGTATAAATATACACCATAATAGATTTTCTAAATCACTCTCTATATTATTAAAATAATATTTATATTATTTATTAATACTTTTTTATAATTTAATATGAAATAAAAGTAAATAATATAAGAAACGTGAATGAGATATTTAAAATTTTATATATATATAATTTAATAATTATAAGAAATGAATAATATTTCTCAGTGCATTGGAAAACATTGTACAAAGTCTATAGAGAAAATTAAATATAAAATATTTGCAGGGATAATTTTATGACTTTATTTTTCTAATAGACTTTGTAGCAAATTTACTACTAGTGCTTTAAGACCATAATTATGAAATTTGATTTGCCATTTTCAGAGTTGGGTCAGAATTTTCTCTTAGCTTAATTTCAAGGACAACAATGCCACGATAACGTTAAAGTATCCACACCAGCTTTATAATTTTCATCTCTATTTTAAAGAATGAACATTATACATTTTATTTATCCTCTACATCTCATTCTTCATTTATATCTTTATTTTTTAAATTATATTTTTTTATTTAATATTTAATATTTTTTTATCTCTTTTATTTATTATAACCAATTAAAAATACACATATACCCAAAAATATATTAAAAAACATTTAAATAATGAATAGTAATCCTCTATGAAGTTTCGATCTTTATTTTTATTTTTTAAATTTTAGAATTTGAAAGCTGTATTTTTTTATAATTTTTTTTTTAATTTTAAAGTTTGATGATGCTTTTACGTCAATACAAAAACTCGATACTTGATATGGCTGAACCTATATGTAGTCCAAGAGACCATCATCAGTAATATCGAGTAAAGAAATTCACAGTTGTGTTTCTATTCAACACGTACGAAGCACTGAAACATAGTTTGTTGGAATTTTTTTTCCTTCCATAAGATTGAGACACTATGCTGAATTTTTATTTTTATTTTTTTGGGATAATGGCAGCCGACTTATTAGTCATTGTCTGGAGGGAAAAAAAAATTCGAAGGATTCCACTAATTATGCTGTGTCGTTTCTGTGCAAGTGAACCGTCACTGTTCTATAAAATCATCAATATCCTATAGCTTGTGCACCTGAAGGCTCAAACTACTGGAGTAATTGCTGCTAGATTTAGATTCAGCAGCATGCATGGCCGTCGTTGTTGCTTGTGTTTGCAGGCATACGCCTTGAGCAACACGTCCAGCCACAGGATTGGCTTGTATTAAATTCTGGTGACCTTGCCGCATTGTGCACCGCAAGTTGTTCATCCTAAATTCTATAAAATCAACAATATCCCAAAGCTTGAAAGCATGAAGGATCATCTGCTAGAGTCATAGCGGCTGGTTTAACATCCGGTAGCGTGGCTGTCCTTGTTGCATGTGTTTGCAGGCACTGGCCTTGAGATGCAGGACCGGCCACAGAAGTGGGTTGTATTAAATTATGGTGGCCTTGCTGCATTGTGCATCACTAGTTTGTGGGAGCCACTTGTGTGGTGGAGTAAATGAAATGGGATCCACAATGCGCGGTTTTATCCACTGTATTAAATGCCCTTGCACGCCATGCCACATTTCTCCGTGGAAATAAATTTGTCGACGATATCTAGGTTGCCGGACAGTGCCCGTTGGTACTGTTCTTTTTGTTCACCTTCGCTTCATCTGATTAATTTAATTGCAAAAATTAATCTTTATTTATTCTAATTACTTATTTTTTAAAAAATATATCTTCATCATTTTAACTTTATATTCATTTAAATAATAATATAATTTTATTTATTTAAAATAATTAATTAAAATACAGATATTTAATAATTTTTTATTAATATTTTTATTGACCGAGTGTTACAGTAATTATTCATACTTAATAATTTGTTGATCAATTAAACTAATGGAAGCTAGAGAGCAAGTTGATATATATATGTGTGTGTGTTGGTTGAGGAGCATTAATTGCAGTCAAAGCTTCTTTTCTCGGTTCATTAGGGGAATTTAGGGCGGCTGGTCTGCAATCTTTCCATACCAGAGACTAAACCACATTTTACCATCATCACAAATATATAATAGCAAAATAATGTTAGGTACAATTGGTGTTACGATATTTTTGTGTTTTCGGTTAACATAAAATAAGTCATATCAGTAATTTTTTTTACAATTCAGCGCACATTTGGATCATTGCTCGAGTAGGTCTCGAGCACATATGTTCGAGCCCCCTGTTCGTGCTTTTGTTCGAGTCCAACTCGAGCATAGGCTCGAGCTTGAAGCTCAAGCAGGTCTTGAGCATTAAGCACACATTTAGTAAGCTTCGAGTAGGGACTCGTTCATTTCTTCCACGGCTAGGTCTATGAGTTTATAGGTTCCGTCATTTGTAATTTTCAATGAAAATTTCAAACGACCATAACTTTACGTACAGTATCCGATTTTGACCTTTTTATTTTGTAAGTATCGACGAGGTGCACATGTCTCAAACATTCATATGGAGTTTGTTCGCCCTCATATTTTAAAAAAAATATACTTTTTTTAATCTAAATTTATATTTTATGTCATATTCTTCTGTTTTTCCTGTCCAAATGTACCCCGCTACCTCTTCGAGCTCTCTTTTTTTCATAATAGCATAGCTTTTATATGCTTCATGTCCAGTGTCCCCCACCACAAAATTGCTTGCCACCAATATGCTCACTCTCCCAAGGCTAGCTTCTCCCCCCAAAACGTCTATAAATAGCTGCCCCACCTCCATGTACACATACGCATGCATTGTCACCCTTCGAGTAAGAAGAAGAGAAACTAACACAAGTACGTACGGTAGCTAGCTAGCTAGCTGGTAGAGAGAGCGAGAGGTGGTTGGTGGGAGCATGGTGAACAACAATTCTGTGACAGCGCCACCTCCTCCTCCGGCGGAAATCAGGGGGCGGGGAGGGTTTCAGATGCCGCTGCACTACCCGCGGTACACCCGAGCCGACTATGAGAGCATGCCGGAGTGGAGGCTCGACCACCTGCTTGCCCAGTACGGCCTGCCGCCGGTTGCCAAAGATGTCGACCAGAAGAGGAAGTTTGCCATGGGAGCGTTTCTGTGGTCTCATTAATTAATTAACCAATGCGCATGCATTTGTGTTAGTGTTAAGTTGGAGCTAATTAGTTAGCTGTTGGCTTGTATACCATTACCAACACCTTGCTAGAAGCACCATCATGGTATTATGTATCTTATCTACAACTCTTGGAGTCAGTCAGTCTCTCTGTACTCTTTAATATGTAAGCTCGCTTGTGATTATATACTAAATAATTTTATAATAAATCTCATTTTAAATGAGTTTTCCCTTTAATCATATCATTCCAAAGAACATATAATCAGCGGAAAAAACCAGGGAAAAAAAACTTGGGTGGATTTCCACGTAAATTCTATCTGTAGCATAAAATTTAACATAATACTCCCTCTCAGTTCCATCCTTTCAGATTAAATTTACTCCAAATTATATTAATGATCACGTTAAATATAATTGAACTTCTACAAATTTTATTATCCAAAGCTCTTTATGGTCACTTGAAATGATTTGATCTGGAGTATGAAATTATATATAAGTCCACAATTAAAATACAAATAACACTATATATATATATATATATATATATATATATAGAGAGAGAGAGAGAGAGAGAGAGAGAGAGAGAGAGAGAGAGAGAGAGAGAGAGAGGGGTAAAAGTGGGTTTATAGTTTTCGGGTTACTTATGAGATCAATTAGGCCATCAATAGACCCAAGCCCCTTCCTTAAAGATTAACAATTACTTTTCTAATTAAAGAATTAATTAATTTTATCAAGGTCTGGTTTGAAAATAAGGGGTAAAGAAGAAGAAACATTGTGCAATGATCACAGTCGTCATCATCAAATCAGTACTCTCGCTATTCAATCTAAAAAATCAAGGCAATTCAATGTATATTTGCTTTAAAAAACCAACATTTTACACTTCCCATACAACAGTTACGTCAAACGGGGGAAAGGTGTTTTTTTTTTTTTCAACTTATTATATATACCACCCCCCTTAATACAATTGGAATATTTATTCTACACCTAAAAATAAAGAACCGTACACTCCTCTTTTTTTTTTTTTAAAACAAATCACTACTTCAATTTATAAACGATTCCAATTTTTTTCCACCTAGCTTGTCCTTGAAAATGCAAAATTCTATACATTTTGTGAGGGACTTGTAGAAACTTTTCTTGCTCGGATTCAAATCATGCTGCCATGAAAATAATTTATACATTTTTTTTATAGACTTGTAGAAATTTATCTCACATCATGTTGCCATGGAAACACACTTCGATTCCATTTAAACCCAGACAATTAAGCCAGCTTGTTTGGGTGGGTAAGCATACGGTGCCTTATCTTTAAGTAAAAGTATGGACTTGGAATTGAAGTGCTTGAGGCAGCCCAGCCAAGGTTTTTAAAAAAAGAAGAGCCCAGCCAAGGTTGTATAAGTTGGGTATTGAGGTGTGCCTGCTAAGGCAGCCCAGCCAAGGATTTTAAAAACACAGAAGAGGCCATGCCATGTAATTTGTTGGATTGGTTTACTAAACGTCCCACATCGAAGGTAGCTAAAGAGATGGGATGCGACAGTCGTTATAAAACCCGATGCCAGACGACGAAGAAAGGCACGCAGCCGCGCAATGAGCACATAGCGAACTATTCTTTCGCCTTTTACTAAAGAATACCGTGTGCTCGTTGCTATAAGCGGCATACGCTTATTTTTGTAAGTGTCTTCCTTTTAGGAAGATACTCTGATTTAGTCTAAATGTTTTGAGTATTATTTATTTTATTTTTTGCTGATTTACATATGAAGTCGTAGGTTGTGTAGGTTGACTATTCTTGACGTTGTGTACGGTAGTACAATTCTGTCTAATTTTCTACGTGTGCTTTTGCAACGGATATTCTCATTTGTTTCTTCTACACGGTCATTCGATAAAAAAAACTGCTCATCGTACCGTATGGTTTTATGTTCTTCTTTCAACTAGAAAGGTTGATGTTAAAATTGTTGAAAAGTATTAAGTTTTGTGTCGACTATCCTGCCAAATTTACCTTTCCGATGACATTGGAATTGTTCTATGGATCTTATCTTTCTAAAAATAGTTACAGGAAATAAAATAAATATCAAATGCAGACCATTTTTCTTAAATTACATTTGGAAAACTCTTCTTCTAAGCTATATGGTTGATGCGATATCACATGATTTGATCACGACACCACTAATATGACACAATTTTCAATCACATAATATCACGTAATTTGACGACAATCCCACGATGTGGCATAAGCCCCAATCAAGTGTCGTCATATCAGTAGCACCTACACATAGCTTACTAGTTGTGCCAAGAACTATACGTTTTGACTCTTTGATTATCACAATATTCTTGAATGAGAATTTTAAGTGAGTATATGCCCGACAAGATGACGCGTTAGTTTAAGAGGAGGTGGTTGACTATAGTTGTGTCTTATGGAGTGATCATATCCCCTGTGTGTGCTAGTGTGTTTTGCACTGGTGGTGACTTTGAATTGTAGTTCCTTTGGGTATTATTGATCATCATGACGGGGTAGTGGATAGGAATGCCTTGTTATCACAAATTGTTGTGTTACTACCATGTTTATTGTATTTATACACAAGGTGACCATTGTTTTTACTTGTTTACTGCAACACTACACAGCTTATAATTACTTGGTTGATTTATACTTTTATTGAGCAATGGTTACACGTAAACACAACTGTGACTAGAAAGCTTATAATAAAGTTGCTAGCTAGACCTCAATATATGGCTTCGCTCATATTATCCATGAGGTTCTCTCTCTCACACATATATATTATTCTTATCCACATTAAATTTGTTTATATTTTAAGGTGAAAATCGATACATACAAGCATTGATGCTTGAGCGAAGTGATGATATGTTCGTGCATTAATTGAACTACTTGAAAACATGATAAATATGTACTCCAATCACACAGTGCCACATAAAGGAGTGCCCACATGATGCTTGCGCTTGCATATGTACTTATACTTTTTTATGAGTTATACAACAAGTTATTTTGTGTAAGCCTCCTACACATTCCTGATATGCCAGGGCTTGTATATAAAATTTTCAATTTTTCCTATTATGGTATAGAGTAAGAGTAGCTTTGTTGTGCTCGGTTAGATAGTAAGAGTAGCTTTGTATTTGCGTAGCTTTGTAATCTGGCTCCTTTTCCTCTTATGGCTATGCCCCCAATCCTAAAAAAAACCTGGATTGACCCTGAGGAGGAATCCTATCATGGCAGATGAGATGGGAATGGGTAAGACCATTGAAGCCATTGCACTTGTTCTTGCAAAATGAGAAATCTTGCGTGCAATTTCAGGACCCAGTAAGCCCTTTCTGCCAGCTAGTACATCCACAACATTTCCTGAAATTAATTGTACGCTTGTGATTTTCCCCGTGGTTGCTGTGATGCAGTGGGTAAGTGAGATTGATCGGTTCACTTCAAAAGGCAACACTATGGTGCTGGTTTATCATGGTGCTTGCTAACAGAGGATTGTTAAACGGTTGGCATATTATGGTCTGTCATAACTACACATTCAATTGTAGAGTCTGAATACAGGGGAAATGTTTTGCCCCCAAAGGGGCAAGGAGAAGTGCAGTCGGCGTGGGAAATTGTTTTACCCATGAAAAATGACTATTCACCTGAAATATTTCTGACAATTGTAACATTTGACTTGGGATTTGTCATACCACGATCTTGGCCGGGTTTCTACTTCCATGACCTTGTCCCCGTCCTTGACCTCTTCCCCACGACCTCTTCCTTGTTGGCTTCTTTCGTTGTCAACACTTGCTTCTTTCTACTTACGATTGAGTTGCATGTTGCACCGTAAGGAGTTGCTTCATGATCCCTTGCTTCTTCGTGTGCTTTTCTCTCCATATGCTATTAATGATCCATTCAGTTCATCTTAATTATATGGATATGGAGTCGTCGAGGAGGCGATGTTCGTGTGCACAACCCAATCAGTATTGATGCCGTGAGGAGCCCTCCCTCCCTCCCTCCTGTGGAAAACCAGCGTCCTCTTCATGCCCACCGTCTGCTTCTGTCAACCAACCGCAGGGTCCTCAAATATAATAATAGTTAAAGAAGAATTAAAGCCAGCCCAAGGTTTTCAAAAAAGATGAGGCCATGTGATGTGGAGGATTGATTTACTAAAAGTCCCACATCGAAGGTTGCAAAAACGATTGGATGTGACAGTCGTAATAAAACCCGATGCCAGATAACGGACTAAAGCACGCAGCCGCGTGATGAGCACAGAGCGAACTATTCTTTCGCCTTTTACTAAAGAATACCGTGTGCGCGTCGCTATAAGCGGCATACGCTTATTTTTGCAAGTGTTTTCCTTTTAGGAAGATGCTCTGATTCAGTTTAATATTATTTTTTTTCGGTGTCTTCTTCCTTCAATATCTAAGTTTAATATTGTTGACTTCAACACTCGGGTTAACAATCTCTTTTGGAATGTGTTTCAATCTTCGGGTGTTCTTATTCTGTTTTTTTTTATTTAGTTGATTTAGCTTGAAGCCAGGAATGATGCGTGTGTGTTATTTATTTACTAAACTGATGATCAGCACTCCATATATATGAAGAGCTTTGCTGATTGATTTGGAGCCTAGATAGGGTGATAAATGGTGTCCAAGACACAGTGAGTATCGCAATTTGCACTCCATAATTGTTTCCTGGAGATAATAATTCATATCTGAGGTGGAGTGGCTGTGGTGATTTTTCATTGATTTCCTATTTTCCAATTAATATTTACATAATTTTTGAATTTTATTGTTCTTAAACCATATATAGTTGTCCCATCTCGTTTGCATGTAAGCGTGGATTTATCACATAAAAACCAACTGCTTGTGGGAGTATCTACAACCTGGATAGAGTTGCCATCAGCTCATCAGTTGTGGGTTAAAATTGAGAATGCTATTTAGCTTGCATGTGTGCACTTTGTATTCTCTGGTATTCTGCTTTCAGAGCTCTATACTAAGTAACTTTTTTGGTATATCAATAATCACTAGCTACATTTTAGGTATGGGTTCATATCTTTTGGAGGTTTTGATTGATTGATACAGTAAAAAACTTGTTCAAAACATATGTTGTGTATTCCCAAATAAGATGGAGACAAGTGATGTCTTTCAGCCATACAACTGATCACTTTTAACACTCAGGCAGCTTACACTAAATACTGACTGTATTGTTCTTGATATTAACCACCTTGAATAGAATTGCTGTGGAACGTCTTGTTCTATCGAATCCTACATCTTCTCAGACAAATTTCTTGGTTTCCACTGTAATGAATGCAAGTACAACCACTTTGTGGTATCCAGGATTCATGAACAACGACTTGGTTGGCCTTCTTTCCTCTTTGATTCACACTCTAATATGCCATTTTCTGGTGACAGGATATACACCACCAACAATGGAGAGGCATGTGAGAGTAGATTTCAGACATCACTTAGTTCTTTGCTTCCATATATAATTACCCATAATTTCAAATGGCCTTCAGTAATTGCAAGTCAAAATTGTTGTGTAGGTAACACATTGCAGGCATAGAATTTGCTTTGCACATATGCGCATCTGCACATGTAAGCTATGCTTGGAACTTAGATTTGTTGGTTTAAGAGAGATGTTATTTATTTGTTCATTTTGTTATGTTATAGCATTGAGCTGTTTTCCTACTTGTATTTTGGATTAATAACAACTCTTCCCACATTTAATTACATTTTAGTGACAAATTACTATTATTTAATATTATTGAATATGCTTCTGTTGCTTATTTGTCTCATTTTGCTTGGCCAATGTGATCCGTAAAACTACCGTATTAGATGTAATGTGGAGGCAAGTAACACTTTAGGCCTAAATTTTATCACAAGTGCAAAAATTCCCTTGGATTAGTAACTTCTGACATTACTGGATTTTCTGCAAACAAAAAAGGTTATGATTTCTTTATATAGTAGAACAAAGGATACAAGTTAGGAAAAGTAGTACATACCAAGACTAAATATCATTCTGGGAGAAGTTAATGCTACATAAGTTTTAAAGAATATAATACCTTAGTTTTTGGAAGTTTACACCGTTGATTAGTTGGAACTTTTTCTGGGAAATATTTTCGTTCATTAAAATATTGGATTTCATCTTTGAAAGAGCTATTTTATAGGTACTTTTGACTTTTTATGCCTTAGGAACATTTTCAATGGCCTAAAAATGTAGATGTATTTTGGTTATGGTCTAATCGTGCCGGTCAATGTAATAGTTCATTACAAGTAATTCTATTATCAATATCAAATCAAGGTATTTCCTAATGTTACTTATTTTATATTGTTCTAATAAAATATGAGCTTGAGGTATTTGAAGATAACTCAAAGGCGAGTTATTTACAAGTAAAAGTGAATGGTGGGAATTTTAAAACGTGCAATCAAAGAAGAAGCAAAAGCTATTTTAATTTGCTTATTCTTTCTAAATTTCTTTTATTTCATGAAATATTATTTAGATTTCTTTCCTTTAATATCTCTTTGTAATATCTTTTCTTTTATTTATCTTGTAATCCTAATGATGGGTTTATAAATAGATGCACTTTCAGAATAAAGTCTTTTGAATGCACTTTTTTGATTAAAATTTTCTTAAAGCAGCAACATTCTGGGCATGGTAGTAGAATTTTAATGCATAAAAATATCATGATATAAAAAATATATATTGTATAGTGACGTGTACTGAAATATTATGTGTGTGTGTATATATACATGTACGCATGTATGATTGAAGAGGGAGAGGTTAAGGGGCCATTACGGAACACCCTAGTTCTATATTTCTTGTTCTTAATCTTCATTTTTTAGAATTTGAGCCTAAAAAACATGTTTGGTAAAGTATTTCGTTTTTTTAAATAAATACATAATACATTTTTAATAAAAAACAAAAGCAATATGCTTTTTTTTTTTTCAGGATTAATCTTAGTTCTAAGGATTGATGAACACCCTTAGTTCAATAGAATAAATAATTATTTTATATCATCAAAAAGATGTTATAAAATATTAATATTAACATTATTAAATATTAATCTTATAAATGCAGTCAATAATTTGTGATTTAGAGAGGTTTTAAGTTTAAAGAGCAACTACTTTTTAAATGAACATTTAGTTTTAGATATAGAGAGCGTCGGATCTTCTATGCCTTAACATATAACCTTCTTTATATTGCGTGTTTTCTACCGCAAACTTTTATAGTAGATTAATTATCTAAAAAAGCTATCTAGGGGTGATCATTAATCGGTTTAAATGGATTACATTACTTTATTAAATTAAATTTTTGATTTTCGGTCGGATTGATAAAATTGCTCAATTAACACAAATTGATTTATTCGGTTTTTAGTCGATTAATTTGTTAGGTTAAATCAGGTTAATAATTTTTCCGCTCAATTAGCATAGCTAATTTCTACATCAACACAAAGTAGAATACATAATCTAATATCTAATTCTAACAAACCAAATCAAATAAATTGCAATCATCAAAAGCATCATTAGATTAAACCTAAACATAGAAAGTTTACAATCAATGGACTTTCACCTCTAATTCATAAAATTTTATATTTCTTACTGCATCTAAGAAAATTTATCATCTATAAATTTTCGTCGATTAATTTAGGCAGGTTATACAATTTATTTAATCTTTTTATTTGATTTTCTGTCGGATTGACATGTTAGTTAATCCGTTTAAATGAAAATCGATTTATTCAATTTTTGGCTTGTTCAATTTTCAATGAATCGATTTATTAGATTAAATCGATTTGTAAAGTTTTTCTACTCAACATTTTCAAAGTCAATTATAATTTAAAAGTTACAACTATTAAACAAAATTAATATTTTAAAAATTATAAGCAGAATCTTTAAAAATAAAAAATTATGTTAGGGAAATAGAGAGTATATAGAAATTTGTATATTGAGTTATGGTAGATTCGGAGCCAGATATGCTTACCATTTGCCTTGCAACAAACTAACTATTATATTAATGTCATGGGCTGTCAGAATCAAATTCGTGCAACTAAGAAAATAGATTTTGGATTCCCTGCCCGCCTAGCGTTCGTTATATGTCTTGTCTCATATGTCTCTTTCATCACAAATTGTAGTGTTATATAATTCTTTCTTTCTTTTTTGTTTTAAAAAAACTCACATTTCGTAACACCAAGACAAAAGGAAGTTAATTTATGTTTATATATATATATATATACTATTCGGCCGTTAATTTGGGGGAAAAAAAAAGCATCAACCGACATCAAATGATGAGAGTTTTAAAAATATAATAAGGTAATAGTTTATGATAAAGATGTAAAGAATGGAAGTATAATTATACGTGGGAGATCCGAGCCCATGAATATCTTATCTTCTTCAAATGAAAAATGATCATATATATATATATATATGTATATATATATATATATATAGAGAGAGAGAGAGAGAGAGAGAGACAAGAAGCCTATGCCTACAGGCCGATGGATCATGGATGCCTCATTAAAAATAAATAAATATAAATTTTGGGCAGCAGCAGCCAGCAGCCTGTCGGTTCTTGTTCTTCCCCCTCCTCCTTATTTCAAATTCAAATTAATGGGAAATGGTCCTACCACGTGTTGCCAGCATGCAGCATGCAATGCAAGGTCTTCCGAATATTGCTGGCTTTATGGGTTTTTCTAGTTTTCACACCCAAACGGCGCCTCTGGACGTGCGCTCTTCTACAATCCCAATCATTCATTTCACATATATACCACCCTACGTGGAGCTACAATTTTAGATTTTGGGATCATATAATGTTTTCTCATAAAAATTTAAAATAATATTTATATAATATTAATAAAAAAAAATAAATATTTAAATATTTTCCATAAAAATTATATAATTTTTTTATACGTATATCAGTATTCTCACCGTTAATTAAAAACAATTAACGATACATTCACGCTAGCTTGAACTTAACATATTTCTTAATAATATTCAACAATTACAGTAAAAAGATATAAAATATTTTATAAAAAATATATAATTATTTTTAATTTATTATAATATTTTTTAAAAAAAGAAAATATCTACTCTAAAAAAAATATCTTGATGGAAGGGAGAGCTATATATGGTCTCCCATTTATAGCTCGGGTCTCTCTGCATATATATGAATCCGATTTTTCATAATATAAAAACTAAGGCACACTTTCATCATTCAGTGGCTACCATTTTCCTTCCTTACATATAGTGGTTCTACTTTATTCCATGGATTCCATAGACAAGAATGAAATCTATTTTTGCTCTAATTAGAGTGTGCCATAGGCGGTAAATCAGTACAACTAAATAAATTAATTAGTATCCAAATTTGACGGCAAAGTTATAATGTAAAGCGATGGCCTCCCACACATTCCTCCGCCCTCCTACAAATTTGCTTGTATGATCATGAAATGGAATAAGGTCTACTAATTGAGAATCAAAAAGTATTAAATGTATATAAACACGGTTAAGCAAATTTAAACTTTTATGTGTTTCCATGGCCATAAATGTTTTTTTTAAAACAATAACTAATTATGAGCGCACCATATATATAAGATTGCTTTCAGGTAAGGTAATTATGCGTGCCCACTATGATAATTTTTAATGTACATGTCATATTACCCGCCTAATACTCCCCATAAAAGGATTTCTTGTTACATGTTATATAAATAGTTTAAAGTTATAAGTGAATAATTAGATTTTATATAATACATGGTAAAAGTTTGAAAGAAAGAAAGGAAAAAAAAAGGGAGAGGGTTAAATAGCAACTCCCATAAAATTAGGTGGCTGGAAATAATATTATTGAAATCAGCTATATATGGCCTCATTTTCTCCCACTCTTCCACAAATTTGATCATTTTGACATTTTTTATATAAACATATATAGTTCGTATAACCCAAGTTAAGTGGATATTTAAAATTCACTGTGATTTAAATAAAAATGAGATCAGGTGCCCAGAAATAAATTAATAATAAAAAAGGGAACCGACGTCTTTTTTTTTTTTTTTTAAAAACAAAAAAAAAAAAAAAAAAAAAAAAAGTTTCATCAGCGGCCTTGGAATAAACATACAATGTGGGGGTGGGGGCGGGGGGCTGTGATGTCACAGGCTGGCGCTACCGTAACCGTCAAAATTGGTAGGGCCCACCACCTCATCGCTCTTTCGCAAATTCCTAGATTCTCCAATTTTCAAATTAACGTTTGGAATCCGCTGTCCGCTTTCTCTCCCTCCCCCCACGTCTCATGTCTTGAGCTTCATTATAAATCGCAAAACACTCTCTCCATGTTCCTCCCCTCCCACACAACCCGCACCCACACCCACACCCACCCACACGCACTGCCAAAGTCAGTCTCCGTGAAAGGGCGCTCACTGCTCGCTTCGTTTCTTTCTATTCTGCAAAGAATGGCGGTTTCTAGGACTGTCGGTGGGCTGCTGGTGATCTTCGCTCTTGTATTCGCTATTTTTTCACCCGCGTTCGCCGCCGACGGCCCGTCTCCGGCTCCGGCTCCTCTTCTCACCAGCGATGGTCAACTTCTCTTCTTCTCTCTTCACTTCCCCTCCCTTCAGATTTGATGTCAATTGTCGAATTTGTTTTGTACCGATTTGTTAATTAGCATTTAGGATGTTTTTTTTGTGTTATTATTAAAAAAATGTTTGTGCGTGCTGTTTTCAAATTTAAGTCTTTGTTGTTGGCGTGTCGGTTTGATCTAGTGTTGTTGGTTGGTTTTTTCAGGGACTTCCATTGACCAGACTATTGCATATGTACTGATGCTGTTGGCCTTGGTGCTTACATACCTTATCCACCCGCTGGATGCTTCCTCCCCCCTTCAGTTTCTTTTAAGTTTTTTTTTTCTGGGGGGGTTAAACAGAAACCTTTTTTAGGAGGTGTCTCTGAGTAGTGGGGTGGAGGGGGGCCATTTTGTTGTATTTGTTATGCAATTCAATTCAGATTCAGCATTTTATTTGATGTTAACGTTTGATTTTGATTTTGTCACACTGCTGTTTCCATCCCACTCTGAACTAGTTTCAAGTTCAGAGTAGACTGTGGATTCACTTTGGGCATTGATGAGAGGGAGTGAAACACAAACAACTCACCTAATGAGCTGCCTGGGTGATCTGTTCCCAATCTCCTTCCATGGTTTCCTCCGCACCGGGATAGTTTCAATGATATAATTTTGCAGTTGAAATCAAGTAACGTTGGGAATTTGTTTTGCAACCTAAACAATGAGAACGTATCTTTTACTTAACATTTAACTGTCCCAAGTTTACACTCAAGCTCACCCTGCTATCAATGATTGCTTCTGTCTTCGTCAGTTGATTTGGTTGGAAAACGTATTGGATTTAAGCACCAATTCCATTAGGATGTTAAATCAGTACACAAATGCTAGAAGAAGAAATAAATTCTATGGGCAAGTATTTTACATATCTAGCATGATCCATAATTTGCTGATCAAATTAGGAGGCTTGAGAGATTGCGCGTTGTACAAATCTTATGGCTTTCTTGTAATTGAGAAATCCCACAAACAAGAAATCAAAATCGTCCACGGTAACAATTTCTATGTACCTTTGTGATGGTCTTCCTACGTTCTCACTTTGGAAAACGTTCATTATCTTTCGAAGAGGTATCGAAACCTGCACAGAGGACATTAATCTATCATGTAAGCAAACCAACCATCCAGTGTGTTGTATGCAGCAAGCAAGAAAGAATGAACCAAGTCAATAGATAATTGATCAATATATAGGCACCTTATAGTGTACCCTAACCTTGTCTCCTTTTGGGGAAAAGACTTTGATGGGTCTGTCGCAGCAGAAGGCTTGCTTGCGGTTGATAAGTAGCACAAGGATGCCTTCGACAGCTTCTCTCCTTCTCTAACACTAAACAACTGCTTGAACACTCTCAGCACCTCCTCCATGCTTAAGAATTCTAGCCCCCAAGCTCAACTTTCCTTTTACAGTTTCAGAAATCTTTGGTGCTAATTTCACTGCAGTTCCATTTACAAATTTTAAGTCAGACAAATAAAATCACATATATTTCAACCTTTCTGTATTAGTCCTCAATTTTCAAGAACTACAATAAAGTTCGATAAAAAAAACCCATGAACTACTTGTCAAAGGGTTAGAGTAATTTTAGGGAACATAAGCTATGCCATTGGGAAAGAAACAACAAAGTACCATGCTCTCAGACGCCCGTTACAAGTTACAAAGTTGTCTGTTTTCTTTCCACTATTGTTCATCACAGAATCAGATTTATCTGCTGTTACTGGGTGCCTTTTTTTGATTGACGGAAAAGACCCATTTTGATGAAGCTAAAAGACGGTGTGGTGCAGGGCCAGCTGCTGGCAAAAATCCAATAGCTGCCCTCCTAACTTGCTGAGCTGGTGGAATTCCAATAACATGCCCTGGAACTTGGTTCATCATTTCTGAATTTGATGAGTAGCTTCAATCTAGCAAATTCTTCTTGTGTTTGCTTCTGCAGAAGCACTGTTTGAAAGCTTTATTAAAATATGGATGATTTGATTAGGGAAGCGTTCTTAATCCTGTATCCTTCAACTGCTTTTATAGGGATGTAAAAGAGGTTGGCGAACCTTAAAGTTGATTCACGCGAGTCATCAATAGCTCAGCAACACCAAAAAAGCAGACATTATCTAATATATATGAACATTTCCCTTCTAAAAACGAAAAGAAAAAAGATAGCCAGCTGATGGTGTGCTTTTAAAAAGCTTGAACCTGTAATCCTCAGGCCTCCTGTAAAAGTTCCCAATAGGGTTCAACTGGCTCTGGTCAGGGAAAAGGTTCTTAACATAGAATATTTCAATATTAGTTATCCATAGACCCACTAAGATGGTCTATGAGACTATCTTGTCCCAATATTACTTAATATGAATCCTATTGAGGATGGAGACATCTTGTCATCATAACAAATGAGCCGTTAAGTTATGCAGTGTCATTGTGGACAAAACAAGATAATGATATAAAAAAAAGTTTTTGAAAGTTCAGGAATTCGGAGTGTATAAGTGTATTGAACAAAAAAGTTAGTCCAAGACCAAATTATTCAAAACAACTAAGCCAAAAAAATGTTATTCAAAACTCGGCTCGCTACTTGGCCCACTTATTTTATCCTTTTTGTCCGTATAAAATTTACTTCTGTACTCATATTTATTTCAAATTAATTTAATTTTAGGAAATAAAATATAAATCTGAAACATATTAATTAAGATTTATACAATAGAACTTATATTTAACATATTTTAAAATGTGTTATAAAATAATGTTACAGTAAATTTATTATTTTATTGTAATGTATAAATATTTAATAATTTTCAAATATATATTTTTAAAATTGAATAAATATTTTATCACAAAAACTAAATAATTAGTATTTTTTTCTAATAACATGTATTTATAAATTATTAATCAAATTAAAAATTTTATATTAAATAGTATGTGGGGAAATCACTCCTATGCTACTAAGCAACCTTGACTTTATAAGAGGCCAAGGTAGTTGAACACTCATATTCTGGTTCTGATAACGTAGGTAGAGAAATTACTGTCATTAGCCTACACCGTGGGATATTGACACATGTTAAATGATAGATGAAGGTAGGCGAAAACTCATACTCTAGTGATTTCTCCCCGTAAAAGCCTAATTGCAAAAGGTAAATGATCAAGTGTCTTATTAGTGCAAAGTGCTATGATCTTATCATCTTTAAAGAGATCAAATCGATATTTATTGCTTAGAAGTATTTCTCTTATGAGAACGTATCCTACCTTTGTAGTGTGTGCTCTAAATTCTTTTAAAAGTTCTATCTTTGTCAAAGCTCTTTTATAAGTTCTTGTACTAATTTTAGCTATGATGCTTTTAAAATTACAAATAGTTAAATATTTTAATAAATTTATTTACATTAAATAATATTAGTCATAAATTCAACTCAAAATCTATGTTTTAATAAATTTTGTTAAAATTTTAAACTTTAAGGTAATGACTAGTCAAATTAAATTTTCAACTAATATCATATAAATAAATTTATTGAAATATTAGAGAACTCCTATGCACCGTCTTCATTAGAGTTTGATTTCTTCTCCCTCTCATTTTGTTGTGGACAATAAGCTGCAGTAAGTTATCTACTGATTCCATTTGAGATAGAAAATTTGTTAGAACTAGGATGAGGTAAACACCTCACCTCAGTCAGTATGCAAACAACAAATACAATATACTGTTTCCTTTTCTAACATGCTTTTAAACTTGGTAAGTACATCAAATGCTTCTATCTTATGATGTAATGTAAGAGATATGTCCACATTTTGCAACTTTAGTCATCGATAAAAGTAATTTTATACCTTTTATGGCTGTTAGAGCATCTCCAATCCATCAGCTATAGCAAAATATGGCTAAAGTTGCTCTCCAATAGTTTAGGTAAACCATTAGCAAAAACAAAAATAAAAGCTAAATATAGCTTTTGCTTTTGCTTTTGCTGAGCCTGTCATGTCAGCAAATAAAGCGAAATTACATAGCACTCCCTCCTTCGTTCCCGTCTCGCTCCCCCCTCTCATTCCCCGTTCCCATCTCCCTCCCTCCAACGCCTTCCCCGTTCCCGTCTCGCCCCCTCCCGTCCTCGCCTCCCTCCCACCGGCGTCGGCATCCCCCCAGTCCTCGTCTCCCTCCAACCCACAACGCCATCCACGTTCCTATCTCACCCCCTCCACCCCACCCAGCGCCGTCCCGATTCCTCCCCACCCCACCCAGCGCCGTCCCCGTCCCCGTCCCCATCCCCCCCCCCCCTCGCGTTCCCGGCTGCAGCGCCGGTCGGCATCCCCCCCCAAACGTCGTCTACGTTACCATCTCTCCCCTCTCCCCTCCCGTTCCCCCCCCCCCCCCTCACCCGCACGCGTGGCGGCGCTAGTTGGCATCCCCCCCAAATCTGTTCCCGTCCCCGTCTCCCTCCCCCCAGCGCTGGTCGACGATAGACAATAAAATTAAGAATTTGTTCACTGCGCATACGTCTCCAAAATTAGGGATTTGATGTTTGAATTTTGGATTTTGAAGGATGGGGGTAATTTTGGGAAAATTAAAGTTAAGTAAAAATATAATTAATGTACCATTGAAGTATCATTAGCTATAATGATATTGTAGTAAGCTAAAATTAACTTTAGCTATCCATTATAACTTGTTATGATTGGAGATGCTCTTAGAATCTAGAGTAATTGGGGCACATATGTCCTAGTGCATAAGTTGCAATGGTTTACTGGCTCTCTACAAACTTTTCTTTAGAAAAATATCACGGTGTTGCTTTCCCACTACACATACACTCACTGCATAACTTGGAGCTGGCTTTCAAGATTGGTAATCCTCTAACCATCCTTTTATATGCCAACATCCATAACCCTTTCTTATTCAGATGACCAAGCCTCTGATACCATAAATGTGTCATTAAATTATCTAATGATGCTTGGAAGCAATTTGGTCTTGCAACATTATTAGGCATTGCAGTAAGTAGCACAAACATTCAATTTGCAGACATATTTGTTTGTATAATTAACCCTTTCATTGGATGGAAAACTTTGCAAACATTAAATTGAATCAAAATTGCTAAAAAAATTCTTGGAGTTGTCCAATGCTAAGCAATTTCTTTTCTCAATGCAGGAATGTAAAATACCTCAGTGATCACATGAGTTCTGCCGTCAATAATTATTTTGGCATTTCCGTTCCTCATGACATCCATTTTTGAGTCATTTCCAAGCTTCACTGTGTGCCGGAAGGATAGATCAAGCTCCATGAACTAGTTCTTATCTCCACTCATGTGATTGCTATGGCCTGAGTCCAAAAACCACATCTCTTGCAGATAAAGATAAAAAAAAAACCATGATGCACAGAAAGCCGAGAATGTCACAGATCTTGGGGCCCAGATAAAATAAATTTCGGCAAATGATAAGGCTAGCATTCGAGCAAACAATGAGGCTAGCGAAACCAAAACCAAATATTGTCTCGAGTTGCGGATTAAATATTCCTGTAAATCATTATTTTTTCATTAATCTATATATATATATATATATATATATATATAAGTTTTAAAATGATTTTGTATAGATAATCTAGATCCACTTCGCCTATAATTGCTTGATCACTTGATGCGATAAAAGATTCATTTAGTTCACTTAAATATAGATTTTTTTTTTGATCTTGAAGTATAATATTTTAGTGCAATTGGAGTATTAATTAACCTATTCTGCAAATCGCACTCAAACCAAACATAATTATTATATAAATCTTCTTTTATGATATAATTTTACACTGACACAAACACATTTGAATGATGTTAAACATATTTTGTGTTACATACTACTAATTTGAGAATTATTGTACTCTTAAAATTCGGAATTTTTTGTCTCATTGGATTTAGTGGGATTTACAGATGCATATATATATTATTTAGTTTACCCATATAAAGCTAATTGAATTTTTTGTCTTATCAAGAAAAGTTTTAAATATTATTATCATTAATAGAGGTGTTGTAATGAAGTTTTATTGGAGCCTGACAGTTGTGGTTAAACAACACATTCAAATGATTCATTTCAACCTTGTTCTCCCCCCCTCCATTCATGACAAAATAAAGCGGCGCGTTATAGGGATAACAATTTGGTTTTCATGAGTAAGCATTTGAAAGCGAAAAAACAAAACAAAAAAAACAGGCTAGAAACTTCTTCACGAATCTCACAGCTGTGTGCTTACGTGGTGACAGAGAAAGCTCATCTAAACAGGCACGTACTTTTGTTGTATTTTCATTTTCGGTATGAAACATTACACCCCGTAGATCCATCATATTACAATCGAAGTGCATGCTGCCAATTGCTACTTACAATTTTTACAGGCCTCACCACGTTAATGTCTTAACACGCTTCCATTGCTGAAGAAAAATGGGTTGGATTGGACGTTTCAGCTTTATTTGGGAGACGTCAAAGACAGCTAAATCTGAGACATACAGACATTGTGTTAGCGATTCAACAAAAATTGTCTCTTGTTTTTTTGGTGATTCCGTGTCCTCAGCAAATACTTTATTTTTCCTCGGTTTTCAAACTCTGCGTGAACACCGTAATAGCTAGAGACCAATCCATGGGTTGAAGACTAGTAGTGCGTTAAAAGAGAGAGTACTGTGGGGGAGTCCAAGGGTCCTCATCAAGTATACGATGTCTTATCAGTCCTGTATTATTTCTGTGGCATTCATGTACCCACTTATCATACCCAACCCAAATATCTCAACCAATTCACTCCACTATTATGTCGGCTGATCGAATGACTTTTCAAGGCTTATTATTTGGTTTCACAGTTTTCACTCGATGTGAGGCCACTCTCCTTAATTTTTGCTGTAATTAATGATTGTCTTTCGTGGCAAATGGTGGCACTCCCTCGATCGGCCAAGCTGAAATTCAAAATTACAGGAAGAGTAGAGTGTAATCAATCTGATCTTTCTAGCATAATGATAATAATCATCACAACACTATAATAATATATAATTGTTGAAACCTCTCGCCGCATTGATTGAGCTTGAGCTTGTGTGTGGCGACAGAATTGGTGATGATTGTATGTACTCAGCCGACAAATAGTACTGATCTTAACATGTGTCTAGAAATAACACGCTCTACTCATGTCTGTACCACCCTCTGAATTTTTCCCAAGACGATAGAGGTTGCCACAGGAATGAATTTTCTATATTTTCTTCCAATCTGACATATTATATATAGACATACGCTTTATAGAAGAAGCAAGACTGAGAGTGCATGCAGATAGGGTGATGAGCATATAGCTTGCTGTTTGTCATGTAATCAATGGCCCTTTCGATCGTATCCAAATTAAAAATAGTCAAAAGGACACCACTACAGCCTTGAACCTAAAACAACAATTATTTTTCAACATCCACATATACTAGCTATATATGGATGATTGTTGATTGAATGACTTGGCTCTTCATCATCACACATGTAGTCACATATATATATGGATGTGACTTCTTACAACTTATATATTGATGGACGCTGACGTTAAAACTCATAGGACAAGACCACTACTACGATTGGAACTGGAGACTAGCTAGTGTTTCCCACAGCCCGCCCCATATCAGACTTTCCAAGTACTAGGAGTGTGGTGTTGAGACTTTTGTATGGACTTAAATGAGTGATAAAAGATTAGTTTTACAATATCATTAACATGGGTAAACTAGAACTATAACTTGGTTGGTAGTATATTTAACACAGTACAGTTTGATATAATAGAAAACCTGTTATATATATGTTGAGGACCTTGATTAGGATCCAACAACAATCTAGAGAAGGATAACCGAATACCCAAACTCTAGCCCAAGCAATTCAAGTAATTAACTGAAAAAGCCGAAAATAAGTATAAACCTCTAATATGAGAGTTTATAATTGTCAATAGCCAATAATCTGAATAATCTGAATACATAAATTGTCATAGACAAAGCCTATTTATAGGCAAGCTAGTAACTAGGAATTGGAAATCTATTATAATAAGGAAACTAAAGTAAAATACCAAAATACCCTAATAAGAATTAAATAAAGGAAAGTAATAAAAAGGAAAGACTTCTAATACGATAAGGAAAGTAAATATAAGAAGAATCCCAACGATAGAAGATGTCTTGCGCAACACAATACGTATATGTGGTCTTTATCATTCCCCCACCCTTCGAAACTTCCCTTGTCCTCAAGGGAAAATTGGGGAAACTGTTCTACATCTAAAATATAGCGCCTCATTAATCCCAAAAACCCATAATCCTTTATAAATTTCCTGACTTCCTTCCTTGTGTGAATCTCCTGCCTCACTGTCACAAAATTAGGCTCCTACAAAACAGAAACGAAGTAGATCTCAAATCTATTGTGAGTTCTACTCACATCTCTGGCTTGTGGAACACTTTTGCAAATAGGGATGGCAAAAAGTGATAACAAAAAGTCGTGGCCTGAGGGGTTTGAGCATCAATCGGTCCAATTATGAAGGCCACGTTATTGGGAACAATTATAAATTGGGTGCACCTTGCGTCGAGGGCACCACCTAACTAGGCATCATCAAGGACAAAGATCATGTTGTTAAGAGACTTTTCAATGGTGACGGCCTTGTTGACTTTGACTTGTGCATCATTCACCGCGGTAGAGAAAGTCAGCGGAATCAAGAATTCTGAAGTTGGAGTTGGGTCGCCAATCCCTTTAGATGAGTCACCAGATGGGAACTCAGCTTCATGTTGTGATCGTTGTGAGCTGTGAAAACATGATTCATCTTCAACGCTTGAAATATCTTTTACCTCCTGTGAAGTTTGTCATGACATATGATCATCTCCTTGAGTTCGTCTACATCTTATAGGATCTTTTCCATTGTATGCGAATAATCAATCAATTTTTTGATTAATTTTGTCTTGGAATCTAACCATCTTTGCCAAAGTTGTTGAAAGCTCTGTCATGGAATTCTCCAAGGCTTTGAACCGTTGCCTGTTCGTCCTTGCCGCCTCCTCCGTCATTGCTGATGAAGAATGCGAGATAAAATTAAGAAATCTTAATTAGGATCTCTCAATGAAAGCACCAAATTGTTGAGGACCTTGATTAGGATCCAACAACAATCTAGAGAAGGATAACCGAATACCCAAACTCTAGCTCAAACAATTCAAGTAATTAACTGAAAAAAGCCGAAAATAAGTATAAACCTTTAATATGAGAGTTTATAATTGCCAATAGCCAATAATCTGAATAATCTGAATACATAAATTGTCATAGACAAAACCTATTTATAGGCAAGCTAGGAATTGGAAATCTATTATAATAAGGAAACTAAAGTAAAATACCAAAATACCCTAATACGAATTAAATAAAGGAAAGTAATAAAAAGAAAAGACTTCTAATACGATAAGGAAAGTAAATATAAGAAGAATCCTAACGATAGAAGATGTCTTGCGCAACACAATACGTGTATGTGGTCTTTATCATTAGTTTTACAATATCATTAACATGGGTAAACTAGAACTATAACTTGGTTGGTAGTATATTTAACATAGTATAGTTTGATAGAATAGAAAACCTGCTATATATAATATTAATATATATGTTTGGCATCACCTATAATTTGTTTTTTAATTTGCTCATGCCATCCCCGCTGCAACCTCCTTGGCCTCCGCACGCCACACCAGCGCACCGCCAAACGTGAAGACCCGTTGCTGCAGCACCAAGCCGCCACTAAAGACCATCACCGCCGTCAGATCGCCCAAATCGCACCAAGATTCATCCACCGCTCACCGCTGGCTGTCGTCGGGAAAGCATTCAAGAGAATTACCTTTAAATTTATAAAACAACGCTAAAATTCTGTTAGCAACGGTAATTTTTTTTAGACACAAATAGGAACCTTAAAGCTAATAGCTCACTTTATCCCATGAATGAAATGGAGGGATACAATCAACATGAAAATGACATTACCATGGCAATTTTATTCAAACATTTCCATCTTTTATTTGCTATCCTCTGGAACAAAATGGGAAAAAAAATCTCGTCCCCTTCTTTAGTATGTACATGAGAAATGAGAAGGAATGATGTAGCATTCCAATCCAAAATTACTTGAAAGTTCAATTACTAATTTTGTCGGACTGGCCTAGGACTCTCCTAACAATGTCAAAAAAAAAAAAAAAACTGTCATAATTACTTGTCTTCATTGAAAAGTTGTCTTTGCTTCCTCTCTCTGTTTCACGTGTAATATGATTTCAAAATATTCTGTCATAATTGTGGACATTGTGATATTATTGGTTTGACAGATTTGGACTTTGATACTTTTGAATTGTGACATGTTAATGCCTAACGGTTTGTAACGTGGAAATTAATGTTTGATTTGTATTGTGAATTGGTAATTGGTTTGAAAGGTAAAATTAATGACCCAAATGTATATATAGTTTTCCTGTTTTACATACTAATATTGTTAACACGTACATGTATACTGTGAGCATGTAGTATTAGGTGTGTTTGACAATATGGTGGTGTGGAGCTACAAACCTCAAACCTGTTGAGTTTATTGCTTATCCTTTTTGTTGACTTTCTTTCAAGAGATTTAAAAAGCTGATGGGATCATTACAAAAGGCTAAGGTGGTCTAATGTATTGCTTTGATTTGTACAACTAATGTTACTTTTATTTATTTTGTCTCAGACATGAATGCGTGAAAAGTTATATCAAATTGAACATTATTTATCTAATTTATTGAATGCGACTATGTCTTGTTTAATTTAAAAAAAAGTATGAGATTACCCATAATGTATGAATTCAAATTTATTTGAGACAAATCTCACTTTGTAATCTCTATATAAATACTAGTTACTAATAGCTTTATCTTATTCATAAGTCACTTATCCAATTTTAACTTCTTTAAAATTAATTTAATAAGGTGACAGGTTTGGTTTGATACTAATCACATGCGCAGCTCGTGCCATGGGAGGAGCATGATTGCACCTTTTATTTTTTTTATTGAATGACTTTATATATAATGATAGTTTATTTGGGCCACAATATGTTTTTATTTTCTTTTTTTATATTTTTGTTTTATATGATAATAATAATAGCCATAATATTAGGAAAAACAGGAAATGGATAACAATAATGCAGGTTTAGCAAAGGTTATATAGCGCATACAAAATAAGATTTAACAGCGGTTCTTTTTATGCACAGTCTTGCAAACTTTTCGTATGAAATAGGTTTGCATGCAAACAGATTTTTTGAAAAAAAGTCATATTTTGAGCGGATTGAAGATAACTTTTGCAAATTAATTAAGTGGTGAGCTTAGCCTTGTATCTTGCAAACAATTATACATATTAGTTTCTTTCTTACATTGTTATTTTCACGTTCAAAACGCATAATTACCTAATCAAATCGTAAACAATTTTGAAGCTGACCAATATCTTTATAGTTGTATATATTTTCTTCAGCCTAGTAATTACAAATTGGTCGGAGTCAAAATAATTATTATATCCATATTAATTAAATAGTGGAGTGGGATAGGATAGTGTGGGTAGGTTAAAACGTGGGCATATATGTATGTTATGGGCAGTAAGAGGCTTTGGGACTTTCCCGTGCCCGATTGCAGTCTGATGGAATATGTGATGAGTTCCAGCTTTGAATGAGGAGAACCTAACCTACCGCATCACATGATTTGTAGTGGTGCACTTCGTACGCGCACCTCCCCCGGCATTTATGTCTATAGTCTATACACTGGCAACCCAAACCACACTATCCATCACCCCTAAATTCTCATTAATATATCTACGGTTCTACACACACATATATAGTTAATAAATAAGACTTATTAAAAGATTGATATAACAAAATATATATGGGTAAGTATTAATTATAAAATATTTTCATTTTAATTTAAAACCTTTTATTTCATTTAAATTTCAAATATAATTTATTAAAACTTTTAATTAATATATATATATATTAAAATTAATTTATAATCATATATAATTAATATTTAATCACATATATATATAATTTTAAAAAATATTTAATGAAAGAATAATGATAATTTTATGCGTTAATCTAACAGTTTTGGGTCGGTATATTTGGATTCGAGCCAAATTTGAGATTACTTTTATAAAAGAAATTTTCTATTTACACTCCCCAAAAAAATTATATTATTTTGATAAAAATATCCCCACAATTAGCATTTCTCTATTTTAAATAACAATGAATCAACCATGCAAATATTTTATAATTGCATTTATAACTTTTTGTTTAATTAAACCAAAAAAAAAAACCAAAACAAAAAACAAAGACCCTCCTCAAGAGTCGTCCCACGAAAAAGTTCCCAAATCGAAGTCTTCCCGAAAATCAGAGTCCGGCAGAGCGATGGCGTCGAAGAAAGCCGGCGCCGGCGACCCAAAATCCAAGAAACCGTTCGTCATCCACGGATCCAGCAGCGAGAAATCGCCGTCGCAGCGAAATCCCATCTCCTCGTACTGGTCTCGAACCAGCCTCCACTCTGTTTCTTGCACTGCCGTATCGGCTTTGGACTCCGTTCCCCGCTCCTCTGCTCCCGGGAACCGGAATCCTAAAACAGAGGTCGGCGACCGCAGCCGGAGATGCTCGACTTCGACAGCCTCCGGCGCCGCTTGCGGTGACGGCGGATTGCTAACGTCGGTGGGGGCGTTAGGCCCCTTGAGGAGGCGGGTGGCGGCCTCCTCGGGGGTGGGGTGCGTACCGTGCCAGACCCGCCGCCGCGACGGGTCCCGGATCTCGGAGGCCCACCTCCCGCACGGTCGCTGACGGACGCCGCGGTACTGCCTCGCCGAGATTCTGATCTCCTCCACGTGCCTCTTCACCCTCCGCGGGTACACTCGGGAAGCACCCCCGCCGTTGTCTTCATCGTCGTCGTCGTCGTCGTCTGTGGCGTCGGCGTCGGTGACGTGTATTCGGACCACCCTTGGCAGGTGGCGCTCCGGCGGAGGAGGACGCCGGCTGTTATGTTTTCCGGTGCTCTTGACGGTAATCGTCCGGTGCTCAGTGAGCTTGATGTTGGAAGAAGAAATTGATGGATTCATTGGTCAGTTGGGAAAGGGTCTGCCAACAATAAGGGGCTTCGCAGAAGGTGGGAGATACGGAGACTTTTTTGGGATTTGAAGGAAATGAGTAATGAGAAGGGGAGGGGAGGTGAAGGGTTTGCATTAAAAGCAAAAGCCAGAAACAACCCCAACAACAACAACTACAACAAAGAGGTTAGAAAAAGGGTGCGTGTTCTGTGAGAGAGAGAAGGGGAGGGGGAGGGGGGAGGGGGGGACAGTGGTACTAGGATAGATGGCTAGGCTAGAGTGTGGAGTGGGTTGGTGTTTTAAAGTCGAACACTTTGTTTTAACATGTTGATGTTGGGATTGAATCGTGGTGGCGAGTAGATAAGAGGAGAAGGGAGGGGAGGAGATTTTTGGGTTGGGTTGGGTTGGGTTGGGTTGGCGATGGCGAAGAAGAATAGAATAGTAGTGATCTTTATAGCGGCAGCGAGCAGCCAGTGCCAGATAGTCCTCCAATGAGTGGGCCCGATTCGGTCATTTTGATTTTTTTTTCTTGCTGATTTTTTCTAGCTGATTTTTTGCTCTCCGTTTTTTAACTGCATCACTTCTTATTTATTTATTAAAAAAATAACAATTATGAATTATGTGAAACTCTCATAATCACAAATTACTTGTGTATTTTGTTTTGGGTGTTGATTCAATTAGTTAGAGATTAAACGAAGATATATATCATTATAGTTATTATTTATTTTGTATTTATTAAAATATTATTATTTTTGATTCAGATAGAATTGACAATAATTTTCTTTACCTATCGTCTATCTATCGTGGTATGGATGACAACGGGATAGGCCGGGATTAAGTAGTGAGTGATTCAAATGTGTTTGGGTCGGAACAAGACAGGTATAATGAGTATGATGGATCGGAAAGAAACGAATATTTTAAAGTAAAATAGTAATATTGAATTGGCATAAAACGTTCGATAATCATAATTACTCCGTTATCTCAGAACAAAAAAAAAAAAAAAACTCGAATCAAAGCAGTTCAGCCCGAAATTGATATCCCTAATAGTGGTATCCTTAAAATCAAACCTACTCATCCCCCCGCCAAGGGCACCGATATTACTCGTCATCAAGCTTATATGTAGCATACCTCATATAAAAAAATAGAGGTGAAAGTAAAAAATACATAGCATATGGTGATATAGAAATATGGTGATTATGACGCACATGACGGTTGACTCTGAATTATGGTTACGAACGCACACTCACTATAACCTCTCTTTTTTTTATCATGGTTTAAATAAGTAAAAGAAAATTCATTGGGTGAGCGTGTAATATTATTAATTTATTTGCGTGATATTATATATAAATATATATATATATAATAAATTAAATTAAAACCACTGACGAATGATGGACCCCAAGGACTCACCGCATCTTCCGCCAAGTGCAGCGATGTCGACAAGTGGCGTGAGGGGTGACGTTAGATGTCGATCCGTCAATGGGTCGGACCCAAACTATGCTAAAAATCATTGGGTATTCGGATATACAAATTAATATAATTTTAATTTAAAATTCAATATAAATTTACTATGAAACACTGAAATAATTATGTTTTTAAATTATAAAAATATATTATAATTAAATGTCTAGTAATTATACAGTGGATGCGAACCGTATCAATTCAGGCCGGATCCGGGTCGGGTCCGGGACGGAGCCGTTGACAGGCCTAGTCAGGTGTCCTCCTTGCGCGCCAAGAAAAGAAAATGCAAGTTGGCTGATTGGACCCAGGGAGACGGATGCTCCATGTGTACGCGACGAGAATCGATGGAGTAGGGTCACGTGACTGAGGTGGCTGCTTCGGTTGGATAGGTTGGTGAAACATCAATGTGTCACCCGCGTGACATGTTAGATTTGCGAGGTATTGACCGTTTAAAGAAGGACAACTTCAATACTCTCTGCTCCCGCACAGGTACATGTGCCGGTAAACATTTATGTAAATTTACAGCACTTGAAATAAATGTACAAGGTGGTCGAAAAAACACTTTTTTAAAATAATAAATTATATGTGTCATTTTATAATTATGCATTAGTTACAATTTTTTGCTATCATTATCATGTGCGTAATGAAATAATATAGTTCATCAATTATATTAACATATAATCAAAACAGCTTTTGTTACATTTAGCATAGCTAAAATAGCCTATGAATTATATCAACATATGATCAAAATGGCTTTTGTTATATTTACCATAGCTAAATTCATCAATGATTACATATATCAATATAACTAAATAACATCAATATAACTAAATGACATCGATTAAGCATGAATGTACAATCAATGTTTTCCTTTTGCATGAAGCCTTTAAGAGCATCTACAACCTATAAGCTATAACAATATTTAGTTTAAAAGTTTCTCAAATACATTAGTTAAATGTATAACTATAGCAAAAAAAATTTTAAATCTAAATATTTTTTTAGCTTTAGCTAAAGCTATCATGTCTACCCTTCACCCTAATTTTTTAAATATTCCTAACATGCCCCGCTCCTTTCCGCGCTAACCTTTCTCACAGTCCTTCCACATCCCATCGCTATCTCTGCAAGCAATCCCCTCCTCCGCACCAACCTATTTATGAAGCCTTTAATGACTAGATGTGCTTTATGCCTTTCAACAATGCCTTTTCAGTCCTTCTTTATTTTAAATATCTATTTGCAACCAATAGGTTTCATACCATCAAATAGGATCACATATGTCATTGTCCTTTATAATCTTAATTTCTTTGCACATAACATCAATCCACTTTAAGATTCAGAACTTTCTAAAGCTTGACTTAAGGTAATTGAATCATCTTTTAGCATGCTTATTTTACCCTCACAATATTAGAGAAATATGATATAATTATCTGAAATTACACTTTTCATCTCTTTAGTGAATATTCTTAATGATATGGGTTATAAAGGTTGTAGGGTTTGTTTTATCGAAACACTCTGTCTTTTTGGAACAACTACTTAAATAGAAGGCATATTGACAATGTTTAAATCTGGAGTTGTCTGTTGAATAACATTATATATGATAACCTAATTTTAGTTATCGTTAATATTAATTGAAGTAAAATTAACATTTTTCTCTTCAAAGACAAAATTTGTAACTCTTTCTCATACCAGATACTCAATATCCTTAATAACCTAGTATTACCATTCTTGAAAAATACTTTAGTTGTAGGGCCATAAAACTTGTAACCTTGGATCTTTTAAATTAACCAATAAAATAACAACTAACAGTTATGAAGCCCAGTATCTTTTCATTTGGCTTGTATGGCTTAACATTAGCTAAATATCTCCAAATGTATAAATGCTCCAAACTAGACTTCTCATTTGTCTAAAGCTCATATGAAGTCTCTGTAGTTAGTTTTGTTGGAATCTATTGAGTATATATGTTGCAATCTTTAATGTTTCACCTTATAGAGATTCTAGCAAGGAAGAGTAACTAATCATATTTTCCATTGACTAATTTATAAGAATTCAAAAGAGAAAGCAGAGGAGATATGAAATCAATTACAATGGAGTGCTGCAACTTGTTAATCGATGGCATTCATGTAAAAATCCCTATCCAAATAATTTTCTATAATTTAGAAATAAAATTTATAATTTTGATAAAAATAGCTCTCCATCCAACTCTACAAAAAAGAGTTTGAGAATGATGTTTGTACAATGAATCCTTATACTTGAAAATTAACTATTTATTTCCTAATTACTTTTCCTATGATTTTATATATTTTTTGATACATATGAACTTTTAAATGGGTGTATTAAATGCAAGAAAGAAAAAAGAAGTAAAAAATTAAAAATTAAAAATATTTAAAAGAATAGAAATTAAACTATAAAATGAGATGTAAGAGATTTTTAAAAATAAACAAATCATAGGAAAAATACACATTTTTTTTCTAAAAAAACAAAATTAAAAACCCAATATGAATGTTCTAATATACGAAACATAATAATACTGACAATAGATAGATAACCAAATCCTACAGTTAAAAGCAATATATAAAATCTCACTACAATGAAATCACAATTAAAGTAAGTAAAACAATATGGTTTTAATTTTTTTTAAATTTAAAATGATATAATATTTATTCATTAATATATATATATATATATTATATATATATATATATTATTGCACAACTTATTTGTAGCATTGTCATGAAAAGAATTTGGACAGTTATTTTAATAATATGCCTCGTAATAACATAATTTTATTATATGAGGTATCATTTTTAATATAAAATTCATGAAGTATAATTTTGGTTTAATTTATTTCATTCCGTAATACCCCATCACTTGACCAGTTCATCCTTATCAGAGACACGTGGGATTATATGGGAAAAGGAAAAACCACTACATATATGATATATATATATTTGTCAGAACACATATACTTCCAGATCTGTGGGATTATTTATGGAAAGCAAAAGGCCAAATATCAAATGTCTATTGTATATCCCTTTTTTATTATTGGTGATGAGTCACTACAATTTACAACAAACAATGTCACGTGTATGGTGTGTGGTTGCATGTCACAAAAGCTGTCTCAAATTTTCTTTTTTCTTTTTTTTTTGAAAAGAAATACTTGAAGTGCGAAGCCAAACCATCACAATTCACAAAAAGCAAAGGATTCATTGAAATTTTTGAAAAATTTTGTGGATCAAATAACTAACTTAACAATCTTATTAAAATGATATTCAAATATGAGGCAAACATATTTATCTATCTATTAGCAACAAATTTGAGGCAAACAGATTTAGGAACCTTAATATGACCTAAGAAACCATTTTTGGGGGTTTTGAATTTATAAGTTTTTAAAAAAAAAAATGAGAAAAGGTATTTGCTTACTACAAATTGAGGAAGTTAACGGTGCACCCGGGCATGGCGCCACGGTCAAGCTTCTTCAAGGTGGTGTCACAAACCACTTCCATTGCCACGGCACCCGCTATCCTCCACCCTCCCACGCCTAACCCGAGCCTCGTCCGAACCTCGGACCTCACGCCCAGGGCCTTGCTTCGGTAGTCGGACCTCAGCCCCGTCCCCACCACGTCCCCCACGAGGCTCTTCTTTGGGGGCGTGGCGAACTGGAGCACCGCCCGCTTCTTCCTCCCCTGAGTGAACCCGGACACACTCGCTGATCCCAACTCGGTCTTCCCCGCCGACTCCGAGTCCGAGGAGGCCGCCACCACCACCAACCGCAGCTCGCTCGGTTCGTAGTAGAACGTCAGCTTGTCGTTGGGGTTCTCTGCATCCACTCTCACCACCGCCTGCGAGTCCAGGTACGTGCGGTCACCTTCGACTGTGACGTTGAACCGGGGGGTCTGGACCGACCGGAGGTGGAAAACCGGGAGCCTCGGCTCCAGTAAGAGATAGAAGACGCCGGCGGCGGCGAGGAGGAGAATGGCAGAGACGGCTGCGAGAATGCAGAGGACACAGCAGCATGTTCGGCAACAGTGACGTCTCCGGCGGTTCCTCCTCTCCGCCTCCTCGGCCGGCATGTTTACCGCCTTTGGAACCGTGGGTTTTGTGGGCATTTGAACCGGTGGGGATGGATCCACGTAAACCGGCGGCTTCTTAAGAAAAAACTTTTTTATTTCCGAATCCTCCTAATCCAACGTTACTGAACACGAAATTCAAATTATTATTATTTGTTGTTGTTGTTGTTGTTGTTTCCGGATCCTCATTCCTCGATGCAATGTAACAAATTTAAAGGGAGTTGAAACCATGGTTAGACTCAAAACTAAGATGGGCGAGATTCGCGCGCGCGTCTTTCGGGGAGCTGACGTGGCAACTCTATAACTGACGGGTGATCGATCCCTTCTCTAATGTCTGTAACTGTCTTCCAATTGGTCGGTTGTGCGGATCGGAAACCGACCGGGCCTGGCCAATGTGCGGTGGTTCGTCGTGGGGGGACGATCACACCGTGGTTTTTCACCGACAACCGGGTGAGTGTGTTGCGCAAGTACGACCACCGTTAAATTTGAAACAATGTTTTGTGTGATTGGCCTAGTGAAATCGGAACTTATGCAACTACGGTTATATGTATAGTATTATTCAATTTCAAATGTAAAAGACAACTTAAGGCTACATTTTTGGGTGATCAAGAATCAAACCAAATTGGGCCAAAAAAATTGATTTTTAAAAACTAATTGATTTATTTAATTTTTATTTTTAGAAAATCAATACTATTGGGTCGGTTAACGGTTTCAGTCGTTAAGTTACCAAATCGATTGAACATCAAAAGTTGCCCGCTAGATGTTACCACTTCCCACGCATCCCTTAATCACCTAGGTTTTGCATTGTCCCCAAGTCGAAAGGCGAAAGGTCGACGACTCGACATTATTACTTTCCACTCGAGTCGATCTCTCAGTCATCTATCTCTGTCCACAATCTCCAATTCTCCATCTCTCGATTGTTACGTGTGAGGCGAGTCATCTACCATTTCTTTACGTTGTTGTTGATATGTGTTTAAAGTTCATAAATAATATGTGTTACAATTGTTTATAGTGGATCTCTCTCTCTCTCTCTCTCTCTCTCTCTCTCTCTCTCTCTCTCTCTCTCTCTCTCTCTCTCTCTCTCTCTCTCTCTCTCTCTCTCTCTCTCTCTCTCTCTCTCTCTCTCGATTTTGATATTGAAAGGCATATAAATGTGTTAGAATCCCACATTGGAGAAAGTTTCCAACCAAATATGTTTGATATAGATCCAAGCTACTTCTCCAACCACGGTTAATGAATGATTCTAATTTGTTTCACCCCCCCCAAATATGCTTGATATAGATCCAAGGGTAGCCTCTCCTACAGCCAATTGGTTTTAGGATGTAGGTCCTTGGATTCTAATAAAATGTTTCGAAGAGAAAAACAAAATAGAGATGAAAGGAAAATATGTTCATCGTTTCTCTTATTTCGTAAGCCTATATAAATTACATAAAGAATAAAGAGCTAATGTATTTACAATTAGTTACAATTAATATAGGCAAAATAATGAAGACCAAAATGCCCCCCCCCCCCCCAATAAGTGGGATTTACCAAGAGTCTTAGTGAAGATATCAGCTAATTGGGCAGTAGTAGGAATGTAAGAAGAAACAAGTAAACTATCCGTGATGGCATCACGAATAAAGTGACAATCAACCTCAATATATTTAAGAGTAATGCTACGTACAGGTACACCGTGGAGGTAATCCGCAGGGACATCTTCACTATCGTTGGATTGATATTATTATTTTTTTAATTTTTTTATTCATACCAATCCAACGGCAAAGAGAGTGCTCCTGCACGGATTACCTACACAATATACCTGCAAATAGATTTTTCATATATTTAAATATATATTGATTATATAGTCATTATATGATTTTTATACCGTTAAAACATTATATATATATATATATATAAATGATGGAGACGTCATCGGTACTCCTAATGCAAACGTCTTGGACACACATCATCAACCCACTTCATTCTTGTTTGGCAAAGTTGAAAAATCATTACATTACGGTGATGGTCCAATCATTCAAAATTCATTAAGGTTCTAGGCTTAATATTAGTCCCGCCAAACTCCCTAATCATAAGAAAAAAACATGGGGAAATATATACTGGCAGGTTCATTCTATGCATATACACTCAGCATGAATATTTTTTAATAATGAAGTAATTCTGCATGGATAGAATTGGTAACTAAAATTGTCAGTACATAAGGAAAAAAAACTCAGTATTCATTAATGCTATATATGTTTCACAATGTTTGGTGAAACATATATATAGGATATTATCGTGACATATTTACAAATTACAATGTTATTAAAAATGATTACATTTTAGAATAATTAACTAATATTAAGGGTTAAAATATTCAATAATAAAATAATATAGTTTAGAATTTTATTTTATACTATATTTTAAAAAAAATGTATTTCCATTTCTTTAGGAATGGCAACAAAGTAAACAGTAGCGACTTTAGGAATTTCTTTAGATCGTACGTTCAAGCACATAAATTATTTGAAAATATTTAAAAAAAATTATGGTAAAGAATATATATATATATATATATATATATATATATATAGTTTTATTTTTTTTTAAAAGTCAGCTACATGTAGAGCTGTTCCCCGAAAGAAATCCCGATTTGCAACAAGTCTATATCACTGCATCTGCATGTAACATTTTCGGTGATGTGGTTAAAATATTAAATATGAATCGGCTGCCAATTAATTATAAAAAGTGAGATGAATAAGATAGGATAATAAAGTATTTAGAATGATATTAAAATAAATTGATTTAGCATAGTTGTCAAACTTGTCATTTGTCAAAGCGCACGACTTTGACTAAGCACAGACGAGAAGGCGGTTGTGGGCCTTACGCACAGTCTCCTAAAGAGGCACACGACTTTTGTGGAAAAGCATAAGGTTACAAAACTTATTTTAATCGTGATGCATGAGTAAAGAGTGATGTAAACAAGTGAGAAAATAATAAATTTATAAATTAATTATGCATATATTAATTTTGTAATGAATATAAAATTTATATTTATTTATTATTTATTTATTTATTCATGGATCACTCATTTAAGAGATTTAAATTTAATAGGTGATTAAACAATGGGAATTGGGAAGGAAATATTGAATATTTTGTAAGAGTAATAGTAGCATATTCTTATAATGATCTGCTTTTTTATATTTAGAGAAAAAAAGAAAAAAATAAAAAAATTATTCTCGTAATAAATGTTCTATATTTAATTTTATCTATAAAATTCGTACAATATTTTTTAATATATTAAGAAGTACTATTCACTCTCTATAATTATTAAATTATATCTAAAAATTTTCTCTCAATTTTCTCTTATACGTTTCTCATAACATTAACTTATATTTCGTGTTAAATTATAAAAAATACTATTAAATAAAATAAGTAGTATAAAAATATTATTTTAATGATATAGATGGTGATTTATGGAATCTACTGTAATGTATTACTTGTATATGAAAGTGAAAAGTAATTTAAAACTATAAATTTAAGAAAATTTATTAAAAAACTAATATGAGTGCTCTAAGTACATACTTGGGCCACATTTTCTTCTTTTTAGATTTTAAATTTTAAAAAAAACAGGAAAATAAATGCTGTTAAGCATGCGCATGGGTGAAAGTTAGTAAAGATAACTTTTCTTGATTAATGTTCTTATTTTCCACGAGAAGTATCTTATGATTCTTATCTTATGTTCTATTAGCTAGAGCATTTTATTTTATTTTTTAAATTTTAACTAAAAATAATATTCTTTAAAATTTAATTCTAAATTTTACTCATTTTAAAAATAATATTCTTTAACATTTTATTCTCTATTTTTTTTATTTTATTAAAATAATATTCTTATATTCTTTCTTTATTCATTTTTTCTTTTTGTAGTTGTTATAGTCATTTAAAAATATGCATGTATATAACAAAATATAAAAAAGTATAAGAATTTTTTTTTGGAAAATGAATAGTAAACTTTTAAATATGATTTTTTTAAAAAATATTATTTTAAGAATTGGAATGTGAGCATGTTTCAAAGTTTTTTTAAAATTTTATTCCTATATTATAGAAAAAAAATTAAGAATTAAAAAATCCAACGTGGATGCTCTTAAAAATTGTATGATTTTAATTTTCACATTGAAAATTTTATTTTAAAGTAAATTATGTAGGTAAAACACACTTCATGCAATTAGATTGGTATGTTTTTTTTAAAAAAAAATAATTAATATCAATCTAATTACGATAATCTTCATCATTCTTTTAACGTTTTTACTTTTTACTTTTCTTTTTCTTTTTTCCTTTAATAGTCTGATTTTATAATTTTCTTTTTCAGAAGACATGTTTTTTCTATAATATTCTTATTTTCTCTAAATGGTATCTTTTCTTTAACATTTTTAATTTCTATATTTTTTTTGTCTATCCAGTTTCCATATTCATGTGATATATTATATTTAAATTTATGGTTTTTTTTGCCTCAATTTACTTTTTTTACTGAAGTCAGTGGGTTATGTAATAATTCCACACATAATTTTTTATTCATAAAATTAATAATATAAAGTAGGATGATATAAAATTTAATAATTAACATGAAATTTAGACAAGTTATTACAGAAAATTCTTGTATCTACAAAACCCGCGACTGGTGTTTTGCGCCTTTAGTGCGCCTTCGGACGAGATTTAGTAATAATTAAACAATATCATGATATTATTTGATACGTGAAAGTAATAAAATAAAAATAAAAATAAATGACTACATTTATATTTCAACAAATAATATGATTTACTATTCGCCTATTTATAGAAAAACGGCATGACTATATATATGCTCATATGTGCAAAGCATTAGCTCCCATTTGGAGCGTGTAAAAAAGAAAATCAATTAAATTGAACCCATGCCCAAGCAAAACCCAAAAACCCCATCTGGATATGCTAATTGTATCCCTTCACCCAAACAGGGATCGAGTAAATCAGTGTTCCCATGGAAAATGCGGTCGCAATTGTAATCAACGCGTACAGATAAGCTCTCCAAGGGTGCGTGCTCTGTCTCATTGCGCCAAACTCGGCAATGAAAGTAGACACAGTGCTCAGACAACCCAAAAACCCCAACTGTATGCCTGCAACGATAGTGTCACACTTCCTTGTGTTCACCTGCACCAAATGCACTTAATTTTAACGAGAGATACCAACATGGCACAATGCACTTAATTCCAAGTGGAGATAACCAACATGGAACATGCATGAAATCAATGTCTACACAAGCTCATGTATTGTCAGTGAAGAGAAGGATGGGAGGAAGTAACTGGTTTTTGAAGCTTACCGCTTTCATCAAGGTCTCAAGTCCTGCCATGATACAAGCTGCAGACACGTTGGCAATTAGGGTGCCAAAAGGAATCCATTTAAACAACCCCTTTGTCCCTAACCCACGTCCATTCAATCGGGCTAGGAGCCATCTGATCCAAACACCAGTCGGCCCGACAAGGCAGCCTAGCCACAGCTTAGCCTCGGTGCCGTCGCTGTCAAACTTTTCTCCCAACAATGCCCCACTCAATCCCCACAACAAACCCAGAAAAAGCACCAGAACCAACATAACAGCCAAATGACGCTCACGACTATCCACCCTCCACTTGCTCACTGAGCCAGAACTTGACCTTTTCCTTTGGAGAAGCCATCTAAAACCCCTTGCCGTCTCAACCCCAAAAATGAGAGAATAGGCAGCGAGAAACAAACCTGAAGAAATCAAAAAATCAAGAAATGTTCAGCTTTAAATCACTCGCTCTTGTTTGTTTTTCAAAATTAAAAAAAAAAAGCCCAAGACAAGGACTATCTGACACAGCAAAATATCACGTCAACTCTATCTAACGACTCTGTTACATTAGATCCTGTCTTAGCGTACTTGTCGTCATTAAAAAACTGCCTGTTACCTAAAACAAAGCCAAGCACAGTAGATACCCAATGGCCTTTCACGCTCAGATCAAGCATTTCCTGATTCCAACCACTGAAAGTTGTGAGGCTTCCCAAGTAACCGGTGGTCAATCCGATGGCAAGAAGATCAGACACACTGCTTATATCTCCTTTGAACTCAACACCAAACCACCCCATCAAGAAGGAACCTACCTGACAGGATGCAAGTGCTGCGTAAGAACTATTATAAACATAATCCAGCGACATTACATCATGCTTATGTGCATGTCATGCCACGCGTGCAACTGAAAGTTAGGCATTGAAAGCAGGTGTATTGGTTGTCAGTCACAACAGTGTGTGCACTCTGCACCTCCAGGTAGCATATAGCATGATTAACAAAACAAATGTATCATTTGGCTGAAACATCACTAGATTTCACCTTGAGGTAGAATTGAAAACCTACACTATTTATCCCATACATTTATTGGGAAGCAGAAAATTTAACATAAATCATGCAAATCATTCAATACTGGATATTCTCAATCTCAATGGTAATCTGCTGGCCAGGTTGTTAATTGCTCGAAGTTTGTATTTCATTCATAAAGTAGATCTAACTATTACCCTTTCAAAGTTTTTACACATTCAAAAAGTGGACCAATATTCCTACGATTAGATTGGTCAATTTCTGGGTATGAAGCATCAGAAGTCAGGACTGTCTGTGGCAGCACTTGAGAAGCCATATCAATAAGGGAAACATTTAATCAAAATTTCTCTACCCACTGAACCTTTAACAACATTAATCAAGATTGATCCTTTCCATTTGTACAACATAATCTCAAACGATCACAAGTAACCATCCCCAAAGGGGACATTGACAGCAGAGCTGTGTTTTCTTAACGGACAGTGAAATGAGAACATAACTAAACGTAAAAAAAAATCTGATACTATGCATAATAATGTATATACAGCTTGTCTTGCACACATGCAAACAAACCCCTCTCTCCAACACACACACACACACACACACAGAGAGAGAGAGAGAGAGAGAGAGAGAGAGAGAGAGAGAGAGAGAGAGAGAGAGAGAGAGAGACCATATTAGAAGGAAGATCAGCATACAAAAGAGTCTTGTCACTTGTGATGTCAGCCAATCCGGGTCCAAAAAGTTTTCGCAGATAATACCTTGTCAAAACCTCAAGAACAGGAACAGAATTACATTTAGCATTTTGTTAGTAGAAAAAAGAAAAATAATTATAACAGTGAACACCATCTATACCACATTTCACTTTCAGGACTCCAATGTGTAAAATTTGAACTTCATGCGATTAAAGAAAAATCCAGAAAACCTTATTTAACCAATCGAAACCAAAGTCAACACTCGCGGACAATATCATTGTTAAGAGTTTATTAGTTTTTAGAAAAAGACAATATTAAAAAGGAACTACTTTAAGAAAAGAAAACAGCAACTTTGCCTCCTTTTGCAAATTAAAATTTGGGTGAGCCAATAAAAAGTTATTTCATATGCAGAAGATGCTAAGCTATTGTGGATATGATGAAAAGCTATTAAATAAATTGAAGATAGAATTCCAAATTCAATGCATGACCAGTAGAATAAATTCGAGTCCATAAAGTTATAATTTCACAACTAGAAAATAACAAAAGCCATATATATATATAAAGAAACTTCATATCAAAGGGTGATCAGAAGCACTGTAAAATTAAAAATTAAAAATATAACATAGCAGTCAGCTTATGCAGACACAGAATTCTACTTCTACACAGTAAAAATATAATAAGAAAAAGTTTAGTGTAGTACCCCAAGAATTCCGAAAACAGCTAAATGAAGAAGGCTTGAAGTATATTCCAGACACATCGGCAACTCTTTCTTAGTACTCTGCATCCAGTGATATGAAATATTGATATGCATATATGATCTCAACATTCTGATCACAATGACGTTAATACTTATCAAATCTAAGATTATATTAGGCTTAGTGCTTTTCTTAGGCCGCTTCATATAACTACAATGGGAATCAATTTGTATCAAACTATTGAATGTATGATACTTTACTCCATATTTGTTGTGCGTGAAGCACCCCAATTATCCACTTTGATATATGTAAAGAAATTTCCAAAATGGAGTCACAAATGACCATCCATATGGCACAACAGCACAGGACGGGGAGTCTATTCTATCAAAGGGATTGAGAAATATTGGCCCCCAAATGATTAAATAGTGTAAAAGTAATAATATACGGAGAAGTAAATGGATGACTACTAATAACATAAAAACAGCCACACAAAGTCAGCAGTAAATTTAGATGCATAGTCTACAGTTAGAAGAAATTGCACTAACAATACTCACCAATGTTTCGTGTACAGATTGACCACCAACATCAGGAGGGACAGAAGATATAATTTCCAACGGCAGTGGAGATATGGGGGATGTTTCATTGGGCAAGGAAGGATCAGTAGACCGAACACTATAGGACTTCAACAAAGAAGCCTCTAGAATGGGAACATCTACCGGAACCTCTACCACATTCTCGGTTGAGAATCTGACGCTACCGCTCTCACTGCACCTACTGCTCTGAAATGCATAATTGCCAATTCTCTGGCTGCCACTCTCACTGTACCTGTAGCTCTGAAGCGCACGATCCCCAATATCTCCAGCCTGTGATACAGACTCGCTTTCAATATCATCATCTTGAGGAGCCACAAGTCTAGATAAATTTATTGATCGCCTTCTCAAGGAGGAATCTGCACTGTTTGTTAGACTAAATGACCCAGATCGCCTGGCTTCGGAAGCATTCATCCCCCGATCCATAACACTCTCAACAGCACCGCTGGAATTCACACCACATTTGATGAGTTCAATGAAACAAAAACGTAGATATAGAAACAAGCATTACCAGTTGACTGATAAAAGTTCTTAAAACGACAAAGAAATTTCATAGATGGAGACGGGGAGAGATACAAATTAAGAAGACGACAAAATGCCCCCAACAAAAACAACAGTCCCAAAATTAACATATATCATACACAGCATGTTGTTGATGTTGATTGATTATTATTAATTCTTTAAAAATTATGGTACTTGCAGACAAAAAATACCCAAAGTCTTATAAAGGGAAAATTCATTAGCCAGACTTAATTTAGGATCCCGGAAAGAACATGATTTCTGGATCAAATATTTTACTGATGCTAAAAGAGGAAAGCATAAAAATAAGATGGGTAAGTGTTCCATGTCATATTTCATCTTCGAGCCTTCACAGCAGAGTACGGGTCCAACTAAAGATGCCATTTTCTACAGTCCAAATAGTATATTGAATTCAAATCCTTATGAAACTGTCTATTGGAATGTTAACATGTAAGAAACAGACGCAATTTCAATTTAATTAAGAATCTGATTGGACTGGTGTTGCAAACCTTATTGGGACGGAGAAACAGAGGGTTAAAAAAAACACCAGAAACAAACAAACAAACTCATTTGCTTCGTGGGTTACCTTAATCCTATGAAGAAATAAATTAATGAAAAAAAAAAAGGGATTTCACGGGTTCCTCGTCCATTCAACAGCCAACGTTAAAAAAGTAAATGTTGGCAAAAGCCTAGGTTGTTGTTGCCCCTGAATAGGGAGGTATGGTTATCTACTATTGGCTTATGATGATGGCGAGTTTGAAGATGCGCTCTCCACTAACACACACACAAAAAGACCCCACCACCATCACACACACCTACTGCAAAAGTTGAGAAAAGGACCAGTCAGAGAGACTCTGCCTGCTTCTTCTTCTTCTCTCTCGTAAATCCACACGGGCCTTAAAGAATTCCTAAAAAAAGCCCTTTAATGTTGCTTGCTGCTATCTACTATAATAATTCCCTTGAGGCAATATACAAGGTGTGTCACGGATAATAACACACTAAGGCTATATATATATATATAATCATAAACAGGTATCTACCAGAATGTTAGACAAATTGGCTACTGAATTTTTTTTTAATAAAATCAAAAAAAAAAAAAAACATCAAAGTAAACTCAATGCTGAAAACAATAATATGGCCTACATTACGAAGTACGAACCGCCCGACAAAACACAAGGAATTCGAATATAATAATACCTTCACATAAAAGTGATGATGATGTGGGTTTCTGGGCGAGGTGGTTGTCAAGAAAGATGGTCAGAGGCGGCGGCGCTGGACCGCTGGTGGTCGCGGTATAGCAAAGGTAATGGCGTACGCAGACTGGAGGGAGGGCGGGAGGGAGGGAGGGCGGGCGGGCGTTGGGTCGCAGCGGCGACGGAAGATGAGATGGCACGTGGGCTTTCTCTCTCCCCTCCCCTCCCCTCCCCTCCCCTCCCCTCCCCTGTTCGGCGCATGTAAACGCGAGATGTGTTTGTTTGGTTCTGTTTTTTTCGATTTCGTTCGATTTATTAATAAGCCTCTTCCTTTTTTCTTTTTTCTTTTTTCTTTTTTTAAACAAAAGACGTATTCTCAATCAATTATTGTATATTAGTATATATATAATATATATATATATATATATATATATATATACACACACACACACACATCGATACACGACATTGGCTAGTGCCTAGTGGACGGTGGAGAGAAGCAACCCATCGCGCACGCAATCCAAAGCTTGGTAGCATCCCCATTTCGACATTTCCAACCTGATTCTCGGGCTCCTACACAGAATAATAGAAGTCAACTATTCGCTCAATGTCACGTAATATTCATAATAAAAAGAAAATAAATAAATAAATATTATTTTAATAAAAGTAAAATTAAAATTATAAAAAATATTCATAAATAATATATATATATATATATAATATTTTATAAAAATAAAATTATAGGAAATGTTTAAAGCAGGATAGCTATTTTTGAGAATTAAAAATTAAAAATAACATTAAGTTATTTTTACTTTTTTAGGAATGAAAATAATTTTTTTGTTTTAAATTTTTATTTTCTATATTCGAAAAATATTTATCCTATTTTGAAAATAAAATAAATAACAGATAAAATAAATATGTTCCTATATTTTGTATGTTTTCGTTTTTGAAATATGATATTAAAATTTTTAAAAAATAAACAAAATTTGTTTTTAAATTTTTTTATTTTTTATTTACTTTAAAAGTAGTTGTCATATTTTACAAACGGAAAAAAACGTGAAAACAAATATGTTCATAATTGTTTTATTTTTAAAATTTAATTACTAATATTTTTTGCTGGGTTTAATTAATTAATTACCGAAAATTGAAGAGATGCGGGCAGGGCACAACTCTTTTACAAGTTGCAAATATGTTGCTCCAAAATAGGATTATTTTGTTGAATGGAATCAAAGGACAAGGACAACCCATGTTGAAGCATAAATTGTTTTATGCACATGGGTGCAGTATTCACCTACACTACAGTAATGAAACTTGTAACTCTTTTTTTTTTTTTTTTTTTGTCCGGCCGTCCAAGTCCAACTAAATAAAGGCAACACAAAGACCCCACCACGACGTTCTTAATTGGGTGTTTCTCATCGATCCATGCAAAGTCATATACGGCAACTTGCTTTTACACATTTGAACGTCCTTCAAATGGCACCCCCCGGGGCTTCTCCTGGCTAGATGAGGTCGGGCGTTATGGTGTCAAACGGGTTGGGAATTGGTAGCTTCGACTAAAAGCAATTTTTTTTATAAATATTTTAAAAAAAAATTATCAAACCGTTGCTTATAGGGATAACAACGGAAGGGAACGAGGGTATTCATTCCCGATCCGATTTAGGAGTTTAAATAATTTAAGATGAATCGGATCAAACAGTTTTTATATTAAATTTACTTAAATTTTTATCATTTCGGGTCAGACGGGTAAGATTACTTTTGCCATTTAAAGTTGATTCTGCTTATAAAATAAACAATGACATAAACTCTATTTTAATTAGACTCGACTAAATCTTCATTTAATATTGAAATGGGAGATATTATTAATAATGAGTATTATTAGTTTTACATTAATAATTTCATTACTACATTTTCATAGAATTCTAATTCACCTTGTACATATCACTACTATTTTTTTAAAGTATGAACTCAAATAATATAGTTAATTTTAATTACTAGATTAAAATACTGACGTTGTCTAGTTAATTATTATATCACCATATTTTTACTATATACTATATCACTATTTTTAAAGTACTGACGTTGTCTAGTTAATTACTATTATAAATACTATATATTTTTTGGGTATAGTTCCAGACTCATTTTCAATCAAGATATAAATACTAAAGTCAAATACTGACGTTGTCTAGTTACAGCCAATACGCGGCCAACGTGCTATCCACGGCAGACGAGGGCCTATATATCAACCACGTGTGTGATTATTCAGTCGCTGAAGTTACATTACAGGGAGGCGGCAAAGGCAACACATCATGCAAATGCAATTAATGGCCGCCATAAATGGTGCCCCGATGTGGATTTTCACTGTTACTTGCAAATGTTGACGACCGCCAAACAGTGGTCGATGGCTACCATGGAAAAAGTTTATTAAACATAACAATAACTCAAATTAAAAAAAATGGTGATTTTGTTCTTGTTGTCGGCTCCTCTTAATTTTAAAACTATTTAGTGATTTTTACTTTTAAGTTCTGAATTTCTTAGAACATAGTTCTTTCAAAATGTTTTTTAAATTTTTTAAAAATTAACTTTTAAATAAAAAACTATATATTCTTCAAACTCTAACATTTATATATTTAAAATATAAATTTGAGATATAATCTTTATATTTATATTTGAATGACTACTATTTATCTTTCATATTTTTTTTTTATATTTCTTGACATATGTTTACTTTTGATTGGTTGTAGTAAATATAATATATAAAAATTAGTACGTATAACATAAAATTTATAATTTAAAATAATAGAGATAGGGAAGAAAAATGAAATGTAGAAGATAAGCAAAATATATCAAATAGTATACTATTTATTTCATAAAAATATAGATAAAAATTATGAAACTGGTATGAATGGTCTTAATCGATCAGAATAAAAAACTGCTTACTTTTAATTGGGTTATTGTCGATTTTACATGGGATAGAGCTCTTAGCCCATTTGTTGCTGGGGAGTTGGGACTCTCTCTGTTGTGTGAAGGAATTAGAGGTGAAGGTTTGTAGGTAGATGATGAGAGATTGAAATACAAAAGAGTTGCGATTGAAAATCTTGATGAGTATCATGAAAAATTACGGGAGAACTTGTTAGTGAAATATTTAGAGCTTTCTCAAAGCAACAATGATGACATTAGTGAATTAGATAAGGACGCTAAAAATCAAGTGGGGGAAGACGATGAACAAAAAGAAGATGATGATGGTGATGAAAATGATGATAATGAAGGAGACACTAATAAGTGGCGAGGAGAAAGTTTAAAAATTTTCAACTTCGTGGACATGCATAAGATGACTAGGGGAATCTCATGGATTTTGGAGAAAAATCAACTTGTGGCCGATTTGTAGGTCACGAGGTTTGGGAGCCCCTGCTCATGCGAAACAACTATAATTTTAATCATATTTAAATAAAATTATAGTTATATATAAATTTAATTAATATACTAGTTAATTTATTAGATAATTTTTTAATTCAAATATAACTTTAACTATTCATTTAGAGCATCCAATTTGGTTTGGTATAAATAGAATTTTCATATACTTTAGGAAAAAATATATAATTTTGTAAAAAAAAACATGTACACTAGATTCTCTAAAATGGGATATACAATGGGAAATGAATAGTAAAGCACTATACTTGGAGATTTACTATTCATATTCAAATAATTTTCATATAATTTATAAGGTATAATACTATATCAGTAAACTTTTGTTTGATCATAATAAATGTAAGGAAGAAAGGAAAAATAAATGTAGATATAAATTAGATAAAAATAAAGAATGAGATGTTTAATATTTATATATATATATATATTATATATATATATTTTTAAGTAAACAGATATACTATTTATCATCAAAAATAAGTATGAGAATACTAAACCAATCATGAATGCTCTTAGCTAATTGATTCAAGATATTCTAACATATTTGGTAAGAAATTTAAAAAGTGAACAATTTCATTTAGAGCATTAGACCCTATAAAATTTTAGCAAAATTTATAAATATAAAATAATATATATAATAAATTATACTCAATATATATATATTTTAATTAAAAAATTATTAAAATTTTAGTTATATTGATTTTGTAAATAATCTCTGTGCCTGTGGGCCAAACCGTAATCTCACACCGGTTTGCACGCTGGACGAGCACGGTACGTGCAGACAACCTCTGCGGGTCTGCGTTTTAGTAACGAACTCCACCGTCAAAAAAACAAAAAAAAAAACAAAAAAAAAAAAGACAAGGGCATCGCTGAATTGCGATCTGCAGAATCGCATTGTGATCTAAAAAAAATGGCGACTGCTGGTGGTGGTGGAAAGGTCTCATTCAAAGTCACACTCACCTCCGATCCTAAGCTTCCCTTCAAAGTGTACGCCCGTTTTTGTTTTTGTTTTTGTTTTTCGTAGATTCCTAGGTTTCGGGTTCGAACGTTGCTGATTCGATGTGGCGATCGCAGGTTTAGCGTCCCAGAAGGTGCCCCTTTCACTGCCGTGTTGAAATTCGCAGCGGAAGAGTTCAAGGTTCCTCCCCAGACCAGCGCTATCATCACCAACGGTACTTGCTCCATTTGTCCCGCCTTACGATCCTCCCATATCAATTCAACGCTTTTTGTTTTTATGCCTTGTTTCTGTTTTTCCATTAGAGCGTCACCTTAGAAACTCGGATCAATGTCGTCAGCTATCCATTTTAATAGAATCGCAACACCACACTATGAAATTCAAAAATCAATAATTGTACGTTGAACTTTAACAATTTGCCATATGTTCATTATGTGGAATTTAGTTTTTCGTAAATTAAATTCTTACCCAGGAAAATTTCCGGGCAAGAATTTAATTTACGAAAAATTGAGCTGGGTATCTGGAAATTTGAAATCGGTTTTCACACTAGTTTATAGTTACTTGGTAGCTATAATATGAGTCAATGCCACTTTCTTTTACTGGAGATTAGATTTTGATTTTATTTGTTGAGGGAAAGATCATCACAGTTTCTAGGATGCCATATGTCAGAACATGGAAATCTTTCTGATGCTTTGGCATATAATTCTACGTGAAGCAAGGCAAGTGTTTACTCTTCAAAACTGTGAACCTGTGAGTCCTTCTCTGATGTCATTCATGGATGATTTTTTTGAATTTTTATATGTCCACTTCAAAAGGTTGTTGTGAGAATTAATGTATTTACCGCCGTCAAGGTTTTTAAAAGGACTAGATGGCAACACATTTCAGGTTTTAATGAAAAGAAAGGTCTGATCTGACAGCGTATTGATTAAGTGATAATGTTAGGAGCTTAAGATTTATGCATGCTTAATTTGATGATCTTAGATTTCGGTGGCAGCCTGTAACGACATAATTTGTTCATTTAATGACTTTATGAATCATGTTTTTATAATATCATGGAAGTAAGTTTCAAATGTTTGATTAAATTTAAGTCATTAACAAAAGTACCCCTTATCTTTTCCACCCAATGCTGGTCCAAAAAAGCATGCATTTTTACATTTATTGTATGTTCCAACGTTCACCCTGTTAACTAAGTTTGTTTTCAGAAGTTATCATCAGTTCATATAGTGTCATTACCTAAGTACTCAGAAGTGACTTGTGCAGTTGGGTTTGGTACACAGGATATAATAGATGAAAATGGAAATAAAATTTTGGGCCTTTAGTTCATGTTTACCAAACTGGTTAATTTTGGTTGGAATGTGATTGGGATCGGGATTGGGATTGGAATTGGCATGGGATAAAACTTGGACCATTCAAATAAATGTGTTTGGTATACAAGGGCACGAGGAGGAACAAAATGTTTGCTTTGTCTCCCACACCAGATTGCAGGCCCCCCCCCCCCCCCCCCCCAAAATAAATAAATAAATAAATAAATAAATAAATAAATAAATAATTAAAAAAAAATTGTCCATAGCTGATGCTGTAATTGATCGAAGTGAGATCAAGAAGGTGGCAATGGGTGTCTCCATTGCAGCAGCAGCCTTGCTGGGACCTAGGAGGAGTTGCCAAGCCTTCATATCCGCTGCAAAAGCTTCTCGTTTTCTGTCGATGGCTTCTTTGCCATGAATTCCAAGGTGTGATTGGTTTGTTGTTCTGGAATTGGGCCCAACGCTGGGGATGAGACCATGCTTTCTTCACAAAACCCATCTCCAAGCTCAAAAAACAACATACCTGGGAGAAAAAGAATGGGGTTATCTGATAAAAATAATAATAATGGGGTTGAGAATGATTTTGAAAATGAGTTTTTCCATACCAATTGTGAGATCAAGATTCAACTTAGGATTAGTTAATGCTTGTAGGGATAATTAAACCTTACATATGATATAACCTTTGGGTATGGAAAAAACTTGCTCATGGATGCCTCTGGTTAACCTTTTTTTCCATGTTAAAAATATGCTTACATCCACATGGACTACATCCATGTTCTCTATGCTAGTTTTCAGTTAATTGATACTTATACATGTAAGGCTGGCCCCAAGGGCAGTCAACTGAGGTTTGTGCCTTGTGCTCTCAAATTTTAGCCCAAAATAAGAGTTTTCATCTAACCGGTTCACTGCTTCCATAGTTATATTATGTTATTAGTTTTTTTTATTATTGTATTTTTTAATTTATAGTTTCGACTGTGATATATAATTTTAAATTTTATGCTGTTCATAAAATTATGATAAAGTAATAATAATAATAATAATTATTATTATTAGTTTAATATATAGAGATTAATATTTGTATTATCTTAAAATGCATACAAGATAATGGCCCTAATTTGAATGTCGGCTCCCTGAATCCGAGGGCTGACCCTGTACACATGTCGTGTCTACTGCAGAAACATATCAGTGAAGCAATAAAAAATGGATCTTTAGTCTTCTATCTTCTCACTCTGAATTCTTTTTTATTTTTGGTGAATGCAGATGGTGTGGGGATTAATCCTCAACAGAGTGCAGGTACTCATTCAACTTGTTCCCATACCCATTACATTTATTTTTTGTTGCTTCTCGATTGTTTTTACATTCTCAGTTTGTGTGTGTAGATAGCACCTGCCAGTCAAATTTTATGATTATCACCTGCAAAAAAATGCGGGTTGTGATTTTTTTGGGCATTCCAGATCCTGAATTTTTCGTGATTGTTTTTCTGTGTTGTTTCTCAGGTAATGTGTTCCTTAAACACGGCTCTGAACTACGGTTGATTCCCCGTGACAGGGTTGGTGCTTTGCTGGATTGCTTCTAGATACCGAATTACTGCTTTGCCGCCTTTAAAAAATAAAAATGATTTTTTTTGTGTATTTCGAATCTGTAATTGATCACAAGTCGCCTTCTCTTGATACTGTCTGTTGCTTTGGTATGATCAAGAAATACATTTCTTGAATTCTAAGCCCATCACACCAATGTAATGCTTGGATTTGGAATACATTGGCTAGTGGGGTGGAAGCATACAGTTGATGTGAAATCTTTAAAAGATGGCGATTTCATAGGTTGGCGAATGATGGTAGATCTTGGCTGCCTCCTTCCATTAATGCTGAATACAGGAGTTGGTTGGGTTTAGGTGTGTGTGTGTTTTGGGCTTACTGTAGGCTGTGTCCAACATTCCTACTTCTGCTGCAGCCATCAATGACTGGCTCACCATCACCCCATTGAATGTTGTGTCCTTTTCTTCCATGTTTCCTAAATTTATAATTCCGTAAAGAACTCACATGGAGAGAGTTTCAAGTTAAGGGGTCAAGTGACAAACTGAAATCTGCTGCACTTCGAAGGAATCATTAGGGTTTGGAGATTACTGTTATATGCCTTGGCGTGTCATCTAATTATGTATTGACGCACAAGCCCTGACTTCGGAGTTTTTTGAAGGTTCAGGTTACTTGTTCACCCTGGTTTAGGAGTACTAGCATTGTATTTATTAAATATTTTTTAAATTATACATAATTAAATATTAATCGAAGAGCATCTACTATATTCTCTAAGCTAAAAGTTATTTTAATTAATTATTTTTATATTACTTATTTCAAATCGTACTCCCTATTTTAAGTAAGTATAAAATATTTTAGTACTTTTTAAAATTTGGCTGATTGAAATGTTTTCTTACTACCAAGATGAGATAAAGCAGAACAAGAAGGGGGCTCTACTATTGGAATCACATGAACTTTTTAAATAGTTTTTCTTAAATTTATAGATTTAAATATTTTTTTACTTTCCTATATAAATATATATATCATAATTTAGTTTTTAAATCATTTTTTATATTATTAAAATAATATTTTATATAATTTAATATGAAATAAAAGTAAAAGTTATGAGAAACATAAAAGAAAAATATGAGAATTTTTTTATCTAATTTAATAATTATAATAAGTAAATAATATTTTTTTAATATATTAAAAAATATTATATAAACTCTATAAAAAATTAAATATAGGGTTTCTGTTATGATAATAATTTTATGATTTTTTAACTTTTTTTCTTAAATATAGAAAAATAAACTTATGTAGGAATTTACTACTAATGCTCTTAATGCCTTATCAATAAATAGACTCTTCACCCTTAACCAAAAAGAAAGTTAAAACAATTTCAATAAAGTTATGTATTTTATTTGTAGAAATTTTTTTATTTGTAAAAAGTAATTTTTTAAAAATTTTAATCTTTATTTTAATGTTATTTATATTAAAATAATACTTTTTAAATATCAAACATCGAACATATAATAGCTACTCTGTTGTGAGATAAACCATTGTTGCACCGCCATGTGACAAACCATTGCCCTGCCACTTCAGCTTAATCCGATGGTGTAATACCAGGTTCCTAGAATCGAAGAGACAACTTAAAAAATACATGGAAGAGGCAAAAAAAAAATACAAAGAGAAAATTCAGACACTACATCCAATACTTTATCCTTAAACGGTAGTCACTAGTCCATCACTAGCTCCAATTCTGTGCTGGATATAGCGCATAGCTTTCAACATCTTTGAAACCTTTTTCACCCTCTCTTTCCATCACCAAAATCCACCCAAATAGCCCATAATATGTTTACCACAATAGCCGTGTTCAACACCTATTCGACATTTCCAACCCACAGCCCATCACAAATGACTATCAATTATTCCCAAATAGTCATTAATTCCCAATCAAAAAGAAAGAAACAACATCAATTAAACATCCAAACAAGAAAAAGAACAAAGCTCACTCTTGTTGTAACCCACGTTGCCACCAACACATCTTACCACCAACACATAAGTATAAAAAATCGCTATCAATCAGTACACACAAACATATAAGAAAAATACTTGAGGATCTTCAAAAAATCACTGATCCCGTAAAGGACAAGATCATCCCAATGGAGCAAAAAAGAGAGAGAACAATAGTTGATAAGAGGAGAGAGAGCATCTATGAAGGAGAGGGCGAGAACAATAAAGGAAGAAGCATAGCAGATAGAACGTGAGGAGGAAGAAAAAAAAGATAATATAATAATATATGAAGAATTAATATTTATTTTTTATTTTTAAAGAATAACTATAGCAAATTTTACATATAAAAAACGAAATAGAAAGCTTATTATAGTAATTTTTTAGATTTGATTCTCACCAGATATTTTATTTTATTTATCCTTTTTGTATGTGAGTTAGTTTTTTCTATTTGAAAAGTTTTGTATTATTATTATTTTTAAATAAAATTTAAATAATTTTACTGAAAAAAAGGAAAAAAAAACGTGCCTTGAGTCGCATCATAATGCGTGTCACGTATACACAAATACAAAGCTTTTATTTTAATGCCCAAATTTAGTTTTAAATCATCAAATGACCAATTTTAATTTTAGTGCCTGCCGTTGGTGTACTAGATTTTATTTTAATAGTTTTAAGAGGCATAAGACTAATCAAGGTCGTCTATTCATGGCGTGGGCCAGCAAGTCATATGGGATTATCGTCAAGGCCGAACGTCTATATAGGTCATCGCCAAAACAATGTAGGTCTGCAAGCAATAATGATATGATAATGATATTTTTACTTCCCATATTTCATGGTGAAAAAAAAAAATTATTTTAATATAAATAAAATTAAAATGATGGTTGAAATTAAGTATAAAAAAATTAATTTTCATAAATAAAACTTTTTTTACATTTTTAAAGATGAAATACTATCGTACGGCTGAGTCGGGCTGACGGATTGAGCCACAGACAGACAACGTCTTTCACGTGCGTAGCCCAAAAGTCAACGCACGAAATGACAATAATTTATTATTGAAACAAAATATTTGGGTGTGACACCGATGAATATGTATGAAAAATGAATATAAGAAGGCACTTTAATGATCTACAAACTCATTATATATATATATATATATTAAATAAGCGCGTCATTTTTCCAATTCCAAATGCGTTAAGCGCGTGTCATTTGTCTTGTCTTTTTCTCTCCACACACACACACACACACACACTCTCTCTCTCTCTCTCTCTCTCTCTCTGGATGAGCTCAAGTAAGCCATTACAGCCCAATTATACCCACCACCACCACCACAATCCCCACCCAACCAGCGCCGCACAGAATGGCGGGGCTGGCGAGTGCTGCGGAGGCAGTCCTCCATCTCCAAGCCCGGCGCCGTCGCTCCACCGTAAATTTAGGCGGTCGCTGCTGGTCCGGTCCAAGTCCCGTCGGGACGCCTCCATCGCTGGCGCTCTGCTCCGGCAGTGCCTCCGGTGGTTCCTCCTCCTGGTCCCTCTCCTCTACTTCTTCGTTTTGATAACCTGCGCGCGTCCCTTCCCTTCTATCATCCTGGACCTCCTCCATCCCCTCCCTCCAGGCTCCGTCTACCGCAGCCTCGAGATCTTCGACAAGCTCTGGGACGACATTTGCTGTGACAATTCCACACCCATTGAGGTTTTTTCTTTCTTCTTTTTCTTCCTGCATTTTCTCCTACACCCACACACCCACCCACCCACATACTTCGTGCTGGGTGTCGTTTTGTCTCCTGAGAAAACGCAAATAAAAATTCCTGGAAAATTACGTAATTGTTTATCCATATTCAAGGGTGACAACACGTACGTTTCCACCTTAAGGAAGAAGGATTCACCTACCCTTGTATGTGTCAAACGTACGTGTTCACCCTTGATTACTCAATTACTTAATTGTTGTCCAACCTGCATGTTCACCCTCGAAAATATTTTGTTGTCAAAACGGACATGTTCCATCATTAGCATTTAGCCCATATCAAAGTGTTTTCACCCTCGTTAATCCTTTGTGCCTGGAATTGGTGTTTATTTTGGTATCTTGGATTTGGACATTAATTGTGTAATTACTGAATTATTTAAAATTTTCGTAATTTATTTTTCATCTTCTCCGTATCTTTTCTTCTTCACCATATCTGTTTCTGGAAATCTTACACTTATTGTGGATTTTTCATTTGCTTCTCGGTCTCTGATGAATATAAAATGTTCTTCACAGAGTTTCAGTACAAATAGTAATATGCGGTGGAATGACATAGATTTGTACTTATTCTGTGCTTAATCAGGATATTTGTCACAAACATTAGATTAGTGACAGTGGATACCGATATAGCTCAAAGCTATATGAATGGAATGATAATTGTTGCTAAGTGAAGTCCTTGTTGGTTCGTGTTTGTGAAGAATGTTATGCCTATATGATATTAGTGTGTTTTTTGTTTTCTTGTAGTTATCATCTGTATGGAAATATCGCAGGAGAAGGCTGAGGGATCAGAAGCCTTGTATACCTCCTAAAATTACCAATACCACTGGGCAGCATCTCAGTATGGTCAAAACTCAAAATCTACGCAATGAACTTTATACTTTTACTGGATTCTGTTTTTTGTTGTGGAAATATTTTTGAGAGTTACAAACATATGAAAAGTATATTGTAATTCAGTTTGCCCTATTTTTGTGTGCATGCAGATATACAAGTAGAACACATTTCAGGAATAATGAACACAGACATATAGACTTATGTTTACTTTTAAATTTCAGGCTCAAATGCACCGAGTAGATTCCTGATTGTTGAGGTTAATGGTGGTCTTAATCAGCAACGTTCAGCGGTATACGAATTTCATTTTGGGATTAAAAATGGCCTTTGCTAGTGTAATTTTGTGCTTTCATCTTCATACGTGTTGATGTCTGTAGGACAAATTTTATTTTCTTATGAACATACCAACTTATTTTTACTGGCAGATCTGCAATGCAGTGGCTGTAGCAGGGATTTTGAATGCAACATTAGTCATTCCTCGCTTTGAATTCCATAGTATTTGGATGGACAAGAGGTGAGCTGCTATTTTTATTTATTTATTATAAGTATTACTATTAATTTTTCTATTAACATTTGACAATGACAATGACCAACCTTCTAAGGAACAGCTGTGTTAACTAGGTAATGAATTAGATAGTTTTGAATTCATACTTGGTACTAAGTAGGTAAGGTTGGAGTTTGTATCTCTAGCTATATCAGTACTCAGTAGTAACTTTTGCTTCCTGGGTTATTTTCACCAAACATATACTCCTTCTCCTACAGACAAAAACGAACACTATAACCTATACCATGATCATAATTTACTCTGCAGTACCTTTGGTGATATTTATGATGAAGATCATTTCATAGCCACCCTTGGTGATTATGTGAGAGTAGTTCGAGAGCTGCCCGAAGCCTTGATGGAGTCATATGATTACAACATTAGTAACATACCGAACTTTCGAGTCATGGCTTGGTCTTCCGCTGATTACTACTTAGAAGAAGTTTACCCGGTCTTACAAATGCATGGGTTGGTACTAAATCTTCATTTCTTTGTAGAGGCTACAAATCATCTTTAATTAACTATCAAAATGTTTTGGTTGAAGGTCAATTTTTTTTCCCTTTTCTTTTTTTGACAAATGAGAGTTTATAATAAACTTTGCCGGAGACCTACTTTCTGCTTCTAATTGGTTGCATTGATGTTATAGGATTGTTCGAATAGCCCCCTTTGCTAATAGATTGGCAATGTTTGCTCCCCCTCATATCCAATTTCTAAGATGCCTAGCCAACTACGAAGCTTTGAAATTTTCTAATCCAATTTCAACACTTGCGGAGAAGCTAGTAAACCGGATGATTGAGAAAAGCTCAAGAACTGGTGGGAAGTATGTTTCAGTCCATCTCCGATTTGAGGAGGTATCAACGCTTGGTTTTCCAATTGCATTTTGTTTAAGTGTTGAATGTGAAAAGTCTAACTATTGAGATTATAATCAAATGAAGTTCTTCCATTGACCTGCAGGACATGGTGGCCTTCTCATGCTGCGTTTATGATGGTAGTGAGGCTGAACGTTCTGAGATGGATTTAATTCGAGAAAGGGGGTGGAGGGGGAAGTTTAAACGTAAAGAACAAGTAATTAGACCTGGTCTCAATCGAATCAGTGGAAAGTGTCCACTAACTCCTGTTGAGGTCAGTTTAAAATCCACCTTTCTCTTGTTTTGTAAAATTTAAGGTCAATTGTGAGCTTCAAGTTGTTTGTTTATGTGCAGATGTGTAACTTAACCCTATCTCTGGTCGTTCTTAGTTTTGGTGCGTTGAATTAAGTTTCAATATGACATGGATGCAATGCGCCATTAGAGCTGATAAGTTCATTGATGGGATGTAGTATTGTTGTTTGGATGCTTTTGTTGTATTTCATAACCCTACTTTTTTTTTTTTTTTTTTTTTTTTGCGTTGGTTTACTCTCCTCGATAATAGTTTGTTATGAGTGACTCTCTTATATGTTTCATGTCAGTATAGGTTGGCATGATGCTAAGAGGGATGGGTTTTGACAACACCACCTCAATTTATTTGGCATCAGGAAAAATATACAAGGCAGAGCAGCATTTGGCACCTCTATTGAAGATGTTTCCACTTGTGTATACCAAGGAATCCCTTGCAACAACTGATGAACTTGCTCTTTTTGAGGTAAATGGTTTATTTTCCTTGGCTCATTTTGCCAAATAGACTTGGGGCAAAACAATTATGTTAATAAATATTGAATCGCAAATTGTAACATAAACAAGCATAAAAGGCCAATGATTGGTTTGTAATTGGAACAAGGTTCTGGGTCCGCCATAATTTAACCAACAATAATAACAATACCACTTTGCAGATGCAAATAAGTACCCCTTTAGCTGCTCCCTGCACGGATTCTTTCAAATGTTTATCTGAGATAATTTGTCCTTCAAAAATTCCATATTTTGACAATGGATTCCAAGTCGGTGGGGAATTGATTAGTGCTAATTTGCTAGAATATTTTTAGATTGTCAAGGGCTTGAATCCAGTATCTTGGTATTAATAGGGATATTCTTCAAGGTTAGCCGCTTTGGACTACACCGTTTGCTTGTTCAGCGAGGTTTTTATGACAACCCAGGGTGGAAACTTCCCACAATTTCTGATGGGACATCGGAGGTTTCTCCATGGTGGACATTCCAAGACCATCAAACCTGATAAACACAAGCTTGTTCTTCTGCTGCAGGACATGGGAATCAGGTAATGTCTCCCTCTCCCTACTGCTCCTACTCATAGACTGTATGTTTGTCTATAGAGATGAAGTGTGAGATGAATTATCTGTTCTAGTACATACAAACATAGTTTTTGTCGGCATTGACACAAGTTCTTGTCTTTTCCACAGTTGGAGAAATTTCAAGGATCAGATGGAGGCAATGCTGATTGAAAGTGATATAGAGGGAACAATAATACCCAGAAAGAGAAAATCCAGAAACAAGATTTCCCTCTATGCATACCCATTCCCAGAATGTAAATGTCTCTGGGAATCAAAAAACTCTACATTACTGAACCACAACAATATTCACATGCATGACCAGAAAGACTATTCTTGAGATAGAGGAGCATATATATATATATATATATATTTTGCTAAAATGAAATACTATGGAATAAGAAATTATCATTGGATTTGTATTCAGTGGTCTATATTCAATTTTAATTTAACTATAGCAAAGATACTATAGTTAAATAAAACTTTAGTGTAGACTTAATAGCTGAAATTAAAAGATCTATTGTTAAAATGAGACCGCAAAGTCACATTATATATATATATATATACACACAAACTCCTCAGGTTTTGTGTTCTATTTTTCTTTAACATTCAACAATTAGCAATTAGTTGCTTGGGTATGACAAAGCATTTCTTTATAATTTGTCTTAGAAGAAAATCCTTTATAGCCTCTTCTTTGGTTCTTAAATGGTCTCATCATTCTTTCATTAAGGAGTGTAAGTTCTTTATTTCTCGAGTCCTCATTGTTCGACTCGTTTTCTTTCTCTTAAGTTTTTCTTTTGAGAGTTCCTGTGCATCGTTTGGGTTGAATCTTTCTCCCATCTCTTGAAAGCTATTGATTTATTCTTCTTGATGGGTTTTGCTTCTTCAAATTTCATATATTGCATTTCATATAACTTGAGACTGATGTATATCGATTCAATAAAATGTCGGATACAACTTTCATATGAAACTTGAGAATTTATCATTCATGTTTTCATTTGACATCTCAATTCTCTGTCTTTAAATCCAACAAAAGCTTTGTATATCTCTTGTACAATGTCTCAAGAGATTTGTCTGGTTTTGATTTGAAAGCCTTTTACTCTTGTTTGAGCTTCAAGCACTTATTTAACTTTATTTGCTTATCTCCCTTGCATAAAAGTGTAAAGTTTGTCCCAAATATCTTTATCCATAATACAATTTTAGACATCGAAAAGTGATTGATCTAGAATAATAATGGCTTTATAGCCAAGTCTGATCTTGTGTTCATCAAGCTTGAACCAGTGTTCACAATCCTTCATATTCAATTCGCCCTGATTTGCTTGACTACGCCTCCTTACTAGATTCTTCTCTTTTGCGTGTCTTAGTTGGCTTGGCAGCTTTTATTGGAACAAAGGGTCCATTATGCAAGATTTTATACATTAGCCCATCCTATATGTTTATATTGTTGATCATATTAAATTTTCAATATCTAAAGAATTCCTTAGTGCACCTTGGGGTTTAGTTGTTGTTGTTATTGTTGTACCTACTGAAAACAACACAAGAATACAATAAAGATAGAGATAAAACAAAATTATATTTTCTTTGACTTATATATAACTTAAACTGATAAAACATACATACTCACACATATCGATTCATGAAGTATGAAGAATACATGAAGATAAAGATTACACTTGAGAAAAACTTTTACAACACATTATTTTTTTAGTTGTTACTATTTTATATATACTAAAATCTATATATACATGTATACACAAACGGGGACTTTTGCCTTTGTTAATAAATTTCATTCTCCTGATTTAGTAATAAGAATTTTAGACATTACATCATATAAATTAGCCGTTACCCAATGTATATATATAAACATGTCCCATCAATCATTTTTCATATTTGGATATCAAAGCTTTGACTACTCATTTATCAATTGAAATAACTTGTCTCATATATATAAGTCGTATTCATATTACAATTAGATCATCTCATAATTGAACTAGATCGTCTTACAATTGAACTGGATCATCTTACGATTGACTAATTATCTCGAAATTGAAATCAATTGTATTACGAGTGAACTCAATTATCTCATGAGTAACCAATCATCTCACAATTGATGTTAATCACCGCATGATTGGAATGACTTGTCTTATAATTAGGTAGTCATCTTACAATTGATATGGATCATCTCTTGATTGAAATATAATCATCTGATGATTAATTTTGATCATTTTACAATTAAGCTTGACAATCAACTAAATTCACTTGTTTAACAATTAAGATCAATCGGATAACAAGTGATTTTGATCGTTTGACAATTCAATCTCGATAGTCGATCAATTTCAATCATCCAACGATTGAAATTTATTATTTACCAATACTTTGAATTTTTTTAACTTGGTCCATTCATTCCTTGAGACCTCTTTTCAAGTTTGCATGCGCATGAGAAACTACATATGTACATCTTATGTTGTTTTTAGATCGAAGATGATTTCACATTTTCTTAATAGTCTTAAAGGTGTGTACAATTGATAAAATATTGAGCTTCATCACATTCCATAGAATCATGGGAATAGAGTTATCCTTTAGTTTCTAATTTTCTATAGTTATGATTCATCTATCAAATATTTTCCCTTTAATTTAAATGTGAATCTAACACAATTGCAACGAATATGAACCATTGTTTTTCGTTAGCTAGATAGGTTAACAATTTTTTTTGTTGTTGTTAGGTGGATATCAATTGTGAAACTATAAGTATAATTTAAGTAGATTTTTTTAGTTGTTGGGTGGATTTTTTTAGGTTTGTCAACTTTCTCCCAAAAAAACAAATTTTATGAATAACGTATCGTGCTAAGTTCTCATTTCCTTCTCTTAAAGAAAGAAAGAGAAGGAGATTGAAGTAGAGAAGCAACATCTAGTATGGAGCAGAACGATTTATATGAGGATTACATGAAAGAGCATATGAGAGCGGCTTGTTGGTGAATATATCTAATGGAACTCATATCACTTAGGGTACAAAAACCATAACATCTCGGGTCAACCAAAATAACCCAACAATTACTTACCCTTCTATCGATTTCTCTGATTAATTTTGTGCATACCCAAATCGAGGTTTTAAAAAAAAAACGAAATCTAGGTTGACAGGGGTGGACAAAATAGGAATATATACAATACGATAGTGTAAATCAACTATGGCGAAGGGGAGGATTGATTTTAGACAGGTACATAAACATTAAAACACCGATGGCATCGTGAAATGTTCTATGAGAAATCTCATAATTCGTGCATTAATTGTTCACGATATTATTTATGACCGATATGAATGAATGATGGTGATTGTTTTTTTTATTTCTGTCTTTGATGAAATAAAATAAATGATATATTATCATAATTAATGATCAATTATGTAATACGTGTCATTACTCATGTTCTATTAGGATAAATTTTAATAAGAATATATATTTGCTAGGATATGAAGCTTACTAAAATAAATGCCAGCTAGTTGTCATCTTTTTAAAAAATAGTTATTTTACGGTTGTCATCCGCCAAGGAGTCCACGTACGCCGGACTTCTCCTTCTCCATGCATCATGCATGGAAAACCACTTGATTTCCGTGACAGAAAAAGGCTAACATGTTCTTCCGAAAAAGGAGGATAGACCCAAGAACCGAACTCCACTCTCCAAGAAATTTGAAACGTACGTGATTCACCACAGCCCTTCCTTTTGCCCCCGTTAAATTATTATATGGTCATGACCGCCATCCGATACACATATATATCCTTGATTTGACTGGTCCATATATGATATATATATATATGTGTGTGTGTACGTATATAGAATTCCCAAATATATGATGCTATATTTTTATAATGGGTTTAATTAGCAAGAAACCGTTTGCTGCAAGCGTGTGAAACCACTGAGTATCATTCATTAGACAATGAACGAGAATATATAAACAACCAAAATAAGTACTGTCGACAACTACCAATCATATTATATAAACAACCGTTTGGCACAGATTACTGTCGCCATCGCTCCCACCGATAACATGGCCGAGCCGGTTCGGCCCCAACTCGCCGATCGACACGGGAAAATGGTCATGACACATCTGAGATGTGAATAGAGGGAGACAGGGGCAAAAGGGTGGGGTGAGGATTGATGAGGACATCTATCCTAGCTGGAATGGGACAGTTGGACACATATCATACGCATTTATGGGGCAGGCAAAGGAAATGTGAACTACATTCACTCACTCACTCAAGAGTGTGTCATTCCTGAAGTCATCGATGGAAGTATTATTACTGTGTTGCACAATGTATTATTAATGCCCTGATTATTTATATCTGTCTGCAACCCGCACTGCACTAGTCTCATCAATGGTATTTACAGTGTTGCACAATTTATTATTGTCCCAACTATTTATATCTTTCTGCAGCCTGCACACCAGTGATCTGAATCCGATTCAAGCTTTGGATGACTTCACCATACACAGTAACAGTAAGTAAATATTCGGTAAATTTCTGTGAATGAGTTGGCTTAAAAATTTTCCCTGGCCAAATTATATAGGCCAACATGTTAAGTGATAATCACTGGATGATGTCACTAGAATCAGTCGGATTTATATGTCACTTTGATTGAAAAACAATACTCGTTGCCTCATAATAATATGAAACCGAATTTTAGAAGTCTTTTCGATGATGAACTTCTGCAGAAACAATAGTAACATTTAATTTGGTTCAGTAAACTTTAGTTCAAAAAATAATACTATTTCTCTCTTAATTCGTCTAGATAAACTTTGATAAAAATAACTGCAGGATTTAATTCGGTTTAATATTAATTTTGAATTAAACTCTCAAACAAAGTCTTATTTTTCTAGAACATAAATTAAAATTTATTTTTTGAAATAAAATTTATCGCAATTAATTTTTTAATATTAATTTAATTCTCAAACTCAAATTTTATTTTTTAAATTAAAATTTTATTTCTTTCCAAATCAAATTAAACATATCGTTTATCACGAATATAATTCCGATTAAATTTCACAACTCAACCAAAAATCCATTTTACGGTCCAGTGCCCCCACGTGCTGCAATTCTTATCGAGATATTATTTATCATATTTTACATGCGTGCCGGTAACACTACGCTCCTATAGTTAATTGTAGCCACTGGCATATGTAGTGGCATTTTTAACATTAAATTAAAATAAGCTTAAAAAAACTTGTACCGAAGCTTACAATAATAGGAGAAAAATATGGCACGCTCATTAAACGAGACAAACGCATAAAAGGAGTATCATGCACAACACGTATAATAAGCGTATATTTGGACTTGTATGACAAGAGTTTTATTTTTCATATTTAATTTTTTGTATTTAAATTTTTATTGAAGTTTATATTGAAAAATAATTTTTATTTATTAAGTTATTTATTAAGAAAAAGTGTATTTTAAAAAATGTGTTTTCTTAAACTGAAACTCAAAAAAAATTAAAAAAATAAAATAATAAAATATATATAAAAAAGTAAAATTAATTTTTTAAAATTTATTTAAGTCTCTTGTCTAAAATTTTAAAATAAAAAATAATTAGAAATAATTTTTAAAAATAATTATGAGATCCAACAATTTTTTAAAATTAAATTCTTAAATTAAATAATTTTAAAATTCATATGGATATACCATTTTAAAAAATGGTAGCTAAATTCTTAAATATTGACATGCATGCCAAACACAACCTAGTTATCCAGTTTTTTTTCATTCTCAGATAACTGTTTTCAAGTTCAAGAAATTAAAAATTAAAAATAACAAAAGTTTGTTTTTAGAAGAGCCTTAAATGAAAATAATCTTTTATTATTTTAAATTTTCTATTTATTGAACCCGGAAACAACTGCTAGTTTTTAAAAATGAAAATAAAAAATATAATAACCAAATATATTTTTGAAAATAGTTTATGTGAATTTTTATTTTTAGTATATTTAGTACGAATTTTGGTTTTGACATGAGTTTTAGTTTTTATATTTTATTGAAGTTCATAATTTTAATATGAAAATAATTTTTATTTGATATGAAAGAAAATATATTTTAAAAATAATATAGTTTTTAAAAATTAAGTTCCTAAAATATTTTTAAAAATTATTATCGTAATAAAATAGAGAAGATTTTTAAAAAATCTCCCACCAAAATTGAGTTTTGATTTGAAACAAAAAAATTAAAGACAGCTTTTAAAAATAATTATGAGACCTATCTATTTTAAAATTTAAAATTTAAAATTAAATAAGTTTAAATTAATATAAACACCTTATTTTTAAAAACAATCTTAATTTATTGGTACCAAAACGTAGCACAATAATGTTTCAACTTATCAATCCAGAGGAAAATTTTCAATTGCACAACTTTGAAGCACACGTCTACATTCTTCTTTCCCATCAAAGGCTTCAAATTTTGTAGCACACAATATAGTTTTAAGGAACTGGATAAAAATAAATTTATATATTTAAATTTAAAAAAATTAAAACATTGAAAAGTGAATTGAAATTCTGAAAATCAACAGAGCGCATTAAAAATGAAAAGTTTATGTTTTTGAATGCAAGAGAAACCATGAAAATTGAATAAATCATAATTTATTAATTTTTTATCGTAAAAGTAAAAATACCCCCCAAAATAAAACTTTATTCCGTAAAACATTATTTTCTAAAAATTAATTTTAAATCATATCTTGTTTTTAGAAAAACCAAACTCACCTCAAAACTCTCCGTAAATGACAACAAAACAAGTCAATATGGCCTTCGGGTTAAATACATAGAGCTCATCCAAACTCGGAGACCCCACCCCGCCGATCCCACTCACCGAGTCGCACTCGTCCGATCCCGATCCCGATCCCGCACCTCCCTCCCACTGAGTCGCTCCCTTCTTCACTCGCCCCGCAATTACTCTGCACACCAGCATCGCCCTCTTCCCGCCTTCCGCCGCCGTCGCCGCGTCGTGGGCCCTGCCGCTTGATGCCGTCGTCATAATCCCCTTCCCGGCGGCGGATGAGGCTCGGAACCCGTTCTTGATTACGCTGCAGACGCCGCACACGGCGGCAGAGTTGCAGAGGCTGGAGGAGCCGTCGACGCCGATGGAGCACGCGGCGGTGGTGCAGTGGAATCGGAGGAGCTCGTTGCCGTCGGCGACGCATCTAGGGTTCTTCTTTGGGTGCTTGGAGGCTTTGGATTTGATGGAGTCCCGGTACTCCTCGAATTTCGAAATCGTTTTTGGGGTGTTGTGGACTTTGAGGATGCGATCGATCTTGCAGATTGGGTGTTGCTTCTTGAGCCAACTCGATTGGAATATGATCTCCACTATGTTCTTGCTCGAATCTTCAGGCCCCAGCTCCGATACTGTGAGGATTGCTCCACAAAAGCACACACTATGTTACAAATTGTGCCTCTTTTGGCGAAAATCGAGAATTCGGACGATGTTGGTATAAATCATGAATCAAAATTGAGTTTTTGAAGAAAAGCTAGCGTTTTGATGAGAAGAGTGTAGTGTTAAGACTCAGAATTGGGGGGAGAGTTCAGACAATGTGAGTGGTGGGTGTGGGTAAATAACTATTATGAAGCAAAAATTTATGTTTTTGAGGAAAATTAGGGGTTTCTTCCAACACCCCCTACCCCCCCTCCCTCTTTTGGTGAATTACCTGCGTGTTTGACAGTCTGATGAAGCTCTAAAGAATCAGCTTTCATGAAGATTTCACCACAGTAACTACAAGTGCAGATGGGGGTTTTGAGGGACGAATCTCTGGTGATTCCAAGCACTGGATCCACCACCATCCTGCACTCATAGCACCCAGAGAATCTGGTGAAAGGCATGACCCTAAATGACCCTCCAATTGAAGAGACACGAGAAGACGGAGAAAATGAAGAAGAATAAATTGAGCAAGCTGGAGACACTGTCCCATTACTGTCATGGAGATGAAGGGCCCTCAGGGACCTGCTACTTGACCCACCCACTGAACAATAAGAAGAAGAAGCCTTCTTCTTCGGGGCCTCTGGGGAGGCAGATGTTTCAGACCTGTGATGCATGGCCTTTGTATTGTTGCACAGTGACCCAGAGCACATCACTTTCTTGCAGTAGTGTTTATCGTTGTTTTCCTTCATTTTGTTTTTGGGGGCCTGGGTGCTGTGTTGGCTTCTCTTTCCCTTTCTATGCTTCTGATGTGTTGCTGCGGTTTGGATGTGCCTGCAGCTCAGCAGGCTCCTAATGGCAGCCCAAGAAGACTGTGGCTCCTCTGCTTTCTTCATGGGTTGTTGCTTCTCCCGCTCTTGTTTTTGGGCCATTTGTTTTGTGGGTTTACGCTGATTTCCGGCTTTGGCCATCGGAGAGGATACTTGTTTGCTCTGGTTTCTGGGTTGTGGGTTAGATCTGAAAAGGGTGTTTTTAGCCTAGCAAAATAGTGTTCTTAGACTTGTGAAGGATTGGTTCCCTCTCGGCGAATTTCGTTTTGGGACCTATATATATGTATATATACATATATCTATAGAGTAATGTTATATATATATATATATATGCATTATGATATATACATAGTAATGTTAAACAGAGCATGTGAAGAGAGAATTTTTAATCTCAATCCTCGTATTAAAATTTAATAATTATTTAATTGTATTAGATTTACTAGAGTTATAATTAAATGAAAGTCTAAGAAATTAATTTTATATATATAAATAAATTATTTTTGTATTATGATATATATAATACATAAAAAATTAAATGGAAATATTATATGTAAATAAATTTATATTAAATTGTACTATATTAAAGTTTATGATAATAATTTGATATCCTGTTTTTATTTTAGTAAAATTCTATATTATATATATATTGGAAAATCTTAAAGAGAAAGATAATGTGGTTAAATTTTTCAAAAATTAAAAAGATGTTTCAATTGATTTTTCTTGCCTTTTGTTTTAAAAAGTATTATTGAAACAATTACCAAATGTAATTTATCTTTAAAAAAATATCAAAAAAAAATCTTAATACAGGTATCGTAATTTGTTCTTAAAAGAACACATGCTTGAAAATGTTAAATATAATGCAAAAAGGACTCCGATGTTAAATAGTACTGGCGTACTGCTCTAAATATGACACAGTACTATTGCTATGCTATCATATTTTTTATTATTTTTTTCAACATTGACAACTGCAGCGCCAATATCGGTGCAGCCCAAAGGATTCATCCGTTGTCTGCTAGTACTTCACAAATCACAACCATGGTGCTGGATTCTGACGTCTCCAATGTTCCCGTCGACACAGTCGTCTCCTCGTTCTCGTCCACATAGCCATGACCATCACTGTGTTATGTCCGTACGTGCAAGAGAGAGAACAGAAGATAGGAAGAGAACTGGGGCTACAGTCGGACAACGGCCAGTAGAGTATGATTTTAATTTTAAAAAAATTAAAATGTTTTTAATAGAGAATATACTTCATAAAATAAGATTTAGTGCATGAGAGATGATAGATAAAAAATTATTCTATTTTAATATAAAAGTTATATTAAAATAGAATAATGAGTTAAAAATAGTCTATATTTTAGTGCAACGATATGGATTGAAGATGATCTAATGACCTACTTTAGGATCTACAGACTTAGGAATTGGTAGGCCGAGTGTCATTGGTGTTACTGGGAAAATGGTTTGATACCGTCCACAGCCAAACACACCTTGAAAATCCCTTTCCTTCTCTCACCTCTAATCACTGAAATTTGGCTTTGGCTTCCTATGATCCCATTATATTGACAGGCAGTCGCTTGTAAAACAGACAGGCATGCTTAATACATAGAGCTGGTAAAATGTAGCACTGCTCTCAAGGTCATGATCATAACAGTGCCAAATTAGCAATTGTTCATCCAAAACATTAAATCCCAGTTCCCATAAAAGACAAACAGTTGCTCATCCAACAACCATCGTATGATTACATCACTAGTCAATACAATTTCACACCAAGGGAAGAAAAAATATTTTTCTTAAATGTACGTTTCACTAACCATCACAGCAATCTGAGATCCAACTAAAAATGCATCAGTTCTGCCATGAAAAGACCCATAACTCATTTTTTAAAAATTAGTCTACCTTTCCATGATTTCCATGAGTACTACCCCCGTTTAGCTACATTCCATTTTTCCAACTACTGTCAGCAATTAGTTTTGGCTTCCGTGATTCGTGTAGAAGTTCCACAGATCACTTACAATTTAGTATAGAAGTGAGTTTTAGAGTACAGTTAAGGTTTGAAATGGTCAACCTGACTCAACCAGCAGCCATGGCATTGGGCCTAGGACTTGGATCCAAGAGCTGGTGCAGCTTAGCACCAGAATTATGGTTTTTCTCATATGCAATCCCCTCATCATCAAGGTTTTGATCGGCAGAGACCATATTGTTTACTCTAGAGAGAAGGTTCTCAGTGCTGACAGCCACTGCCTTAGTGTTTTCAGCCAGATTATCCACAGCCATTCCCTCCGTTTTTCCCCGCTCTGCATTATTGAGTTTCTCCTACAGGTCAAAACCCAATTTTTGGTTGTCACCAAATAACTCAAAGGGAAAATAAATTTATAGAGTATGACAGCATTAGTGTATCTCATGGCCGGACAGAGAAATGAGGAGGGAAACACTACCATTAATGCAGCATTTTCGAGCCTCAATTTCTCAGAATCCCTCACTAATTGATTAATTTCGGATTTAAAAGTAGCGTTCTCAGCACCCAGGGCTTCAACTTTCATGGCAAGTTCTTCAGCTTCAACCTTAATAGCAAGAATTGGGTTCAGGAAGCATTAGCGCCTACCACAAATGGAATGTTAGGTTTCAACACAAGGATGTTTCAGCAAGACTTGTCATACCTGCTTCCTCATCCTCGACCTTCTAGCAGACTCTCGATTGGACTGTTTCCTCTTCTCTCGTTTCAGCTCTCGCTCATTCTGAATCAAAGAAAGCAGAAAACCATGATTAGATGTTAGTTTCCATATACAACAAGCAACCAAGCAAAGGCATTCGACATCCTCAAACACACAGGATTAAACCCAAGTTTAAACAATTTTAGCACGAGCAATTTCATCAACCAGAGTGCCAAGTGAAGTTAAACAAAAATATTAAGGCCTTCCTTATCCGTTTGTCAATTTGGATCCATTAAAAATTTTAGAATTCAAAATTCAGTTAAGAATTGGGTGATAAGAAACTTTTAGAACTCCGGGGATTATTAAAGCACATTAACCTTTAGTACATTAGGGGATGGCAATTTACGTTGAGACTGCATATGTTCCAATGCAACAGATCAGGTCAGTTTGTAGTCAATACCAGTGACCAGGCCCCTGAGGGCAGCATTGAAGGAGTTGGACTAGTAATTGAGGAAGAGTTTTTGAGCTCCAACGTTGGCATAGTAACGCCTACGGTTCCTGTCACTTTAGTTGTGGTTCCAGCAGGTGTGACGGCGACACTCAAATCCTTATTAGAAGAAACAGGAGTGAACTCTCCAGCGGAATCTGGTCTTGCCTGCTTCCGAGCATTAGCTTGTTGACCTGTTGCAAAGCATTTACTCGCGTGAACCAATAACTATGCTCAAATCAATACATCTAAATGCAAGGCACCATTTGCTCTTCTAGACAACTTTTATTTTTTGCTTTGAAAGGAAGATTTAGCATGCATAATTTAATTAAAGAAAAAAAACTTGACCAAGTGACAAATTCTACACCATACACATAATAAATCTTCATAGAATTTGGCGTTTTCCAATATATTAATCATATTGGTTATCTATATTTGAAGCTACACCATTTTTTTTTATGAATGAGAAATTGTTACTGCCATTTCCTAACCAATTATTTGTATATGGTGGGAATAAAGGGAGGCTGTAATATTAGAGAATGCGATTCTATCGAAGAGCAAAGAACCATTAATTTTGATAGCATTTTCCATTTTTAAATTTGCTGAAACAACAGGATGGTAAAACCCACACAATAGTGCCAGCAGGAAGGAAACCTACATCAGGTTGAAAAAGATCCCAGAAAAATTCTAAGACCACAAGATACATAAATTCTAAGACTAAAAGAGACAATGTTCTAGTAATTTTACCGACATTGCAAGCATACCTGTTAGTCTAACTTCACAGCTTCTTTTCCTTCCAGTATCACCTGACTGCCAAATCCAAGGATTATAAATTTATAATTAGGGTACGACAAATTTTCCTTTATTATTTTATAGTATGAACTTCAAATTATACACAATATGAAGCATGTCAGAAAGAAAGTCCTTACTGCTAAGGTATTCCCATCGCTGGCATCAGAAGAACCTTGGGCCTCACCACTGGTTACATTGTCAATAGATTAAAAGTTGGCCAGCCCACAATAGATGTATACTAACACAGACACACACATGACACATACATTAAAGCGCAGTAAATCAACGAACCTCTGCGACAGGTCTTGGTCAGTCCCACCCTCAGCATGGTCAGTGTTTCCATTGCCAATCGACATCACAAGCCCATTGAACCCCTTCAACTTCTTCATCAAACTGCAGCCTGTATTTTCAGATGATTTTGTGGGAATGTCTATTTGCAATGGGTCGGTAACCTGCATAAGCACAATATAGATAATGCAAAGTCAATTTAAGTGACATCAGTAAATTATCATTGGAGAGTTTGAATGTTAAAGAAAATCACAGTACCAGTTCACTTGCAGCAGGTGATGAAGAAATCCCATGAAGATGTGAATGTGGACCCTAGAATCCAAAGATATATCATAATTTAGCATTAGCTTACTCAATAAAACTACAACTAACATTTAAAGGAAGTAAATTAATTTCAATGTGCCATAACAGAAATTGAGACTCATGAGTGCCTAGTTTGAACTTCTTACCTGTCAATTCAAAGTCAAACTATAGGACACTAAAAATAAAAGGTCAAAGTGAAGCGAAATCAAGAAACTGAAAAAAAAAAAAAAAAAGAAGCTGACATAAGACTTACAGGAGGAACTGGGGGATGGGCATACATGCCTCCTGGAGAGTAGACAGTAGCATAAGGTGCCCCATAAGGTGCCATCATATGCTGAGAATAATCAAGTCAGAAGTATACTATCATGAGTAAAAAATGAATTGGAACCATTTCAAATGTTATCATGATTCTTTTCAGACAATACCTGTGGAGGGCCCCACATATACTGGTGAGGAGCATGACCTGATACAATGGCTGAGTTATAGTACGGTGGAAGGGCAAATCGGGGGCCATAATATGCCTGAATTAAAAAATAAAGCAGTTTAAATCACCACAAGCATCATAATGACAATTTGAACCAAGAAAAAGGGGGTTTAATGCATGCTCAAGAAAGTAACCTGCATGCCAACCCAATCAGGATATACATGGATACTTGTCTGATCCTGTTAAAAAAAAAGGATTGGACAACACTTAAGTTAATCAGCAAAACAAAGAATATGTATGACATCCATGTAAAAATATGACTCTTTAAAACAAAAAATCTTCCTTCTCCATTACAGGGACAAAACACGTTCACTTCATTAAATGATGATCGTACTTCTCAAACAAAACTACTACATCCCACACAATCCAGTCAAAAATATAGAACAAGAGTAGTTTCAGCATACCGGCGAAGAAGAGTTTTCAGGCTTAAGAGGCTTCCCTTCTTCGTTGCTTCCCATCCAAAATTAAAAACCACAGCCTATAGATTCAAGGGGAGTATATCTAAGATTATGCTACTCCCAGTGACCCGATTTGCTGTTCTAGTTAAAAGCTCAGACCGCTGCATCCAGAGTAGGAGCCATATCAAGCTTTGGTTTGAAAGATAACTAAGCAAGGCACAACAGAAAGAGTCTAAAACAAATGGGGATGGAAAAGCAGGAAATGTGGAAAAAGGCTGTTCCGTGTAACTCTATTGGATAATCATAATTTTCCAGCGATTGATAAACAGGCCCAAGAAGTATAAGGAAGGAATTCTAAGTTTCTGCTATAATTGTAAAATTAAAACAACCCCAAAAATTCCTCTCTGAACAAAAACAATAATAATAACAATAAATGCACAATACAGTCCTAGAAACGTCCATATGCAGTGACACTATACAGCTCAAGTTAAGGAAACAGATATGCTCAACTCTTTAAGCACAGCAGACAACAGCTTATGGTAATGCATACACAAATCCATAATCCATTTTATATGTTGCGCTTCATATTCCATCAAATCTAAACAAATAAGCAGTACTTAAAGTGTGCAATAACAATAAATTAGCAGTAGCACTAAATATAGCCCAATGGCTTCACGATAACATGGATGCAGGAAAATAAAACAAAACATAAAAATTTCAAAAGCCCTCAACAAACCAGAAGAAAAAAAAATGAAATGGAGGAGGCATTAATGCCATTCTAAAATCACCAAACTACAAAAGTAGAAAATTAACAAATCGGTGAGTGTCATGGAGTCGTCTGTCTACGGAAGCAGAAGCTAAATGACAAAAAAGGGGGGGTTGTGGCTTCCTTAATTACCTACGGAAATAGAACGAATATCCATTCCACAACTAATCCGGAGACCCAAAACTTTTAATGCTCTAAAATACCCATTGGGATGCCGAGAAAATAGGGGAAATCAAGCATGAAGGGGAATCAAAATTAATGCTCAAAATCCCCCCCCCCCCCCCCCCCCCCCCCCCCCCAAAAAAAAAAAAAAGTAAAGTAAACTAAATAATGAATGTTCTTTCCTCTTGTCCAAACTGAAGAACAACCAAACTGAGATTGTAAGACCCCCAATTTTATTCCCCTTCCCAGATTTTCTCAGGAAACAAACAGACTGGAAGCCAAATACATCAAATTGGTATATCAGATTGCAACCTACCCTACAAAACTAGAAGATACATACACCCAAAAACAATTGAAACCAAAATCGCAAATCCCAAAAGCCAGAAGCTCCAACAAATCTTCAATCAAGTTCCGAGGCCTCTCCACATTCGAATTCTGTTTATATTTCTGCCTCTAAACTCACTCTCTCTCGCTCTCGCTCTCTCTCTCTCTCTCTGTCTCTCTCCAGCTCTAGCATGGAAAGTGCAGACGGAGGGAAAGCCAGGGAAGAGGGAAGGGGTGAGGAGAGAGAAAGACGAGAGACAACATCGTCCACCTCATGAGACACGTGTCGCGCGGGGAAAACATGGACACGTAAATCTGTGTGTACGCAGACGGAGCATGTGGGTCGTTGAGCTGGCCCCCACCCACCCTTCCGCTGTCCGATTTCATGTTCATTCTCGATCATCATGCCGTACACGTGGCCAACTCCAAGTCGATCGACGCGTCCACAGGGCCGGTGGTGGACTCGTGCCAGGTTTTGCAAGGGGTTGCCAACGATTTTTCCACGCCCCAACATGTGGCTGACAACATGGCACTCATTTAATAAAAGGCCGCTCAAAAAAACCAACAATGTTTTTAATAATATGTTGCTGGCTGGCTGGCTGGCTGGCTGGCTGGCTGGTAAAGCGCAACTTTAACAAGTTGAATGAATGGACGTTCCACGTCCATATTTAGAAACGACCAACAACAGCTGGTACAAGGTTGTTCCGCTGTTCATTAAAAATATACATATTATTATTATTATTATTAACGTATTTTGGATGGTTTTCAAATGCTTTCGTGTCGCTCTTATTATTAAATTAATGCATCATAAAAATTTGAATAACAAAAATATTTTCTTTACTCAACAACAGACATTATGTTTAGTGTTTACTCGTCTATACGTTGACGGTTGAGGAGCACTCGTCTTTTCTTCTTCTTTTTTCTCCCTCCCTTCCTTCACCTCTCATTTCTCTTTCTAAATACAAATTAATACTAACAAATAAAAAAAAAGGTATCTATTCCGGTATAGAGTATCATCCCCATATAACGCCCAACCTCTTTTGTGAAAACAAAAACGATCAAAATGTGATTGTACAAATTTATAATATTGAAGGCATTTGACCATTTGTTACCTGCATGTTTTAAATTTTGTGTTTTGATTTCCTAATTTAAATTTTTATTGAATTTTAAATTTTAAAAATAAATTATGGTTGGTAAGTGAGAGTTTATATTTTTAAAAATTAAATTTTAAAATTAAATTTTATAAAAGTTAATGAAAAATAAAAAATAGAAAAAAATAAAACTAGAATAGAAAAAAAAATTTTAAAAAATTACTAAAGTTTTTAAAAAAAATATTTATTTTATTTAATAATTTTAAATAAAATATTATTTATTTAAAAATAACCGTGTGTTAATTTTTTTTTAAATCAAATTTATCGGTTAGTTTTCTTTAGTTTTCTTAGATTGAAGCATAGGTAGGCTAAGGGTCAAATCAGAGTCGTCAAGAGCAAACTCCCTTCACCTGACACTTACAGCCAAGGCAATGTGCCCACGGAAGCGCAAGACCAACGTAACTGGATACCGACAAGTGCAAAGAGTACCCATACTCCAGAGAATTCTCCTGGTGAAAAGCCTAGTTATGGGGTGAAAAGGCTCAGTGCCTTATTGGGGCACCGAAAATTAGGCCTCGTCGAAATCCGTAAGGGATTGAGCCGACGTCCACCAACACTACCGAAGCTCCAGAGACGTGTCCAAGACAGGCCTTACCTGAATAAATGACGGGTGCCGGATGGCCTTTAATAATTAATAATAATAATATTTTCATAAAAGAAGAAAAGAAAAAGGTTGTCGCGTTGAAATATTGCCATTTTATTGACGCAGCTGATGTTGACTTGTACGGCATCCGATCTCGAATCCTGACCGTCCATCTAAGAAAATCTAGCAATGCTACTTTTCTGGATCCTCGGTCGAATGCCACGTGGAATCCACAGAACCACCAAGCCAATCTCGTCATTTCCTTTTTTTTTTACTACTTTTCGTCCATCCAATTCTTCAATCAGGTCGCCGCAGCCCCAATCCAACGGGTGAGATTTCCCCATCGACGTCCCAGATCTCGCCATGTGGATGTGCACAACAAAGCCGTGGAATCTAAAAGGTAGCGCATGATGCACGATCACTTCACCCTATTCATCATTTTGATTTGTCGCTCGCTCCTTTCTTCTCCTTTTTAAATAAAAAATGATTAACTTTAATTTTATAAAATTATTTTACATATTTTTGTTTTGTCAATTTGGAAAGCATTTACAACAAAATCAAGATTATAATAGTAGGAAAAAGTCATTTTCACCGAAGCATTTCAAAAAAAAAAAAAACAAAACGCAGAGAATAATATTATAAGCTTTTCGCGTATAGCATCAGTATATTGATTTTGATTCAATTTTAAGTTACAATTGAAATCAACTATGAGAAACAGAGGGGTGACGTTATTATGCTTGCTTTAGGGTATACAGTGGCATACCCTAGCTCCACCTCTGCATTTTGTTAATATATATATAATTAAATAGTAGGAAAACAGATTAAACATAGGTCACATTGTTCTTTACGTAACCTCATTTAATGATTCTCTCGCCTCACTAACCTGTCGGCTTAAAGGTTTAGTGTTTAAGTCACACTAAACCTTTTAAATAAAAGTTGTAATAGTCATTAATTACTTAAGTCACAAGTCAAATTATCAAAGTCACACAACACTACTCGTTCATTTGATCCCAACTGCCCAAACACAAGCCTATCTATCGATGTTGGCTCGTGCCACTCATCAAGTTGCCAACTAACATTATCATTGGATCTAAAATTCTCACTTTAAAACTATTGTTTGGGTGGCTAACTGTTAGAGTCTCACATTGGAGAAAGTTTCTAACCAAGTATGTTTGATATAGATTCAATGGTAGTCTCTCCTACAGCCAATTGATTTTAGGACGTTGACTCTTAAATTTTAATATGGTATTGGAGCAGGTTGTGTTTCTACTCATGATGTTCATTCCGTGAGAAGTAAAAACGTTCGGTCAACGATGGTGACTCCACCACCATTTTATTCTTTAGTACCATTATAATTTTGACGGAGGCCGACAGCTCCATCGTCTGGACTTTTGGCACAAATGACTTTAGCTTACTTAGTTCCTTTTTTAAAATTTTAATTGTTATATTTGCCTTTTGATAATTGATAATTTGGTATTGTCATAACTAATTTTAATTAGACGTTCTGAATTATTCGAATTTTGATCTAAGAAATTTTCAAATGCATGAATATTTAGTGATGTTTTTAATATTCAAGTATTATCATTTGTGGTCGTGCCCGGAAAGCATTTGATATGATGAAATTTTTGTAACTCAACACCCTAACAAAAGCTTCTAAAATCGCCCCGATGAGAAAGTCAATTTTAATTCAATAAAGTCAAAAATTTCAATATGGTTGTGATAGATACACGTACGGTGCAAGTTAACGTCTCAAAAATAGAGTTTTGGTTAAATTCCACTTTGGGAAGTTCAAGTTTAACTGACACTCGAAATTTAAATTCCACATGTAGATGGGCCGTGAAATTCAAGTTTAATCAACACTTAAAGCATGTTAATTTGGTGTTGAATTTGATTTTTTATTCTCAAAACTCTGAAATTAAAAAAGCTGTTTAACAAGTTTTTTGTTTGGTAAGTATTCTTGTTTATACAAATAGCTTTTGAGGAAAAAAAAATTAAACACAGAGAGACGAATCGCGCGGCGTAGGACTGAACTCTGGCCGCCGTAGGGGAGGATCGCGCGACAGAGGGATCGTGCAGGAGGTGGGGGTGGGGCGGCTGTCGGGATCATGCGGGTGGCGGGCAAGAGGTGCATGGCGGCGGGGAGGAGCAGGACGACAGTCGACAGAGAGGAGCAGGCAGCAGGAGGAGTAGAGGGACGGACGATCTGATTTGAGAAAAGTAAAAACGTGTAAAAACAACAAAAACATATTTTGTATTTTTTATATTATAAAAATATTCATCAATTAAAATTATATCGATGTTTTTGTATTTATAAATAAAAATTTATTTTTAAATGCATAAACCAAAGACACCCTTAAATTTCAAAATTGACTCGTTATATTTTTTTCATTTTAACTTCATTAAATGCGTCGCTAGTTTTTTTTTTTTTTTTAAAATATTTGTGCAACGTGAGTTTCCCTTTGAAATCAATGTTTGTGAGCATGTGCCGTCCAATAAATTTAAAAAGTAAATTTATACGATTAGCTTTAAATGTGTCACCTGACAGTAAATTTTCGACTTGAGAAACATGTTGGCTGTTTAAAAAAATTCACATTTGTTATTTAAATTTTTATTTCTCATAAAATATAGAAATAAAGTTTGAAAAAAAATTCAAAACATGCTTACATCTCTAAAATAAAGTTTTGAAATAAGAAGTGGATTGTATTTTAATATATTTTGAAATTCACTATTAATTCTCTAAGAAAATTCAAATAAAATTTTATATTTTATTTGACACATTTATATTCTTGAATATTTTGAATGAATATAAATACATATAAGAGAAACAAATATATAAAATTATCTTAATAGAATAATGAAATTGAGTAATGCTACTTGCAGTCCTCATTTTGGGGACTGCATTACAAGCCATTTGTATTTTTATCAAAACGACGTAGTTTCGATTAAAAATTCATTAATCAAAACGACGTCGTTTTGATTAAAATATAAATGGCTTGTAATGCAGTCCCCAAAATGAGGGCTGCAAATAAATTTATTCAATGATATTATATGAAATGTCATGTAAAAAGTTTTTTTGAAAATGGATAAAATTTATAATAATATTTTAGAAATTGTCATTTTTAGCTAGAATTTGAGAAAAAATATAGAGAATTCAATATAGATGCTCTTATGTATTATGACTTGGTTATGTAATATTGTGCTTTTATAATCAGCTGTTTTTAGTTGTGCTGTAAAAATAAGATACAGTAAATATAAATATAAATAGGCGAGCATTTAATAAAATAAAAAAATTAAGAATAGAATTTCTATCAAAATTTAAAAGACAAAATTAATTTTTTTAGTTATACTATAATTCTTAAAAATAAAAACAAATTTAAACTCTCTCTCTCTCTCTCTCTCTCTAATCCTATGATGTGGGAAAGGACTATTTCTCCTTAATCATAGAAATCCTTCCACGAATATCTATACTGGAATCCCATGGATAAGTCTAACGATTCATATGCACAATGCGAAATGTAGTGTATCGTTCGTAGCTTCTATCGAAGATGAGAAAACATAAAAAAGGGAATCATGCAATCCATATGTGAACTGCGGAGGCAGCATACACTCTCGTGCTACTTGAGTTATTAGAGGAGAGTAACAAGAGAAGATAACCTCCTCAAAGGCATGTGTGAACACCATTTGCGACTTTATTCAAAAAGCACTCATAGTGAATATTGTACTCTAACATATTGTACAGGATAAGATGTATAACACGTCTTACAGTAATATGCACCTAGCGGATAGCTCGTTTCACTTTATGATAAACTCTCTCCCCCCACTAAAATAGTTGCCTGGCTATTTGGATCGAAACTGAAATGGAGTGAGTGTCTAACACTAGCAACAAAGACTTTAGAAAATGTGAGAGTTATATAAGATATGAAAGGATAATATTGGTATTTTTGATTTTTTAAACTACTTACTGAAAAAGTAACATTTAAAAAATGGGAATATTTTTATATGTAGTTTTAAAAAAAATTACCAAATAGCTTTTGTTGTTTCAGAAGCAGCCTTCCAAACATAGTACCAAACTAACCTCTAAATCTTAATGTTCAGAGGACCTAATGCAGTGTAATTTTTAATCAAAATTTAAAAGTTCTTTAAATTTTAAAGAAAACTCGAAGGATTTAATGTTAATGCTCTTATATTATATTTTGGAATGATGAATTGACAGGAAAAATATCATGACATATTTATTATCATTTAAATTATCATTATGAGATATTTTTTTACCTTTTCATTTATGTTAATTTTAAATTATGGTATATTTATTTACTATCTGAATTAACATGATAAAATATTTATATGATATTTTAATTATTCATGATTATTTTAATACTAATTTGCTACTTTAATGCAAGTATACGTAAATACATATTTTTTTTCAAAATAATAATTTTAATGACATATTAGTAATACATTAAAATCATAACTTAAACTTAAATTATAATACACTCTAAGTTTCAAGGAGGGTAATTATGACATTTAAAAAGCTTTTAAAATGTATATTAATGGTAATAAATTTATATAAAGTTTTGTTTTCTTATATATATTAAAAAAAATATGCCCCCACACACAAACTTGCTATTACTAAATAGGTGTTCAATTAAATAAGAACAAATAAATATTTTAAATAAACTATTTGAACAAAGCTTTTTTGATAATTGGTAAACTACGGCTTGTTAACGAGTGAAGTGTAGCTACTTGAAAGTCTGGACCAGCTAGAAAAAATCTCAAAAGTTTAGTTATTTTAAGCAATTTTATGTCTAAGCTCAATCTTATTTATATGTTATTGACCAACTTGTTTTTATTTTTATGTAAACTAATTTGCTTGACCGATAAGTGTGGAACAATATTAATATATTAATATATATTTAAATAATTTTATGATTAATGTATTTTTATTATAATTTTGAGAATAATATTACATATAAGCCCAAGTTGACCTTTCACACACACTTACACTAATCTCAGGAGTCAGGGCCGGCCCTGAGATCTAGAGGGCCCAAGGCTATAATTAAAATGGGGCCCTAACAGAATAAGCCGGCGGAGAAATATCCATCGGCAACCAGTAGCGGCGAGTCAGAGGGGCTTCAGGACTAGGTAGCAACCAATAGCAACAACTGGCGGGACGTCAAGCGTGGAATCTGGAGAGGAAGAGAGAAGATGCGAGATCACGGGCCAACACTGCATGAATATCGACCGTCAACCCTTAAATTGGTGGTCGTTCGGCCGGGCCATCAGGTACTAGAGCATAGGTAGCATGCATATTAGCGTGACATTAGATTATGCACTACGTACTTATATATTTATAAATATGTATAAACAAATTTAATAAAATAAAAATTTTAAAAATAATAATATGAGCGCTTCTCAAATTGGACCTAAGACAAATATATTTTTTTATTTTTGAATGTCAAAATGTTATTTCATTTTGACATTAGTTTTTAGGAACCTTATTTGCTAACGGAGCTAGAATCTATAAAAAAACATGAAAAAAATTAACGGTAATGTTTTATTTTATACCGAGTACTTATAATAAAAAAACTTATAAATAAGTGTTGTCTAATTTTAATAAAATAAAATTTAATAAATTTGATGAGTCTAATTCAAATAAATTAAGCCCAAATGAATTTAAATAAACACAGAAACATGGAAAAAGATAACGGAGATGGGTTTGGACCATTTAGTCGCGAGGACTGTTGGCTGCAGGCCAAGCCCCCGATTAATTAATTTAAGACTGAGCAGAAATAAATTTTCAGAAAAAAAGGGGCGCCTCACAGGGCGGATATATGGATAGGAAATGAGCCAATAAGAAAGCCTTATAATCCCACGTGTCAGGCGGTGGACTCTCAACCGAGAGACAGAGAGAGAGAGAGAGAGAGAGAGAGAGAGAGAGAGAGAGAAAACAAAACAAAACAAAACAAAAAAGGTTTTAAAAATAAAATAGAAGTCTGGGATATATGGACTCTGGCGGCTGCAATGAAAGACCCAATAACTCTCATGCTTTTTGCAAGGCAGAGGAGCACAGCACTCATCACTATTCGCTGCTAGCCTCCCACTACTACACAGAGAGAGTAGATGGCAGGGGCTGTCCATGCAGCAGCCACTGTGCTGAGGCCACGTGTCTTCGCTGCCGGGCTCATCGGCGGCTCCGCCTCCCCTTCCCTCCCTCATCTCCGCTTCTCCCCCGCCCCGCCATTTCCGTTTTCCAACAAACCCTTTTCAGGTATTAGTGAAATGCATTATCTCTCACACACTGGCACACACATATTTTTCTAAACAAGGAACTTTATTATTATTTAGGGGGGGGGGGGGGGGAGTCTAATTAATTACTTTAGTAGCAGTTGTGCCCTTGGTCTTTGGTGTTTTCTGCCTAAATTTCAATTTTTGAAAACAAAAATGCTTTCTTTAGTTGCTTTTGAGGAAAGTGAAGCGATCCCAAGAAGCCAACACTTCACATGTTTGTTTGCATTTTTTAGAAGTGGAAGTTAGAAAAAAATCAAGAAGGCGAATCTAAAACAAACTTGTGGAGGATGGAAGAAAGGAGAGGAGAGGAAGAGGCCACAAATCATTATTGTCTGACTATTAAAATTGGCACCAATAAGTTGATTGTAGTGTTTTAATCAGGTGATGAATGCAGATTCAGATTATAAATCCTGCGCAGAAGCAGAAATGTAGATACCATTTTTTTCCCAATAACAATTGGACACATTTCAGATGTTAGTGGAAGAAGGAAATGAACTTGATTGTTTAGCGCATGAAGTTAAAGCACATGCCATTACCAACTGAGTCAACTGTAGGGACTAGGCTTGTATTGAAGAGAATGGAAGGGCAGGGGAAGGGTCCTTGCATTATCTGTTAATAATGACCCACCAACCCTAGCTTCCTCTCCATGTCTCTCAATCCTGACCAACACCCGAAGCCACTCTAGGGCTTGTGTATCATCCCTTTGTTTAAAAGTAGTGGATCGCTCAAAGTTAATATTGTAGTTGACCATTCTCAATCTCCAAGGAGTTGGGCATCTATATACGAGTTTCAGTGCTCTTAGGGGACAAATCAAGGGTTTGAACCCCACTGCCAGCACTAAAACATGCCTTTTCTTCCCCAAAGAGGTAAATAGATTTTAAAAAACTAAAACATGTAATTTAGCTAATGACAAAAGTAATGCACGAGTGCAAGTACGATCACAACTTAAATCATACTTTTATTTAACTGGTATAATGTAATAGGTATTAAAGTAAATAAATAATTAAATTAAAGTATAATATAAGCCGTTTGATCATCATTGAATAGTTATGTTTACGCTTGTACTCATTACACTTCTTTTTCCATTATAATATATGGCTGACAAAACTAAAAGGAACGCACCAAGCACAGGCATAATCGGAGCCGTTCAATCGCCTATTATATATATATATAAATAAAGGAATTATCTAAACCATATCAGAATTATACTGCAGTGACTACATTATATTTATGTATAAATATAGCCACAGCTCATTTGACAGATAATTCCTTCAACAGTGTATGTGTGTGTATATATAAATAAGATGAAAAGTCATATATTAAAAAAAAAAATGGGAAGTCATTATCCTCTACATATTTTGTAAAAACTTGGTATGCCATTTCTCACAATTAGCCTGGTCATTAAAGACTTCACCTGATTTTTTCCACTGTCGTCTGCTTGGCTGTCCCTGATTTTTTCCCCTTTCCTAGTAGAGCCTCTTAGGCTTTCCTTGCTTCAGCGTAGGGCCTCTTCCTCCGAAGAAACAACTGGTGCAGTTGACACCGACGAGCTTCTTGCAGGCCTGAAGGAGAAGGTGAGAAGCAAAGCTAAACGTAGCTGCATTGAAACACCATTCTTGTCATCCATTGCTAAGTTATATAAAGCATGCTTTCAGTCCGTGCTTTCCACTGAGCTTTACTATATATCTTGGGTGATTATTAACAGTGGGATGCGGTGGATAATAAGCCTACAGTCATTCTTTATGGCGGTGGAGCAATCATTGCAGTCTGGATTTCTACGGTTGTTGTTGGCGCCGTCAATTCTGTACCATTGGTAATGTTGTGTGGATATATTGAATTTATGTTTTTGTCATATCAGAATGGATCACTCATTCAAAGCTTATTATTAGTTATTTCCTTTGAATTTCTTTGTTTTTGGTTTGACCATTTATATCAGTGGTATCCTCTAACGTTCTTCCCCCTCATCCAACATATTCATCAGCTTCCAAAGATCATGGAGTTGGTAGGTCTCGGATACACAGCGTGGTTCGTGTACCGGTACCTACTCTTCAAGGTGAAATCTGAATTACATGATTACATCATATAAAAAAGACCAAGATTCCACACGCTACCCCCCCAAATGATTATCAAGTGGTCATCAAATTGCATGCTTTTGTCAAGTTCTAACAAATGACATTTTGCTTTCAGTCCAGCAGAAAAGAGCTGGCTGCAGACATTGCAGCACTGAAGAAGAAAGTTGCTGGAATGGAATAGACAACCCCGGTGATGGGGCTTTCCTGCCAGAGGCTAATGGATTCCTTCTTGTTCTTTGGTGCCAGAAGAAATTGGAATCCGTATTGTAGGAGAAAAATATGCAGCAATTTCGTGTAACCATTTGTTGTATAAACCGAGCTCATTGTTCAAATTATGATATAGAAACACCATATTGTAATACCTTTCCAAGAGGGTGTCAAATTAATAAGTGATCGGTGACATTAGGTCCACTAAATAGAATATAGCAAAGAATTAAGAGGGGAGTGGAGTTACAATTGATGTTTGATTTATGTCATTACTACAAGTCTACACAAATGAATAACAAATGTATCGAGAAAAGTTGATTTAAACAATAAAGACCAGCGAAAAACAGAGAGCTGATTTAAGGAAATGTATGGTATTGTTTGTTTCACCTCTGCAAGATCTTGAGCGAGCAAGGCACTGAAGGTGGCCCTGCAAGAAAAGTGACCTGCTGCTGCAGAGATGGGATAATTTGATTTGCTTGCTTTAACTCTAGGCCTTGCTTCTCCAACAGTTGTTGGAGCTGAACATTCCTTTCCTCCGGGAACAACACGCCACTCTTTAGTCCCTTCGCTTCAGCCTCGAAGCACAAGTCCTTCTACCTATCAGTATCACATCGGAATAAGCCATCTCAGACCAATTATTAAGAGAGCACGACTGTTATCATCACCACCAATCAAATCGAAATCCAGGGAAAAAAAAGGCAAGACATGCTTCCTTGTTTTACTCCTCCAACATCAAATTTACCTCAGCAACCTTGGCCTCGTACTCCACATTCTGATCATCCAGCTCGATCCCTATAGAGTTTCTCGTGCTCCCCTTCCCAATTCCCCTCCGTCAGCACCCCCCTTCCTCTCTGGCTTCTTCAAATCAGTACTCAGTAGAGGCACCCCCTCGGACTTCGCCCTCCACCGCATCTCCAACAGCTCCCGTTCTAGGATTGCTGTCTGTCGGCTGTCGGATGTCGGATGTCGGCGTGGTGAACCACCCACCGTTGGGATGGTGACACGTCAGCTAGTTGCTACATCCTATTCCAAACCAGGTCGTTTTGGCGAATCCGATGGCCTTAACTTCTCTCTCTCTCTCTCTCACTTCGCTTCGCGTCGCCCTCCGCGATCTGCTCCGTTACCCACCTTGGCTAGTTGGCTTCCCTCCACCGTGACATACGCCGCCGGTAAATCTCGTTTTAGGTTTCATGCTGCTTGTCTTCTTTTCCGCGCTCTCAGGCATTATAAGTGAATGTTTTTTTTTTTTGTTCACCGAATGTTTTTTTAGGGCTGACGACATCGGTGCGATGTTAAACCCTTAAAACCCTTAAAGATTTCAACTGCAAATGTCCATCCAGTTCGCGCCGTCGAAGAAGATGATCCGAACAATCGCTTCCGGATTCGCGGCATCGAAGCCCTTGCCGTCGTCGCTGGAGACGTTGAGCCACCGATTCCTGCAACGGTGCTCCGTGAGCGGAACCCCCAAGGGCAAGGGGAAGGCCGGTGGGACCCCACTGAAGAAATCAAAGATGACCAACAAGAAATCCGCCTCGAAGGCTGCCGAAAAAACCGCTGTGCCTCGGGCCGAGAGCGAGCTGAGTAAGATCGTCGATGAGTGCCTGAACGCCCCGGCCCCTCTCAGGCACTTGACCGCCAAGCAACGGGCGCGCGAGGACGAGCGTGCCAAGCTGGGGCTCTTCAGCGAGGAAACCCTGCGCGAACAGAAAATGTTGAAGAAGAAGGCAGGCGAAAAAAGTGGCGGCAAAGACGAGGAGGATGCTCGGGAGCCCATGGGGGGCCCTCCTGGGTTGGACTTCATTTCGCTGGGTTTGGTGGATGCCGATAAGATACCCAAGTATGAGCTCACCGCGGAGGATGGCAAGCTGCTGGCCAAGGAGTACAGCCGGGTTCTCATGAGGAAGTTGAGACGGAGGCAGGCGGCAGAGTCCACCCTCGTGAAGCTGAAGAAGGCGGCCATCGAGGCACTTCCGGAGCATTTGAAGGCAGCTGCATTGGTCCCGGACATGACACTACCCCCCCCAAACCATGGCATCGCCACCTTGACGCCACCCATTGAAGGCTACCTTGAGAAGATGAATGAGGAGGCTGCCAGGCAGCAAGCTTCAAGGCAGAAACGAAGATGATTGAACTTTGGAGGTTGGTGAATTACCTTCTCATGGGTGATAAAAATGGTTTACAAGGCAGTGTGTAGGGGTTAGTTCATTAAGTTGTTTGAAATTTCGTTGCTTCCTTCCTTAATTCGCTCGGCTCTTTAAATTTGCGTAGGACTTGTTTCACATTCAACAGATATGGTCACAAACCCTCAGGAAATATGCAATGGATAAGTGGAAATTTGAGTTCTATGTTTGTTTACTATGGTAATGTAATTTAGAAAGTTCTAAGTAGCCTTTACATAAGTGAATAAAGATCTGTGTTGTGCTTGCTTAATGATAAAATTGTTGAATACTTAAAGCTAGCAAGTCCTGTGGTTTGTATTCTGTTCTATTTTAAAGGCTGTATGGAATGAGTATGAATCTGCAAGTCATGACATCTCTCATGCTGTATTGCATTCTTAATTAGGGTGTTTTTCAGGAAATTTTTTTGAATATTCGATGTTAATAAGTCCTCTGGTTTTGACTACCTGCTGTTTAGTTAACTAATGAAATACAGCATGGTGCAGTTGGACTATGAGATGAAGGATTAGCATTAAACGATTCTATTGCATCATATTGCTGTGTTAATTGATTTTATGGAAAAGTACCAACCATTTATGCTTGGCAAGTCTTGTGGTGAAAATAAGTTGAGGGGATGAGAAATGGTTGCTGAACATGAAGTGTATTTAAAATCGCTAGTTAGGCATCTTATATGTTTCAATGCACCCTTGATTTAGTGGCTTGTGTTTGTTTTTCATTTTTCTTTATTGTGATTAGATTGCTTATATGCCCTTGATTCTTGACAATGTTGTCACAAGCGCTAGGCACAAAGGATAACTTGTTGATTTAAGTGCAAAGTGCAAAAAAAGCGCTCACTTCAGTGAAGCAAAACTTATGCTATAGAAGAAATATATTTATTATTCATAAATCATAATACATCAAATAAAATATCTACAAATCATCCTTATTACAACTATTATCATATATATCTATTCACATATATGCTTCTTAAGTTAACTCATTATTTTGTAGAGGTTTTAGATGATGCTACTTAATAAACACGTGCAAACATAAATTCAGTTTTGAGTTTGCATTTAAAAAATATATTTTGGTTGTAGATCACATTGGAGATACATAGAAAAGAAATTCATATTGCACCATGCATACAAACAAATAACTGTCCCCTTTTATATTAGTACTATAGGAGCAATTTAAGCAACTAGCAGTACCTGTTCCTAAACTTGTTCCATCCTACTGTGCGACCTTAAAATTTCTGAGGAGGTTCTTCGATGTTTGTCTGGTTCAGAAACACACGGTTGAAAAGGCTGTTGGCACTTGGCAGCTGACTTTCATAAAAACTGTGAGTGAAATTTTTGAGCTAGAAAGACAGCGTCCTTCCCTCTCTGTTTTAGGATCTCACACTCATGCACACTCTTCTATAATGTTGTAAATAGAACCTCCGCTCCAAATAAAATCTATTTTGCCTCACTGGGATGAGGCTGCCACTTTATCCTGATCATTTCTTGCTGGATTGATGTTTACTTTTTTTCATAAAATACATAGCGTAAAATATTTCTAAAAGAAGTTTTTGTTTATTTCATTTTCGGACCTGTTGCATCATAACTTTATTTGCCTCGATTTGCTTTTCAATTTTAGGAAATCCTTTAAAATCTAGCACCCTTGTTAACTACTGCTTTCAGAATTCAAAAGCTTATTAGGCTGAAGGCCATGGACCCAAATGTAACAAAGCTTGGGTTGCATGGTGCAAAAACTAATCGGCGGCTCTTTCCTTCTAGCGAAACACATGTATGTTGTCACCCTTTTATTCTGCGGACACACATTGTTCTCTGGTACCAGGTTGGAACTTATCTGCTTCTTGCATGGGCTCAAGGCGTACTGGAACAATAAGGATTTGATCTGATCTGAATTCTTTCTAAATTGTAGCATTTCTATCCCCTTGAGAGGCAGTATTTCTTCACGTTTCTTTTACCACTCAACCAGATGTATTTTAAGGGATATTTGTAATATTTGAGATCCAAAAAAATCTACAACTTGTATTTGACTCATTCTGGTCTCTCTGGTGCAGGTGCTTCCTATAGATGGATCTGAAGTGTCCAAGTTGTTCCGGTGATGACAGTCTACAAATGCTTCAGTAAGCAGCTAAAGCCCGCGGCAGGGATTGATTTTGTACCCAACTCTTATTTCTGTACGGCTTTGCCCCGGCCTTTTTATTTATTTATTTATTATTATTATTAAAAGAAGATGGAGTTAAAGGAAGACATATAACAGGACATGTTTTACTTGGATCTTCATTGCCTCTGCTATGCTGCCATTGTTTGTCTGAAAGAATGCTGCTGTGAAGTTTTTCATTTTCCTTATGAGCATTATCATCCGTGTTTGGAGGACTTAACGTTAGTTGCTTACTTGGATCCATGTTTCACGTTAGTTGCTTATTTTTAGTACGAAAATACAACATGCAAAAGGCTATGTGCGTGTGATGGTAGCAAAGAAGTAAATGGACCTGAGTTCAATGGCTCCAATAAACTTAACTTATCAGTGTAAGTGAAAATGTCTGGAAATATGGTTAGTGATCGTTTGAGTCAGCCATCAGCCTTCCAAAAAGAATCTCAATAATAATAATAATAATAATAATAATAATAATAATAATAAGACATACTTGGCCATCTCCACTACAAACAGCAGTCAGCAAGAAATTACAGTGTCGATCATCATTCATCCACAAGGGCAAACCCAGATTTCTATACCGGAAGAAGAAGAAGAATAGCGCCGCGTCAGCACTGATCGCTGCTATATCAGCCGCCGCCACCCTCGTTGTGGTTATCTTTATCTTTGCCAGAGCGTACTTGATCTGGAGAATCAGGAACACAGACGTGATTGAAGCAGTGGCTGAGAGAGTTGTTGTCGGGCGTCTTCGGCACCGGAACCTCGTACAGCTACTGGGATGGCGTCGGCACCGTGGGGATCTGTTTCTGCTTCACAATTTCATGCCCGACAGAAGCTTAGACAAGTTCTTGTTTCGACGAGGCACAGGTGGTCCTAAGTTGAGGGCAGAATTTGGAAAACTATCTTGTGTTGGTATCAAATTCTGGTGCATGACGCTGCATGCAGCGTCCCGTAAGAGGTCAGGAGTCTCTACCACTACCAAAGGTATTGCATCGGGCAATACTACATATCCTGGCTGTCCATTCTAGCATTCGCCTCTCCCTCGTTCTACTTGGTCGACAATCATCGGTCTCCAAATCGTTTGCCTGTCCCTTCTCGTCTCTCAGTCCCACATTGTGGTGGGTTTGAGCTGATTGAATTGTCGATTGAGTTAGAGTTAGAGAGAGTGATTGGCATGGATGCTGCCGAGCAAGATCGAGCAAGCTAACCAGATGATGCCACCAACAGACCCTAAGGTTTTACATTGAAGCCCTCATGGTGAAATCTAACATGGCAACGGAGCAGGCTCGGATGTCCAATTCGAATTTGATTTGAAATTTTATACTTTGCCCTGAATCTGCATTTGGACACTTCAGGTCAAATTGGTTTGTGACGAGTTAGTATTTTTAAAGTTAATTTTACTTTAACATATCAAGTGAGGACTGACCGGATAAAATTCGAATCTAACCCAATGGCATGTCGAGACGAAACAAATTAAACCCAAGCAGCCCAAATTGGGCTCGGGTCGAATCAAGGCGGGACAAAATTGCCACATAGAAGATTGCCATTCCGTAATTGAACCACTTGCTACCTCAAACTCCAGGGGTGAAAATTGATAAAAATAAAGAAAATTAACAAGCGGCATAACTTTACTAGGTTTATATTATATTGTGTTTCCATTGAGTTTGTGTTTGTATTAATTGATTAGAGTTTTTGGAATTGATTGTTTATACCAAAATTGCATTTCATGTCTAGCTGCAATAACTAATACTATTAGGTACTGAGCATGGAGATGGTTGATAGAAAAAATTATACTGTCTTTTTTTTTTTTAATGACAAGGTATTCAGGGCCAGTTTTCGCACCCCATAACTGTACAGGCGAACAGTTTAGTGTCACACCAAAACTGGTTCCTGGTCACCCATGTAAGTTCAGGGAAAATGAAATCGAACGCAAAACCTCTCACAGGCCATGAAATGCTCCTTAACAACTATGTCCCCGGAGTCAAATTACATTGCGTTTTACAGGTAAGAGGAGTAAGGAATAGAAAGTCTAAATAATAATTAAAGTCTAAGAACCATAAGTCTAATTACAGACTTAATGATATAAGAAACATAGTAATCATGTTTTGTAAGTTGATAGAAATTTGAACGTAGTGTAAAAAAAAAAAAAAAAACTCTTGTTGAATATGCTTTAAAAAAACCTTGAGGATAGAAATTATGTGAATATGCTGGGAAAAAAAGGCCCATGTAATTTTGTAAGCACATGCGAGATGTTTCTCATTCGTTGCTTTTAGTAAATTAACCTTATCTTAGGGGCTACGTGGTCGTGTTTGTTTGGTGACTGATTAGGTATCGTAGTTGTTGCTCAGCGGCTGCTTATGGCAGCAACTATCTCTTAATTCTTAAGGTGGGGCATGATTCTTTGGTGCAGCGCTGTCTATTGTGGAAGCCAGTCACGGCAAGTATTCTTAATGTATTAGCCAAGAATATGCACCCCATAGAGAAATAGAAGCATTTTAGAAGGAAAATGCAAAACCAGAAATAGAAGCATTTTAGAAATAGTATCGTGTTCCCACTATCAGAAATCCAATGTAAATTGTATAATTCAGAAGTTACATTTATTAAATTTTGTTCCCCAAATTCATTTTTCATTGTCCTCCTACATTCAATGTATCTATGACACTTGATTGGAAAAAATCTATATTAGCAAAACTATTTTACAGATTCTATTGTACTTAATCCACAAAGTAATACCATTTCTGGTCATTAAAAACAGCTTCCCACTTTGCATTTTATTAATCTAACATACAAGAAAGAATGACAAAAAAAAAAAAAAAACTAAGGTTAGCACGTCCAACTGCAAATCTAATGCTACTTATCAATTTTACGCACATTGAGGTGACCGCAAGAACGGCAGGGAGTAAAAAGAGGGTGATTAATTTGTTGTTTCGGGTCCATCCACAGCTCGATTGTCCCGAAGATAAGGTTGGCTGCCATGCTTATCGGTGATTAATTGGCAGCAATTTTAAAGAAGGGAACGTAAATGTAAATTTGAGGCAGAGACAAGAAGAGAGCTTTAAAAAAACATTTTCCAACCTCCAAACAAAATAACACACGTTGTCCCAGACAATGCATCTCGACATTTTACTACAGCCAAGAACAAAAGGTAAAGGTTAGAGGCTAGTAGCTGTTAATTAGAAGAAAGCTTCAAGGAGGAAGCGTTAGCGCCGGATGGTAAGCTCGGCCCGAAGATGGAGAATGCCATTTATAAAGTATGGGCTGTCCTCTGCAGTGAATGAAGTCCACGGTATGCCAAACAAATTTCTGTAGCCAACTGCCTTCCCTCCTGTAAAAGTGTAGTTGCCTTTGTATTTGCTGCTATACTCTTCCGTTGGCTTCGACCTCGCTGCAAACTCATAGTCCACTGCAAAACTTACGGAACCCTTCTCCTGCATCCCAAGAAACAGCCCAAAACAATGGAAAGAACTCTGCTGGTCCATGTTGCAATGTGCAGAGAGGAAGAACCCTTGTCCCCCCCAGATGGAATGCTTGGGAATACACGCGACCAGTAGGGAACAACTTTAAACACTCATCTCGCTTCAAATCCAAGTACACCACGCATTGTTGCCGGGGAAGCTCAAACTCCACCACCTTCACCGGACGATACTTGTAGGCCCGTTCAACAAAGCGTCGATTTGTGGCATCTGGGTCTTCAGCAGCCATCATCCGCTGTCTATGGGGTGCTTCAGCCTTGAAGAAGAGTGCCTCCAGGACGACTTTGGATGCAAGCTCATGGTCAAAGTCATTACAGGTTAGAACTTTCTTAAGCTTGCGGCATGTCATGTAGGGGAAGCGAATGAAGCGAGCAAGACGCGAACCAATGATTTCCCTGCGTTCTTCAATTTTCGGGTACTGCGCCCTAGCCCACTTGAGCACGAAGTCATAAACAGCATCCTCCGAAGCAATCTGCAGGTCATCACTGGACATAACTGCTTCAATTCCAGCCAGGGTCAATCCCATCACCTCCTCTTGGAATCTGGCCAAAAATTGAAAGCCTAAGATGACTTAAAAAGTAAAACCTAATAAATAATAGCACCCATCAAAATATAACGAGTAAAACCATTTGGCATTATCACGGCCTTGTAAAAATAGCATTATTGATAAAACAACGGAAATAAACAAAATGAACACAATGCATACTTTGATGCTTTGAGAATATGCACCTTCGCTAGTAACTAAAATGACGTTCTAGTGTTCAATAATGTTAGAATTAAAATAAAACCAAAACATGAAATTATGAAAACGACATCATTTTAGTTGGTGTCAGAAATAAATACATTGCCAGACAACATATATGCTATTCTGGGTGAGATGGCTTCATAAACCAACCACACCCATGCAACATTCATCCACAAACCAGGCTAATAGGGTAGTATCCAGCATTGAAAGTACAAGTGCTCATGAAGCACTTATGCTGAAAATTTAAGTGATATATGCCAAAATCAAACCATCACAGGTTCAACTCTCAAAAGCTGACCAAATGTAGCCCAGCTTCTTCCCTTGTAAGGGTGGGATGTATCCTGAGGGAAATATCAGAATGAGTGCATGGAATCTATCTGAATATCAACATATGTATCTTGAAATATTCAAAATCCATAATATTTAAATAGTAGAAATATTGATATGTGATAGATGATAGCTTACTTTGTCACATCCTTGTAACGAGAAGCAAGGTATTGCTTTGCTGCATCTGTCAAAGGCTGAACTGCTTCAGCCATTAATACACTGGAAGGAAGATCGAGATATAACAGTGCAGACTCAGGCGTCATTGGCAGGTTCCGCAAAAGTCGGCTGCAATATCTCATGCAGGAAGCAACTTCAAACTTGTCAGCAGCCATTAGCACATCTAGCAAAGCAGGAGCTGTAGTGGTTGACAAGGTATTGCTATACATAAAATTCAGTAGCTCCATTAAAGCAGCTTCCTCTGTTCCAGGATTGAAAATATAATGTTATGACCAATATGAGCTTTTCAACTAATTGCTAGCTTTTCTTCAAATTGACTAAGTGTTTTAGAGTACGTGCAAGAATTTTCTCCAAAGTTGATTTATAAACAGAATCAGTACAAATAAAATACCATATTTCTACTAGCTAATATACCTGACAAGCATTAACATTTAATTTAAGGACTTTCAACAAGAAAAAACGAAGGAGAGTAGCATACCAGAGGCATTGATGTGAAGAGTTACATGTCGTTGTTCAGACTCTCTCATTCCATTTGAGAATAGCTATTTATATTCAAGTCAGAAAACAAAATTTTAATAGTAATCTTAAAGTGACTTAGTAAAAAAATATAAAAATAGGATAATAAAGGCTACTATGCCAGCTGTACCTTATAGAAAAATGGGCTTTTAGCTGCTAAGATAGGGGAGCTAATGTGCAATGTTTCAACCCTCAGCACAGTATCCATGCTACAGTTAGAATCATTGCTGTTTGCAGCCTCATCACCTGTTAGAGGGAAAAAAGAATAAATTTCAATCCTGCATAAATGACCAGATAAGATAGAAACAGTAGGATTTCAAGGGAAAATGTAATCTCAATCCCATTAAGACAAAAAAAAAACTTCTATGCAACATAGACGTCATATTAGAGAAGAGCTGCATTAACTAATCTTAATGATTATGGTCTTCACTTAGCATGCTATTAAAAATTAATAGAGCAAGCAAATTAATATTACAAAAGGATAAAAAATTTGTCGAACAAAAGGCTTTACAATAAAATAAAATAAACATGGAAGAGTAAACACACCTGATGTTTCTTCGATCATGGCAACTGCTTCCTCATCTTGATTATCACAGCCAATCCCATCATCAATATCAGGTAGACAATTCAGCACTTGCTCCTCTGGCCCTAAAGTGAGATCAATAACTAAAAATAAAAAAAGGATAACGTCAAATGGAAAAGTGCAGGAGTGAGTATAACCATGAAAATATCAAGAGTAAAAATGGCAAATCCGGTGCAAGAAAAACCCGCAAGAAGCGGAGGAGTCGGGTCATAGTGGCCAATATGGATCTAGAACCCATAACTTCCAAGTCACAAGGCAGTAACTCTATCGTTACACCAAGATATGGCCTTACTCGTGAAAATTGCTAACAGGAAAAAACTAAAAGTGCTAAAGAAAGCCAAGTAAAAATGAGCAAAACATATGAAAGATGAGGATTTTGACGTGTGTGTGTATCTATTAAGATAGTAACAGCCCGCTGAAGAATTTTACTTTAGCACTAGATGCACAAAATCAGGTATAGGTCCCATAAGTGTAAAATTGACAGCATCTAACATTGGCAACATAAAAAAAAAAAAACAGAAATAGGGAAGAAAATGGGGTAAACAAATAAATAAATGGAGCAGGAAGATCCTTAGTCCCTTCATACAAAAACAGGCAGGGGGTGCAAAGATATAACAGGTAACTTCCGGAAGCAAAGAGGTCCCATCCTTGCACAAGGAATGATGACATGCGCAGGTCCATTGTAAACTCTCGGGGAAAGAGAAAATGGCACAATCCCATATTCTGAGTATCATGAATGATTTATCTGATCCACCAAGAAAAAACAACAAGATTGAGAAAGGGGAATGAAAAGAAAGAAGCAGAAAAGATTCTGGTTTCCACCCTCAATTATCATCTCTCAAAAGCCTTTGAAAATAGTTGTAGATATGGGTAACTCTTGATGCAACAGCTTTACCAACAAGAACAGCTTCCAAATTTATAATAGCAGTCCAGGCTCCTGAAACATCATGCTCCCAATTCCTTGCCAAAAAGGTTCAAAAAGCAAAAGTAGCAAATACCCAAATCAAGATTCAAGTTTAATCACTCCCCTGTGAGGCTTTGAGCAACAACACGTCACCTGATTAATGAACTGCTTGAGATGGCCAGTGATTTTTTCCCAGATGCCTTCGGCATTAAATCCATTATTGCCTAGGTGCCGTTCGACATATGGGCAGATTTAATCCCGCCAGAATACAGAGCCCATAAGTCCATATCAACAATAAGACTTGATGATAGGCAAAATTTCTCAACAGATGAACAAAAATTATCTTAAATCTGGCACCCATGCATCCAACATTCACTGCAAAGTAAGCCAGATTGTGAAAAGCTGAATATCCATGCCACAAGCTACTCTTGTTATCCTCACACTTGATGTGGTCCACGCATGAACTTACAATGCAAAGGTTAAACAATTTTACTGAAATTCTTAACTTTAATAATTACTAAGAATCTGCATCCAAGCTTGAGGTGATCATATACCTCTAGGTGAAGGGTGCTTGAGGTGGAATTTTTCTAACTACCCTACTCCATAAAAGTTCAGCAGGATGGTCAATGAGTGAATACATAATAAATTAATTAACGGCACTCTGATGGAATACCTAATTTTACAAATTAGTATGCCAACGAAATTAACACGTGTTGATGTACACAATCGTCCGTTTCTTTAACAATTCTATTCAGTTTTTGTAAAATAAAAAGACTTCAAAAAATTCTAACATCAACATGTATCAGTGTTAATTTCAACCTATACCCACTCCCTCCCTTGCTGTAAACGTCAACTCATAGAATGATAGAAAACACACCCATATGTAAGGTTGCCCAATTAAAGTCTGGAATCAGAGGGCATGCATGCCCCCACTCTAATATTTAAGCCACTGGTAATCACTATAAATTGATGTATTGATTTTTATTTTGTTTTGTTTCTCCGTAAAGAGCCAACCTATTTAAAGGAACTCCATTCAGGGGGAAAAGAAAAAAAACATAAAACTAAAAAAAAAAGAAGAAGACAAAAACCCAATCATTCCCTATTTTGTCAGAAGCCAAACATCATTGGACCGAGTGGATTGAAAACCCTAACCCATTCATCAATCCCACAACACATGTATATATACTATAGGCACAAGAACTAACCATTGTCTTTTTTTGATGTCTTCCCTCCTGCGCTTGCGATGGCGAGCCCAATCGGCGATACTGGAGCAGCGCTCGCAGTCGGGCCTTGGGTCGGGTAGTCCGGCGACGATCTCGATCCTTAACAGACGGTCGGAGAAATTGCTGTCGTTGAAGGCGAATCCGAAGTCGCCGTCAGAGGGCCGCACCGGGGAGAGTTCCGGGTCCATCATCGGCGTCCTCGGGTCGAACAGATCCATGCCCGAACCTCTCATTTTGCGTGCGGATCGAATCAATCGAATGAAATCAAATCCAAAATCGAAGAACCCCAATTACGGGTCTTGTCTGTTCTGGTCGGACTATGCTGGCGCAAGAAGAGAGAGAGAGAGCGAGAGGGATGGGGAGGGGACGAGGAAGCGTAATGTTTGGGAAACTAGTACGAGGCAAACTAAAAGGCCAATGGCTCCTCGTCCTCTGATCTGACTCTGATGATGTTGGTGTTTTGTTTATGTTAGTTTATTTATTATTATCAGCATTATTATTTTTAGGTAAGAGCACTTATAATTTATTTTTATTTATTTTAAAAAAATCATAAAATCTTTCACTCAATAAAAATATTATATTTAATTTTTTTATAAAAATTTCACTAAATTTTTATAATTTTTAATTTCTCTTCATATTAAATTATAAAAAATTATCATAATGATACAGAGCAATTAAAAAATCTATTATAGTTTATATCTTATAATAAATATAAATATAATTTTTCAATAATTATTTTTAAATAAATATATTAAAATAATATATTTCATATATAAATATAATATTCAAAATATTATTCGATAATTTTATTTTTATAATTTTAAGTGGTATTAACAATTAGTGTATGTTAATAATTTTAGTGGGTGTAAATATTTCTTTCCTTATTATTATTATTATTACTATTACTATTACGGTGGTGGTGGGCGTTTGCATGACTTTGATTCTTTGTAGGGCATTAAATTAAATTAACAATCTAAGCTTAAATTCTTGGTTCAGGTATTGTATAATTTCAATGTAACGCCATTGCTATTTAATTGCCGCTTGACAGATTAAATAAATACATTCAGGCTTTCATTCCATTTTTGGCCCTAAATGCACGGCCAATTGCATATGACTTATGACATTGACACGGAGGTCAGTTTCAAAATTTAAACAGGCCAGGCTAATTAATATTCTACAGTGCACTGACAATTTTTGTGGGTAAAATTTTCAAGTTCAGAAAACATATGTGAAGCAATTGCTATACATTCACAGGCACTTGTTAGTGAATGGCCATTTTTATAATGTAACAATTATTCCAATGATATTAGTTCTTTTTTTTTTGTCCTTTTATAGGTGATATTATCGGGTTCTGCGCGTCATGAGAGGAAGATAAAAAACAATAACAAAGATTAATCTTGTTGGTGAAAGAGAATAAAGAGTGGCTCAGGATTTTTGCATAAACTTTGAAGAACAAAGTTTCGTTTTGCCATCACCATTCACCATGAGAAGTGGTTCTAAAGTCTAATTGATACCCTGTGTTTGTGTTGCCAAATCAACTGATCATATCATCAACCATATATGTAGTATATGTTATTCTGCTTGTGCCAAATGTTCCAACTTTTTGAAGCACGTTGAAACTTAATTACCAGAAAAGAAGAATCACCCTTTCAAGCATATCAAAAGGGTAGCAAATATGAAAAATACGAAACTACTCTAATTCTAAAAGATATCATAAATTACACTAACATGTTAACCACTAATCTTGAAATTAATGATTGAAGTGATGATAAGTAAGCCTCCAACTCTCACCATAGATAATGAACTAACCATCCCTCGTTATATGATTTTTAAGCAGCATAACCATCAATTTCAAAATAGCCTAGGGTATTGTCAGGATCTAACTCATTATGTACTATAATTATCTGAGTGATTGGCCAGTTTAGGCTATTAGACACACATTAATTGATATTTGGCCACTTCTATAATTTGAAGCTCAATAAAAACATATAATTGGGGGAAGCTCACACAAGAATCTCAATAAGAATGTCATGCCTCTGGGTGATACTATCACATATTTTGATACAATTAGCATGGCATAAGCATATTGAATATCAAGATATAAAATTGGCAAACAAGAAGAAACAACTAAGAACATCATTGAACCATGATTTTTTTTATAGGAAGAAAGGGAGAGCAAGCATGCTATCCCATTATTAGTACAAATTCTTTGGAGTTTGGCAGTTGTAATTAACAATGGAAGCCTTTCATAGGATAACAATCTCACTAGATCTAAATGAAGTGGTAGGGTAAATGATGACGGATCAAATTATCTTGAAATGTGCATTAGATTTATAATAAGTTTTAGACTAATATTTTAATTAAATCAATGCACTTTAATATTATTTTCCATACTTTCAATAGTTATTTTTAATAATTTTTTTTAGAAATAATAGCAAATTGTGGCGATGAATTTGTGTTTTTGATATATATTCTCTTTCTTTAAAGGAAAAAATGTTAATTACGTAGTTGATCACAAGACTTATATGGTACACTTGAAATCAGGGAGGATTTTTTGTAAAAGGGGGAGTCCATAAGTTCATCTACAAATACAAGGATGGCAAGAGGGGATCAAGAGCTTTTCCTGTAGAGGATGAGATAGCGAACTAGTAGAGCATATAGATGCAAGGCTGATTAAAGAGAGACGACTTCCCTAGAGTGGAAGAATCCATTCTTATTCTTTTTCAAGTATAACAAACAAACAGTTTGTGTTGTATTTTAATAATATCATTAGCCAAGTTATTTGTTATGTCTTCTTGTTATATTATTTTTGGTGATGATAGTTTTTTAGTATAGAAAGAAAGGATTTAATTAGAAGGATTTCTGATTCTCACCTGATCAACCATACAAATGATAGATGAGAATTCCATATATTGTGACCATAAAATGAAGCAATACAATTGTGATAAAAATAAAGGCTATATATAGAAAAAGATTATGTTTCAAAAATCAAAATGAAGATTGCTAAACTAGGAAATAAGGAGTCTACTTATTGTAATATGAGTTTGAATTGTACTTGATATCCTGTTTATATATTTCTACACACAATCTAGTAACACACTTCTATATATGCTTCTGCCTTCTCTTAAGGTCACATGCCGCACAATTTCCTGTTTCAAGAGTGCAAATATATGTTCCTACATCAACAGGCACAACATCAGTTGGGTCTTCATGTTGCCGGAAAATCCACATCAGAATATTATTGGAACTAACTTGGCACTCCAGAATGAATTTTATTAAACATTTTTCCTTGTCCAACCACTGCACACTTTCTAATACGTCAAGAGTAGCAAACCTGTAGAATATCTAATAAAAAAAACATTTGAAATTAAAAATGAGAGAAGGCCCTGTCTATCAAGGGGGATATAGGTGACAAAAAAAATTAAAAAATAATAAATATAATAAATAAAAAATAAATATATCAACATTAAAAAATAAATATATCAACATTTTAAAGTCAATTTTTTTTGTTTAAAGCGTGTATTAAATTTGCATGACAAAAATCATAATTTGTTTCATAAAATTAAATTTGTTCTTTGATATGAAATTTACATAATACAATTTTAGTAAAAAGTTATTATCAGTTACCACATACATTTTACTATAGGTGAATTTGATGTATCATATAACAATGGATAATTAACTAATAATACTAACACCTAATTGTTTTATCTGCTAAGCAATATAACACAAGTTTGTTTTTCTTGCAATGATTTCATATTCTACTATCTTTATTACTAAAAGTGAGTCTTGGGCCACCATGGCATTTCTTGTTTGATTAGTTAAAATTAAAATTGTTCTTTGATATGAAATTTACACAATACAATTTTAATAAAAAGTGATTATCAGTTACCACATACATTTTACTATAGGTGAATTTGATATATCATTTGATAATGGATAATTAACTAGTAATACTATCACCTAACTGTTTTATCTGCTAAGCAATAACACAAGTTTGTTTTTCTTGCAGTGATTTCATATTCTACTAAATTTATTACTAAAAGTGAGTCTTGGGCCACTGTAGCATTTCTTGTTTGTTTAGGGTTGTTTATTATGAGTAACAAATTATGTGAAATTTATTCTATTATGGATAATTCTATTTGATTAAGGTCCTGCAATTGATTCCATTTAATTAGAAATATGTCACACCAAATGAGGCTTAAAAGTTAAATAAAGCATGAGCACCTTAATTCTTATTTAAAGATTTCATTTAATTACCACATTTCCTAAAATTACCACTTTTCCTAAAATAATAACTTTTCGTTTATAGTTTTAATAACTTTTCCTAAAATAATGTTTATAATAATCACAACAAATTATCTTTAGTCATTAAATTTTTGTATAAATCATTCAAGCATACAAATGTTTAAATAAATAAATAAATGAAAGAAACACCATATATAAACAACATCCTTAAATAATTTATATATTATTCGATTGTATTCATGTACACATGCCATTCATGAACACTAAATTATGTGTATCTTAATAGACTAGAATTTTCTTAAATTTGAAATAAATCGGCATAAAATGGGTATGAATAGCAATGATTTGGACATGAAAAAATTGTAATATTAATAAATTACACTGAAAGGCTATATTGGAGAAAAACTGGGAGAAACATTAATGTTAAGAATATCACTTCATCTCCCAATCCTGTAAAGAACAAAAAGGCTATATATTATTATATTGGTGAATAATTGGAAAAGAGCATTAATGTTGGGGTTCCCTTAATCCCTATCCCGAAAAGAACCACGGGCAATGATGGATTCATTGACTAGCGTCCATGGAATCACCCTCACAAAATATCTCAAATATTATAAACCCCACAATTATCCTAAAACACTCATTAGTGACACATACAACAATCAAAGATTTCATATGTATATGGAAAAGAAAATTATAAATATTATAATTATATATATATATTAGCCCATCCCAACAAAAAGGGATGCTACTTTAAATCTTTAGGATGCCATGATGTGTAAAAAAATATATAGCATAGGAATTGGAAAAAAATCAATTTTAAAGCTCCCTTCACTCCAATATAAAAACGATTAAGGTATCAATGTCTCCTAGGTCATGCTCACCCTTAGCCTGCACACCTTGATTCTATATTGCGCAGCCAAAGGCATTCATGAACTAGCAGCCATGAAACACCCTCGTATCCTTTGGATCTTGAAGTGCAGAGAGCTCTAACATTAGAGTTGGAACGAAACACAAACGATACTGTCACTCACATAAGTTATGTTTATGCATATTTATATATGTTCGCGTTTACAAAAGGATAGAGGACCCTTTATATAGGACGGGGGATGTGTGGTCTGGATATAATATTTTATATATATATATATATATATATACGCATGCACATCTCACGCGGTTTGAAAGCTGTCCGTAATAAATTTTGTATAATATCTGAGATTTGATTTTAATCTCTTGTTTTTCTGTCTAAACTTAGAAAAAAAAAGTAGTAAATTGCCTGCCAGCTATATTTAAAAAAAAACGTTCTTCTACCTACGGCATTGATTTTAGGGGTAGCGATTTTATCCAGTCAAGCTTTGATTCGGGCCATTTCAATTCAATTTGTCCTATCCTTACTGGTCATCGGCTTGGATTAAGATCTTGTTTGATCCATTTTGATCCAATATTTTTAAATAAAATTAAACTAAATTTTTTTGTCTAGATCGGATCCGACTTGAAGTGCCTAAACTGACGGTTCGAATCGGGTTTGAAATATTTTAGAAAATTTTAGATCAGGCAGTCCGACCCGACCCGCTATTATGTATGATTTGAATTCTCTAGAGTTAATGTGAACTGTTCATTTTATAGGATGATTAACACTGAATTTGTGGTTGAAAAAAGTTAATTAATTTTTTATTTTCTTATTCAATCTTGAACTATACAAAACACTTATAAGAAAGAATTTGTTTGTCTTTTAAATAAGGTAGAAGGGTTAGACAAAAATAAATAAAATAACTCGCTTAAAGTCAACATAATATAAGTAGTTGTTTGATGCATTTTATTATCTCAACTACCTCCTATTGAATTTTTCCCTTTGCTTGGCAAAGGGTAAAAAAAGGTGGATGGATTTGGGGTGAAAAATATATGAAAAGAAAATATATAGAAAAAAAGATATGAAAAATTTGATTGGTTGGTTGGGGTGGAAAAAAGATGAAAAAAGTAAATTTGATAATTTTGTTGGGAGTAGAAAAAAAGAATAAAAAATATAACTAATTTGTGAAATATCAATGTAACCTTATTTGTGCTAAATCATATAAAAATTATTGAAGGACAAATTAGACAAATTATGGCTATTGTAGATTTTTCATGTTTTTTTCCTAACAAATTACTATGGATTATTATTCACGCCGTTCAAGAGCTATTTTCTTTGACCTCACCAGTTTTTCCTATAAACTAAATACTAGAAATTTACATTTCTATCTTTTTTTCCATAGGAAATCTAGTTTTCCATACGTGCCAAGCAAACCTTCGTATTTATAATCTAATTAAGTTATCAAAAAACTCTAACCTTTGAATCTCATGTATGTATGGGTTTTTCTACATGTAATATTGGACTTTATTTATGCAAAACACAGTAAATAATAGAAGTAAAAAGAGACAAACACAAGAATTTATATTGGATTAATCGTTGTCCTTTCTGTCCACATTTTACTTCCTTGAATAATCGGTTGAAGTATAATATATGGAGCAAATTATAGGTTTTAATTCAAACTTTTGAATTCATAATTGGGAAGTAATAGTATCATTTTTAAGCTTTTGCACTATAGGTGGTTCAATAATAACACTTGCAGACATGGCAAGTTTTGGGTTTTGTAGTGATAGCTCTAACTCTTTGAAGAATTCATAAACATTTTGTTACCTTTAATGGCGTAACAATGATTGCTGATGACTTCACATTTTTAATTTTTTTTAAGATTAAGCAACAATCATTTATATTTTTCTTTTGATGGTAATAACAAAAATTAATAACTATTTGACTTTCCAAAATGTAATAAGCTTTTGGTGGTTTTGAGCATTGTTTCCGGTAAAGCTCATACAATTAGTAACAAACACAAAATCCTGATGAAAATTGAAAATTTGATACAACTGTTCATTTATATATTTTTGAAGTCCTTACGGATCCGATATAATAACAAATGAAATTTGATACGAGTTCTTTGTAAGTTTTATCTTTAATTTTGCTAGTTTCGTTTGATTTTGGTTTCATTCTGGTTCTCAAACTGGGATTTTATCACTTTAGAATGAGTATGCGTTTGTTTTTAAATACAAGAAAACCAATGGCTCATTGCATGGCATGCGAAACCAGAGATTCAGTATAGTGTTCAAGAATGACGGTTGGCTGTAGATCGGTGGTGAATATCGTGACATTGTCGCTATGTTCTTCTTTCACGTTCTCAAACAATGGAGGCTATTGCAAAGTGGCTTAGCGAGAAAGACAACGGAAGAGGACACTAGAAAAGTGAGAAATGAAAAAAAATAATACTAGCTCAAAATTATCGTATGAGCACATTAAAATTTGAACGTTGTTAGTCTAATCCTAGGTAAAATAAATCTACACACAAAGCTGTCCTGTCACTATTTGCAATAATATGTTAATTTAGCGAGGAATACAAACACTATTTAATATTGCATTAACTTAAAATTGTATCACAATGAGACCCTATTTTAAAGAACAACATAATCAGAGTATGAGAAAAAAGAAAACTAACAAAAAATCTTAACTCTTGAAAGCATTAATTCTATAAAAGCCCCGAAAGTTATAAAAGGTCATATTTACAATGTCTTAACTATGTAGTCATAAGGTATCAAGCACTGCCTCTTCAATTGTAAATATTTTATTCTTGGAAATGATTGGTAGCCTCTTTCAAGTATGACAACTGAATTAATCTTCAAAATTTGACAATTAAATTTATTTTAGGATTTTTAAGAATCTTCATGACACCTATGCCATTATTAAATCACTATTTGTCATATTGTTCATTATGAAGTAATCTTTTATGGGGTGCTAAAAGCCTAATGATTCTATGAGTCAAATTTTAAAATTTGAGTTATAGTACATATCTTTACTTATTTATAAAATATTGTTCATCTCCAAATCTAGATAAGTCATTGATAGGAAAAACCTTAATGTTGATATCTTTCGAATATTCACAGTTGTTTCAAATGCGAATAATTTCTCTATATGCAAATTGCATCTATATTTGGGGATTTCTTTTTTGAATGCAGATCATTTCTCCAAATCTAAATTGTTTCTTTGAATGCGAAGTACAACTTTAAATGCAAAATGCATCCTTGAATGCGAAGTATACCTCTAAATGCAAAGTATATCTTCAAAACACCTATGAATGTAAAGTAAACCTCCTAGATGTGGATAGTCTTTGTCTTATATTAAGACAAATCTTGTCGGTCTTTTGACCTTTATTGACTACCAATGATTTAGTGTTAACTTTCATTAGCTTTTGTCATAGTATCTTAAAGTTAGCTTATGTTGACGTTTTCCATTGACACAATTAGTCTCTCTTTTTTTCTTCCTTTCATATCATTCCTACATTTCTTCCAGAATAAAAACATGTCTATAAATGATAATAATATTAATCAAAGTTGAACTGTAGTGATTAAATCCATTGTGTATGACCACTATGACTTGATCCAACAACCTTCCCATATCTAATAATGTCTTAAAATCCTCCTTAATTATACTTTAATAATAAACAAGAATCACATAAACATTCAATCAAACATAAAGAACACATTAACAAAAAGATTTCATTGCAAGTTGGATGACAATTCACTAGTTAAAATTTTATTCATCTCCAAATACAAAGTCATTGATGCAGAAAGCTAAATGCGAATGTAACCTTAAAATGACTCAATGTGAATGTCTACCAAATGCAGACAATTGTACTGAATGCGGACATATTCTCTATATGCAGACAATCTTTCCATGTGCAGCATCTCCATTTGAGGATTTCTTATCTGAATGCAAATCGCTTCTCAGAGTGCGAAATACACCTCCAACCCTTGGATGTATATAGTCTACCTTATATTAAAATGTAACCTTAAAATGACTTTCGTTGACTTATGTGCATAGCATCAAGTTTTTTTTTTTTTGACTTTTGATAGACCTGTTCATTTGCCACAAGTGTGTTGTTTCAAAAACAAAAACAATTCTAGAAATAATAATAGTATTAAAAGTAATATTTTAGGGATTATCAAATCTGTTGAATCTGGGCTTGATCCGCGAAATTCATAAGTTTGACATATTAAAAAAAAACAATTCTTCCAAGATCTACATCTATTTGAAATATTTAAACGGTGGGTTTGCGTAAAGTCGTCAATTAAAATAACATAATTTTTAAGTGGCATCAAAATTCTACTAACATCATCATCACTGTCCTTTTTACCATGTCCGGTGGTTTTACCCTTTTTTTTAAGCAGTCGTCAGTTGCTTTCAAAGAATACTAAGCTTCAAAGCCCCTCGCGTAATGAATCAATAACTTCCCAATGCAAGAAGAAATGGAAGCAGCATTGTTGATGCCGTTCAAATCCAATTCATTAGAAGCAGTTCCGAATGCAAAATTGAAGAAGGAAGTAGGAATCCAGGATGGGTGTTGTGGTTGTGGCCTGTGGGTGTTGCTTCACATAATCAATTGGTTGGTATAGGACAGCGTTGGCTGCTGGTTCCTCAGGAAGGCTCGTAGAGACCCAACATGTGCCCATCTAAACACCTCACCGCTGCAACCTGCCAATGACACCAACGAGGACCAAAAGAAGGAAACCAAAAAGGACAAAAAAAAAAAAAAAAGAGACATAGTCAGACTAAGCTAAAGTAATATTTCTGTGTTAGGATTATTTTTTCTGGATCATCAAGTGTGAAGGATCAGCAGGAGGTTCTGGTATTGGGGGTTAATATCCACTGCTTCTTCCAATGATTATTTAAACTACAAAGAACTATCCTATGCTTTTGTGGAAATAAGTTTCTCACCTTCCCATGAATATCATATTTGATAGGACCATCCAGCTCTGCACCTAAGGCCATCAGTTTTGTCACTGTACTGTTCATATCGGTCACCGTGAATGACAGCACTGATGAGTATCCCTTCTGCATGACAGGATCGCTAAGAAGCAGAAATTAGCAACAAATCAGCCTTTTTTCAGATCAAACATGGACAGAGACAGATAGTATACTTAATATATTATAGAAAATGCCATTTTCAGTGAATCCTTAACTAGTTCAAGTGAGACAAAAACCCAAAATAATTCCATATCATGTAATACAATCAAGACAAATGTATCTGAGGCTAGCTACCACCAACGCCCTGCGGTCAGTTTTAAAAACAGCATTTGGGAAAAAAATCACATTTTCTAGAAAAAGGGTCATTTGTACAGTGCAGTAGGCTTCCGTATCTCAATGCCCGTCAACAATGGCGAAGTCAGAAGAATAATAACAAAATAAATGTACAACACAAGGTCTGAAATCTTTTGAAATCCCCTGCTATAGATTTGAAACTGCAAAAGCTTTACTCAGCACATTGCCTCTCAGATCTGTAACCCTAATATAAAATTTCAAAACTATCACAAGGTGTTTACTGTTCAGATAGACTGTATTAGCAACACATGCTTCATCTATAAGACAAAACAACACAAGATAGAAAAATTCAATCCAATGTAGCTACGATCATCACTATAAGTAATATAATATTGCTACTAAATGCAAGGTATAAACCATAATACCATATAAACACATTTCTCTCTGGGCTAAAAAATTTCCACACAAAATCTCTCTGCTTCTTCATTTCTTTATTTCCAAATACTTGTAGCAACAAGAACACAGCATGGGCACAAATGAAAGCGCTAAGAGATTGAAATATAGGCGGCTTCCTTTCTGAGAGAGATGGTAAATATTAGACTAAAAAACGAGGAAAGATCATGTGCCAGTTCAACAAAGTATGGGACCAAGGAGCATCTCAAATATTTGCGTATTACACAGAAAAGCATCTTCATTGAGGCAAAATAAAAACAGCATCAAACCAGAATTACGGAGAGGAGAAATTCCCAATGACACATCCTGCCATATTCCTTCACCAGCAACACCCTTTTGAATTCCATACCATACTTGTTCCTTGTTATGCAAACAGTCCTTGTTATGCAAATGGTTCAGTTGGAATATGATTATAATAAATATTTAAATTAATTGGGAATTAATTAATTTGGAGTCAATGTGGGTGTTTGCTTGAGAATCAATATTTAATTTCTCACACATGAGATTTAATGATCTGTAAAGAAAACCAAATGAAAATAGTAGGTATGGTCTATGTTTTAATAAAAACTCACACCTAGTCTTAAGACCTGAGCTCACTTGGGCAAAGGCTCGGGGTCATGGCTTCAGGCTAGATTCTGTAGCTTTAGGAAATTGCCCCTAATGAGACAACTCATGAGCCCAGATCCATCTTTTTGCTCCAAATAATTACTTATATATTTATATAGTTAATAAGGGGGATGTGGAGTGAGTTGATGTAGTTGACCGTTACAAGATCAGCAAATGTAGTCTGCGGTTTACATAAGCAGCTAGAGTTTCCGAAAAGGCTGTGAGTGTGTGAGAGAAAGGGTTGAAGGTTTGTCTTCTCTGTTCATGAAGGGAAACACTATTACTGAGATAAATCCATGTGTCTTGGAGGTGCCATGCAGAGTTGACTGAAGCATCAAAACCCCTCTGCAGTTGCCCAGATCATCTAAGGATAACACATTCCCTACTCGCTTGGACAAGCGGACCTGTTTTTCTGTTCATTCATTTCTTCTCTTAATTCTAGAATTGTAATGGTTGTTTGAAAAACTAATAAAAATTGAAGAAAACCAGACAACACTTTCTCCTCTTCTTTGTTTTGCTGTATTTTCAATCAGGTTCTAAAAAATGTGGCTGTTCTGCTCCTCTTGGAATGGAGGTCTTTGAAATAGAGGGAAAGTCAAATGGAGAAAGTACCAGGATGTGCCAAGGAAATGAGGAATTGTATTAGAAAGCCTCATTGAGAATTCCAGAAGAAATCATAAAACATTTCCATGACATGACATTTCCATTATAGAAAAGCATTTGGACATTAGGGGAAAATGCTTAGTTTTAAGAGGTATGGCATGACATGCCCATGCATTGTGCAGCACTTCATCGGAGTAAGAGACATGAAAGAAAATGGAACCATCTGAAAAATCTACACCACCATAATACTAGTTTTGAATTTACAAACACTTAAAGAGTATAGCTAGAGACCTCTACAAATCAGCTCTAATCTTCCCTTTTACCTGAGGCTGCAATCTATCAAAATCTTATCAGAAACTAACAAGGCATAAATTCTTGTAATTGACATTTGTACTTCAACTATGATTCCCCATTTTCTAGCTTCTATAGCAAAATGGCCATTGATGGCTCTCAAACTCACAAAAGATAAAATACAAATTATGAACTGCCATTGAAACAGCCCCAAATGATCCCTCAAGGAAAACCTAAATCGAGTCATATGCAATATATCTATATATATAACAAAATCATAACCTATCTAACAAAACCATTGACTTTGCTTTTCCAATCTAGCTCAAATTTCAACAAAACCCACAATCCAGAAAATGAAACCACAACAAAAGATGATGGGTATGTTCAATATCAATATAAAATACTATAGAAACGGCCCCAACTCCCTCAAGAAAAACCCAATAGCGCCAACAGCGGAAAAAATGAAAAAGATAACCTATCTGACAAAACCATTAAATTGATCCTGCAATCTCAAATTTCAACAAAACCCGCAATCCAGAAAGTCAGGGTTTGAAGTACCCGGAGGAGTGCAAAAGAGCGAGCTTGAAAGGCCCCGATTGAAGCTCGGCCCAACGGACAGTGCAGACATCAATGGCTAAACCCAATCCTTGGGAGTAGAACTTAGCAGCTTTGGGCACGTCCTTGTGCAGCTGCAACACCCACCTGAAAGAAGCCATTAGTTCCTGTCCTGTCTCTCTCTGCCAGACTTCTTCGACACAAAATCTTCCAACACCATCAAGTATTGGGCAGTTGTTGATTGGCGATTTTGGGCTTCATGCAAAATTTTATTTATATTTATTATATCGACTTCAGTGTAATTTTATTTATATTTATTAGCGAAGAGATGCATGTTCCGATAAATGTTCACGCTCCGAATTAAGAGCATTTTCAACTATAAATTATAGCAATTACATATTTAGCTTAAAAATCTCATGTATTAATTATATGTGAATTATAGAAAAATATTTATATAAATATAAATATTTTTTTAACTTTAATTGAACATATTATGTTAACTTTTCACTCTAATTTTAAAAATATTCCTATGCTCTAACTCTTTCGGATCCCATCATTTCCCTCTATTGCCATTAAGTTCTCTCTCCCTTAATGATGTCACCCTATATGAACATTTTGAACGTTTCGAATTTAATTTTCTATGTGCTTTCACTTTTACCAAATAATATCGTTTTCCAGTGAGTGATGATTTTTCACTGAGGCACTTTTTTTTTGTTCTATTTTTTATCACTATACTTTTATTTTTTATTATTTTTACTATCCATCTTCTTTTTACTATTTATCCCTCATAAATTTAAACTTGTGATTCATTTTTACTAAATCCATCTCTATAAAAAATTTATTTATGTAATATAATTATTCAAGAATAACATAATTAATTAATTTTAACACTAGAATTAATTAAAATAAAATGTTATAATTAAGTAAATAACATAACATAGCATAACATCTTAAAACATAATAGAATAAAGCTTTTATATCCTTAGACTAATCTTGATCATAAATAACATTTTATGATTTATGTAAAATATATAGCCATAGGGTAGAGTTTTACCCTATAATTGCCAATAATTTCAAGTTGTTAGTTCATTGACGGCAAAGAAAAGACTTATAATTTCAATTCATACCCTTAGTGTCTTTCTATGTTTTGCTTAGTGATTGTTTCGGATTGCACATGTACTAAGAGCTTAATGTCATATACATTTCACTATTGTTCCATTAATACTATTTTGTCCTTTTGTACATGTTTTGCTTAAATAAATCATTTATATATACTACTTATTAAGAGTACTATTATAACAATTACTTCTACAATGTGAAATAATAGTTAATTATTATTCTAATTGCTACTTTAATTATCTTACAACATTTATATTATAATCGATCTGTTAATAATTTAACACATTTGTGATAATATAAAGAGTTATAATAAATTATTTTTAAAATATTATATCACTCATCATATCAATTACTTAAAATTATTTTATATATCTATTTAAAAGTGAATATTAAATATTATAAAATTGACTAAAATTTTCGAATCCCACACTATAGGATATGGAAAAAGAGAATATCTAGGTAATCTTTTCTGCAATGAAAGAACTCCACCAAGCCCTCCAAATGTCCGGGATAATAACTTTAATAAAAAAATCAAAATAAGTTATAATATAATATATTTAAGTGATAAAATTAGTAGTCTTGCTATCTTACTCATATCCAAAATTTATTTGGCTGATAATACTCATTATTAAAATTATTATTTATTGAAAACAGTTATTACCCAACAAAATATAATTGATTCCGATAAAAAGGATATCCTGCGTCCACTTCGTTCATTGCGAAATGACCCGTATGTGCCGCCCAGCACCTACGGAGGGGGGCCACCCAGGCCCACCCAGGCATAGAGTAGTTTATAGTTTGGGGGAAAAATCGCCTGTCACTGCCAAGATTTGAGGTCCTCCCATCGTCCCGGCACCAATGGAGCCAGGGGGCGCGAACGATTAGTTTATTGGTGCATATTATGGGGCTTTTGAGCCAAGAAAGTACCATATTCATATAGTGGGTACTGAACTAACTTGTTCATGCGAAGGAAAGATAACCCAATTTGGTTTTCATGAAACGAAGACCTGCTCAATCAACTTAACAGCTCAGAGGAACATGAGTGCCTTCAATTCTGAAACTGAAACAGATTCCGGGAACCAAAAACAAAAAAGAGAGAGAGAGAGAGAGAGAGAGAGAGAGAGAGCATGAGTGCATACGAGATCACAACCAGAAGACATGAATCTGCAGAAGATCCATCTGTCAGCGTGTTAGAATATCGAGGAGTTGAGCCACCTTAAAAGTGGGGGTACGCAAAAGGAAAGGGTATTGTGTATATTTCATTGTCTTACTGTGTGCGGGCTTGGAACCGACGGGTGCTGCTGTTGCCTAACACGGCAAATGGCCACTGGTCCTGAGCACTAAGTGGTCCATTATATATATAACCTTTTCCAGGGAAAGAGACAGCTTCTCGCATCATGTCACTCATGTGGCATTTGAGGGGACTTTCAAGTACCTTTTTCTGTGATTCCTCTTCAATGCTCTCGGTTTTTTTAAAAAAGTACACATACCCCCATCAAGGGCGTGCAGGACTGGCTTGGAAACGAAAATTGGGCGACAGCATAACCGGCGGGCTGCACATGTATATTCTGTCATTTTTATAGTTTTTGCAGGGTTTTTTTTTAAAATCTTTTTCAAAAATAATAATTTATAAACCTTATTGAAGCGATTATTGAATACTCTGTGTACCCCCCCTTAATGATATGCTACGAATAAAAGACATGTCATTAAGAAAAGACATCAGAAATTTTAAAGACGGTGGAGAAGACAAATCATTCCCATCCATCAAATGACTGTCGAGCACAAAGATAGTTGCTGCCCACTGCAAACCAAGCAATCCACAGTCACCACAAGCCAATAAATATATAACGTGAGAAAAGGAATCCATAGGAATTAGAGGGCACCTAGCATTCGGCAAATGTGTGTTTTTCAAGGGGGGTTGGGCATTTTGGTTGACTTCTAATGCTAAAAGGAACCCATCTCCGCACTTTAAGCCAATTCTTAAAAAAAAAAAAAAAGGAAAACATCTCCAGGCTTAAGACAAAAACTCGACCATGAAATGTTTTACTACATCCATCAGATGAAATCCCACTTTCTATGATCGAATGAGAAATACCATCAGGGCACAACTATAAATTTTTGGAAACAGAAGCATGATTTGATGAAACAAAGAGAGCGGGGATTTTAGATATTTCCTCCCTGCTCCAATACGAGAATAAAGGCCAAATTAAGGAGTAATTCCAAGGTTGGGTTCAAAACAAAAACCAGTAAACAACTGAAGTGGGAACTTCTTCGTCACTGGGTACTTCTGTGACCATTTCCATTGTTTCAGGTTCACGTTAAAAGCAAGAAGAGCTGGGGCTCCGTAACTCTGAACATAAATGAGATCATCCATACCACTGCTAGCAAAAACATCATCGAACTCTCCAAATCCTTGAAAATATTTTGGAGGCATACGGGTGATTTCTCTCCACTCATTCCCCTCAAGAACCCAGATACCAATCCCCTTAATTATCCCAGGTCGATCTGGCTTCCCAATTCCACCTACCATCACCAATTTGTCATTGAGGTTCATCAACCGACCACATGTGAGGAGGCAAGGCACTGGGATACAACTCTTCATCACCGAACCATGGGGCACCCTCGAGAGATCATATGCAATTAGACTGTGGCCTATCATCCCAACTCCAGTAGAGTAAAGTAGGAAATACAAAACTCCATCACAAATTACACTCTCATCACCAGCCCTCCACCCAGTCAAAACCTCAGACAGTGAGGTCACCCACATCATGGTCTGTGAATTGTATAAATGAATTGAAAGGTTCCAATGGAAAATATCCCCAGGTACTTGCCGAGACTTCACAACTGAGACATCATAACCTTGCAGTAGCCTATTCACAGAAATCGCAAGTGCACTATAATCGGGAAATTTCAAACCAGGTGGTTCCTGGAGCCTCCTGCAGCATCTGCTGATTGGGTTACAAACATAAAGCACACTTCTACTATCATTGTCCATGAAGCAAACCAAGCCCCAAGAAGAAGCAATGAACCAGTTGGGTTTATCAATGCAGGGGAGTTCAATGTTGTACCACTTCCGGAGGACAGGATCGTAGGCATAGCCAGTGGGTTCATCAGAGCCCATAAACATAAAGTACCAAGGCTTTCGCGATACAGGTAAGTTCCAACGGAACCTTCTTGAAGAAATTATTTCGTGCCATCTTTTACAAACGGAACCAGCCCTAAAAATGCTGGGGATGGGCAGATAGGTAAGGATGCGCTCTAAAAGCTCAACAGGAAGGATTAGGTCCATAGAAACCACAACATTTTCTTCATTGCCATTGCCATTAAGGTCCGAGAATTTATCAAATTCCCCGCCGGATTTTGCATAGTTATCGAACCAATGGCCTTTTGCACTGTTGTCAATCCGATGGCTGATCCATGACGTTTCCCCCTCCATAATCAAGGATAATTGAAGAGAAACCTAAAAATATGATATATTTTGTTGGGCAGAAAGAGGTCAAAATTCATAAAATAAACATACAAAATCAATCCCTAGATGGATGAGGCTAAGGGGAAAAGAACTTACATACATAAAAACGTGCTAAATAAATCATGGAGAGATATAGAACCAAACTCTCGTACAATATAAACAGAATTCAAGTGGGAATATATCCAATTTGAGAGCAAAAAATAGGCAAGCGAGATTGATACACACAATTCAGTAAAAAAACGGTAAACCGAACTGAATGCTTACATTTACAAATAATAACCCCCAGGCTGAATATAAAAAAGAGAAATATTTTACACGCCTGACCGTAAAAATAATATAAAATAAAAGTTCTTATGGGGGGAGGGAATAAAACATATAAACGTACAAGTGAACTAAATAAAATAGTTCAACTAGAGAATTGAAGGTATGGCTTATACACACAATCATGGGTTTATAAACAAAAATAGCTTCATCCAAACACTACAAACGATTTCAATTTTCCAATTAAAAAAAAAAGAAAGAGAAACAAGCAACCTTTAGGTAATGAGATACATGAGAAAGAACTCAAACCTTATTCAATCCGGTCAAAAATGAATTCAAACAAATGTATATATATTAATACGAAAGTAAAATGGAAAAATTACTACTAAAGGGTGTTCATTTGCTCTCTAATGAACGCATAAAATGGCCAAATAATAGATAGTTATGCTCCCCCATATTAAGCTAAGTTCAAGAATTAAACTCTTATTAGAGCTAGATTAGATGTTGTGTTTGCCCACAAAAAAGAGGTAAAGAACAACAAAAATAATTAAACACAGTTTCCACAAGTGAAAATATCCACACATCTCAGGCGACTGGCGAGGGTTTGTAAAGAGATTCTACCAAACAAAAATTACATTCTGAGTGAATCAAAGCATCTACAAAAGAAAGCAAACAAAAAAAAAAACATGAGAGGACCACCAATCACCGGATTCGCGAATCCTGTGAAAAAATTGAGATCCATAAACAATAAAAATACAGTTTTGGAGGGAGAGATCAGATCCGAACAGATCAGGCGATTGATACCCAACAATCCCATCAAAATCCCCCATAACTAGCAACAAAAAGAACATGAACATGGGCATACCTTAATGGGTACTTAGTTTTCTGTCTTATTCTCATAGTCCTCCTTTACTGTTTTGCCCAGCATGGACCAGACATGAACAATGGGGAAAAAAAATAATAAAAGCAATCCCTCAGAGAAACTGAATAATGAACATAAACAGTAATTTGAGAAAAAGGGTAGAAGATTCTGATTTGTTTGCCGAATCAGAGATAAAATCCCAAGTGTGTTTTGAAGATTTGGCAGAGATTCATGGGTGGACTACCGAATCAGGGAAGGAGGGGTGAAGAAATGAGCTGGTCACACTGATTCTGGTCATCTATTTAACAACAAACGACGGGCATTGACGGAAAAGGGAAGGGCGGTTTCCCAATTGCGGGTGAGAAAGAGAAACAGGGACCTACGACTTAGGTAGAGTGCGTCGCATTGATCTTGCTCTGTGGCATTTCAGTGATGTTGAAATTATTTTAATGGGGCTCTGATGGAGGAAATCGATTTTTTCCACTTTCTATATTATAATGAGAATATCGAGGAAGAATCAACGGAGATTTGCCCATCTGTTTGGTTGTCAACCTCACTCCAAAAACAAATTTTGATGTAATATATTTTTTTTAATAAAATAATATTTTATCATTTAAATAAAATAATTATTTTAAAAAATACTTTTAATATTTTTTTTTAATATTTAAATTTAGGAGTTATTATCTTCTTATAACCTATATGTTTGTAGGGTGAGCTTGTAAGGTGAGTTGAGCAAATTATACTAAGTCCACTTACTTTGAGTTATCTCGAAGTATTTTGTTATCTTAAAGCTTATTACTTCGGCATGTGATGTGTTATTATGAAGTTTTAGAGTTTGATATCTCAAAGGTTCACTATCTCAAAGTAAGTTTTCTTAGATTGAAAAGTTATACGCTAAGTTCTTTCATATTAAGTTGATGAGAATATTTCGAAGTAAAAATTTAACATCTCAAAATAATGACTTCAGTCTCTGAGAAAAGAAAGTTCAATTACTTCAATATAAAGATTGATATCTCAAGTTGGGAGTTTGATATCTTAAAGCCTGTCATTGTCTCGAAGTAACATATCTCGACCTGAAGCCTCTATACCCAAATCAAAGCTTGTTTCATTGTAATGTTGTTTGATACCTTGAAATACCATATCTTGGACCGATGCTTTTCTATTCAAGACAAAGGTGACACCTCTCAAAGTACTATCTTGAAGTGATTGATAACATATCTCAAAGGCATGTCTTGAACTGTCATCTCAAAAGAATCCATGGCTCAATTCTAAGTTATAAGTGGAACGACGTTGGGATAGTTACCTTTGTCGGTTGATAATTTAGACCTTACCTTTTCTGCATGTATTAAAATAACTTAGCGGCAAAGGTAACAAGACTAATTGATTTAGTTATGTTATGCAAGCTAAACATTGCCTATCTTATCGACTGGGGCATCACAATAAGTAAGGAAGGAAGCTTACGACAATCATATAAAAGGAACTCTAAGAGATCATTTTAATGTTTCATTTTTGCACACTCAGTTCATAATAGAGAGATCCAGAGTTCATCGAAAGAGATAATGAGAGTTTACATAGATTGATCAAAGAACATTGTAGGAGACAACATCAAATTGGCAAAGGTGATACAAGCTTAAGGAATAATATCATAGAATGTGATTTCTCGTTATTATAAAAAAATTAAGACAAAAAGACATGGTCAAGTACAGGAGTTAGCAACAACTGTAATTGGAAAACAATCACCATTTTCTATAAGAATAATGCTATGTATAAGCTTTTTACGTAAATTTCATCCGCACATTAAAAACAGCTTTAGATTTTTTTAAATGTTTAATATTTATTATAAATTTATTTATCATAATAATAATAATAATAACAGTAAAAATATAATAACAGAAAAGCACTCGCTATTAAGTAAATATGCATACATTTTAAAATTTTACGCACAAGATTTTGTGGGGCCACGTCAGCTAGCATATGAGGCGTATGACAGTATTGTGGATGGATGCAATTTTACTTTCATGATGAAACGTATGACATAGTGCTGTTAAAAAAAACACAAAATAGAATCAACAATAGCGGGCGTTTCTTATGCACCGTTTTGTCCACCACTCAACAAAAAACTGAAAAAAGTGACACTATTTAAGAGAGATAAATGTAGGCAATGGAGCTCTGAGTCATGAGGAGAAGCAGAGAACACATCAATGGCTGAAAAAAAAGGTGTATGATTATAGTGACTTGGCCCAGTTTTAATAGTCATGCCAAACTGGATCATCCACCCTCAAAACTAAAATATTAAACCGGCCATCGTGGCCTTGTTGAGAAAGTTGCAAGCGGGAAAAGGATGAATTATGTGGCAAAGAGATTGGGTGCGTGCCATTGGCGATTAAGGGTGCGGGTGGGGTCTCTGAGTTGCGCACCACACAAATGTCAACGTCCCGATCGGGACAGCTCGGTAGTGATCTTTATTCAAGTACCTTTTGTGTTTCTTCGCGGACATCATTGTGTTCCTGGTACATTATTTTTCGATCACCATTCACGTCCATTTAAACCCTCCGTTTCCCCCTTGAACGATAGCATGAAAAGGCATTTTTTTAATGTGATCCCTTCACCTAGACTGGCGTGGCAGGCATAGTTGTTTTAAAAAATAATAAATTTTAAAAGTTCAGTCCATGAAACATAATCTTTTAAAAATAATTTTTTATTTTTCAACGCAACTTCATTTCGAAAATAAATAATAATTATTTGATATATTTTATTTATTCTTCATATTCTATTTTTTAATTCGTTTTATTTATTATAACCGATTAAAAAAACATATATGTCAAAAATATAATAATAAAATATTTAGAGGATAAATAATAATTATCCAAATATGAAAATTATCTCTTTAACCTCTAAATTTTACAATTTGAAGCATCTAATGAAGTATAATTTTTATCCAAAAGTTAATTTTTTTTAAAAAATATATTTTAGAGATGCCAGGTTGAATGCTCTCAGAGCATCCACACCAAGTTCTTTTTCTTCATATTTATTTTGAAGAATATATAATAGATATTTAGAGATTTTAAAAAAATCTCACACATCATCTTCTTCATTTTTATTCCTATATAATAAAATAATAGTTCTTAAATAATTATTTATTACCTTTTCTCTTTACTATTTCCTATTATGCTTTGAATTCATAAATATTTATCATAATTAATGTGCAATGTGTATATTTTTAAAAATGAAGATATAATTTTTAAACTCCGATTTTTAGAATTTGAAGCATCTGTTTGTAGAGTAATTTTTAGCTAAAATGAAAAACTTTTTTCAAATTTTAAAAAATATATATATTTGAAGGAGATGGTGTGAATGCTCCTATAAGTTATAACTTTTCTCGTAGGTTAGTTTTAATGAAAATTATTTGCATGACTAACTATTTATTTATTTTATTTTATTTGTTAAATCCTATGTTAATAGATCAATACTAATATATAGAACCTATGAGACCAAGGGAAAAAAAAAAGTTAAAGCAAGTTCAAACTGAGCTATACTAAAAGTTATGCAAGTCCAAAAAAATAAACACTTTAAGATCTAATTTAACAGCAAAATTATCATCAAAATTAACCCAACCTGTATTGCAAATCATATAGATTTAAGGGTTAAGATGACCACAAAATCGGCACATTTCTAAAGTTGATCACTAACAAATTTGATTTTTTTCTTTTTTCTTTTTTTTTTTCTTTCTAACTATTGAACGTTTATACCCACAGAGAAGAGAGGAATATCTTTCTTTAAAAAAAAAATGTGGCAATTGGGTGTACCTAAACAGACCTTTACCACGTGTTTTTTTCCCATGCAAATTTTGTCCGTAGGCTACAGAAAGAGGGAACGATTAGGGCCGTCCAAAAACTTGATGAAATCGATCGGACGGACTGCGATACACTCCAGGAAGCAAAATGCGAAGCAGTGGATCAGCAGTTTTTGTTCTCGGAGACGGTGAAGCAATGGAAATTGGGATCGGACGGACTGAGTTGAATCCTCCTCTGCAGCGCCAGCCCGCAAAGCATCCCAACGCCGTCCGATTTAATGGCCTCCCGGGGGCCGTTCCACTCCTTGAGGGCGGTGGACGGCGTAGACGACGACGACGTGGTGGTGGATGAATCTCCGCCGTCGGATAGGTCGCCGACGAAAGAGAAGCTGTCGAAGGAGCCGACGCTGGGGAACTGCTCGCTCCGGGCGCGGCGCATGCGGCGGAAGCTGCGGCGTCCGAAGCTCTCCCCAGTGAGGTCGCGGTAGCCGATGGCGGTGGCGCCGGTGAGGGCGGCGAAGTCGGAGCCGTGGGTGACCATGGCGGCGACGTTGAGGACACCGTGGAAACGGCCGGAGGGACGGCGTACCTGGACGGCGGCGAAGGCCGGGGCGGAAGCCGGGTCGGCGACGGAGATGCAGTTGCTGACGAGGAAGCGGACGGTGCCGACGAGGGTGTCCTTGATGAAGCCGACGGCGTAGATCTCGACGGCGACGGCGGAGGTCTCGCGGGCGAGGAAGTCTCTGGTGACACGGAAGATGAACTTGTCGTTCCAGGTAGGGTTTTCGCCGCCGACTCGGTCCACTCGGGTGCGGAGCTTGGTGTCCGCGTCGACCCAGGCGACGGCGTACGTCTGCATCCGCCGCCCTCCTCCGATGGTCTTCAGGCCCTGTGCGGAGATCAAGTTGATCTCCAGGAGTTGCGTCTCCATGTGCGATTGAGATTGCGGTTTCGGTTTCGGTTTCTTGAATCTTCTTTGATTCTTCTTCCCCGCCGCCCCCAAATTAAACGCGCCTGCGGAGGGTTCCGAAATCCGATTCGACGCAAGCGATTGCGAATCGGAGATCGCGAACCGACCGCGAGAGAGAGAGAGAGAGGGAAGGAGAGAGGGAGAGAGAGAGAGAGAGAGAGAGTTGGAATTGGGATCAAGAAAGAAAATGCGGGGAGGCCGAGGCAGGTATTTGTTTGCTACTGATGATGAATTTTATGTGTGCCAAATCAATATGGTAGGTACGGACGGAGCTTCGCTGGAACAACCGACCCGAAGAAGACGGCGACGGAACGGCGGCTTCAAATATGGCCTGAGGTTCGTTCTAACTTGAAACTGGTGGCTTTTCCGTTTTCACACACCAGGGCGAAGCAGAATATTCCGTATCATGACGGAAACTTTGACGGAATATTCTCCCACTTTGTAAGAAGTTTTCTTTTAATTTAATTTTTTTAAAACAATAATTTAAATGATTAGTTTCGATTGTTGAATCTAGCCGTCTTAATGGATACAGCTATATTCGATCGGTATGCCAAACAAAATTAACAGCTATATATTTAAAAAAAAAACAAACAAATGACGGTTAATATATAATTATGATGTGTTGTGAACTTGTGTATCATGATTCAGATATTTAATTTTTATTTAATTATATTAATTTACTTTAATTTAATAAAGTTATAATTAAATAAAAGTTAGATATATTTGGTTGGATGCAGATTGAAATTGAATGAGACACTTCGTTTATACATTAATAATTCATCATAGTTATATATAACACCTGTTTTTAAGATAAAAACTTTTTCGACGAATTCAAATCTGATACTCAAAAGAACAGAAAAAAATATAAATTAATATATAAACAAATTTCACGGATATTTGAAAATCTGTAAAACATTCAATTTAGATGATGAAATAATATGTAGTTAAAGATTGGCCAAAACTAGTTTTTTATTTGTCGTATGCGTATATTTATTTATTAATATTTTTAATTTTGTCAGTCGTCACGATTAATATTAGCATTTACAGTCACCAACTTTACATTGATTGGTTTGATTCTGGATTTTTCTTGTATTCGATCAATCGCTAATACAAAATTTATGCAACTCGAAGTCTCAAATCCTTATAAATATTGAAATTACGTTTCTCTGTCTTAATATTTTCCTAGGCAGGCTATTATATATATATATATAATCCATCAAAATTGAATAATAAGCACTCATATCCACACGACCTTTTCGATGTTTAACTCATGCTTGTCTTGTAAATTAAATGGTTAATTCTCATAACTCAGCTGCTCATAATTAAATGATTAGTGATACAAACGAAGCTAAAAACCAAGAAAACGATCGACCTCAAACATTATCAGATGACATTCACGAGACTATATATTTTCCTATCATCATATTCGTACACACACACACATATATATATATATATATTGATTAATATTTCAGGTGAAGACACTACTGGTACGGTGCAGTAGGAGACCAATGAACCAATAGGCGACGGCTAGCTAGCTAGATTACTAACAGTTACTATATATATAGCCGGCCGGAAAATGTTCGGTACGTAGGAGACTGAGAGCGCACCGAGCATCTGCATGCCTTTCTAAACCGTACGTCAACACCATCACCGTGATGGTCGACGGCTATTCGTCCCGGGCCGATTGGAAGTAGCGTCGTTAGTGGCCATGACGGCGACATTGAGAACACCGTGGAAGCGGCCGGAGGGGCGGCGGACCTGGACAGCGGTGAAGACGGGGGAGGGGTCGGCGGCGGAGAGGCAGTTGTTGAGCAGGAAGCGGACAGTGCCGATGAGGGTGTCCCTGATGAAGCCGACGGCGTATATCTCGATAACGACGGCGGAGGTCTCGCGGGCGAGGAAGTCCTTGGTGACACGAAAGATGAACTTGTCGTTCCAGGATGGATTATTGCGGCCGACTGGGTCGACTTCGGTGCGGAGCTTGGTGTCCGCGTCCACCGAGGCGACCACGTAGGTCTGCATCCGCCGCCCTCGGAGGGTCTTGAGGCCCTGTGCCGAGATTACATTGAACTCCAGGAGTTGCGTCTCCATATGCGACTGATGAGATTGCGATCGAGCGCGCACGGTGCCTTCGGATATATATTTGATTCAATCTGAGCAATTAATTTGCGAATCGATCGAATATGTGTATATATTAAGTTTGAGAGTGCTGGGTATGGCTATGGGAGAGGATGGATATATGCATGCATGCATGCATGCATGTGTATATATATGTACGTATATAAACGTACGTACGTCGTATCGTTGGGAGGGCAGGAGAGGGAGGGAAACAGAAAGGCGGCTTTTTATGGGATTCTTCTTCTAACTTATGAATTCTCGTTTGTCATTCGTAACTTCTCACAGGGTGGCGGAACAGAACACTCCGTAGGATGATTGGGAACATGTGGCTAATGTTGTGCCTTCTCTTTAATTTTGTTTCCCATATGCCTATTTTCTGTCACGCTCCGTTTGATTTTGTTTCTTGTTTTTCATTTTATTCCCTTTTACTTTTCATCACTTTTCTGCATGTGCGGATAAATGGGATGATTGACGGGTGTCACTATTAATTTGTAACAAGTAAACAATTTTATTTATTTATTGAATTGAAAGAGACAGGCTAATACATATATATCATAAATTATCATAGTTCAAGAGGTACCCGTCGCTGTCAACATTAATTTCCAAAAGGGTTTATGTTTCTTTATTAACAAACATAAATATAGATGGTTTTCCTACTTGTCTACTTTCGGATAGTGCTATGCAAATCAATCTGCTGCAATGTTTGCAGGGATAAATTGAAAAAAAAAATAATTAAGTACGAAAAATTATGATGTTAGCTAAATGTATATTAGGGTAGTTAAATATAAATTTAGCTAATAAGATTTTCTCTTAATTATTTCACAACTTGGTATTCCTTCCTACAAATTAGAGTATACATGTTTAAATTACATGTTTGAAAGAGTATTGATATACTGTAGTATTTGTAAAATTAAATTTAACGTATTTTAATGCGTCACACTCGGTCTGAATCCGACTTTGGAAGACTCAATTCTAAAAAGTATCCATTTTGATATCAATCTAAATGATACGCAGAGAAAATTCAACTTAGAAACCACATTTTTTTTTAACAAATTGTAATTTAGTGCAATTGTGTGTTTCTATTTATAGAACAGTTTTGTTAAAATCATCCAATTATATTATAGTAGTGTAGATTAATTTTATTAGAAAATCTTGTAGAGGATATCAAGCATCACATTTCCTGTGTTTAAAATTATCAGGCATCACATTTCCTTCAGCTTTAAAATTATCCGTAGGAATTAAACAGACAGAAATAATTGATACAATTGCCGTAAAAAATATTTATCAATGAACAAAAGGGATAATTACAAAACCCTCACACGCCCTCCTACAAATGCATAGAACAATGACACAAAAACCTCAGGGGCAGGGAAAAGAGAGAAATATCCCCAACTAGACTCTACTAAGCAATAAAAACTAGGATACATTTTCAGTTAGCCTACCACCATGGATGACCAGAACCTGATCTACAAGCTTCTTCTATCTCCAGAAGCCCTTGCCTTAAACTGATGTTGATTCCATATCCCTCAGAGGCTTTAACGTGTGGAGTTTGAATTGCTGGTCACATCTGGCGTAGGCTTCACATACTTTCCTATAACCTTTTGGCGAGACCCCTTTCTCATCTTTGAAATTTTATTCTTCCTCAGTTGCTTCCTCATCTCCTTTTCTTGCTGTTTTTGATTTCTCTCTCTCTCATATATCCCTTGAGAAAAGATCTCCCCTGTTAATGGCCATAACCACCAGTTCTTTGGGTGGTCAGCATCAAACTCCTCGGCCAAATCCTCGTCCATGTTCTTGAGGGTGGTGTATGAAAACCATTTCACCCACATTTGGCCTCGCCGTTCATTTAGATGGTGTTGCTCCTGCATGGCACCCGTCTCAGGGTCCACATGCACCATCCGCCTTGCACTGTGGTATGCCCAGACATTTATGAGTAGCTCCAGCATCCGAGAGTAACAATGCTTGTCCTGCAGAAGAATTTGTTGTCATTGTTATTCCCATATAAGAAGAATGTGTTGTCACTATCAGGAGTACAAGGATATTACTTTAAAGATGTTCATGAAGCAGTAAGCACTACGACGGTGCTCCTCATAAAATCGTGCATCCAGTGAATCAATAAACATCCTGCAAGGAAGCATTCAAATCCCGTCATCTCATAATTTCACGTGTCAATGTACTAATCAACTATACAAATAGAGACCCCAAAATCTATTTCTTGTACCTTGAAAACATTACAAACTCCACGAAGGACCTAGTTGGCAAAACCCAGCTGTTCATGACAGACCATGTGCCCCCATCCATAGGCATGGGGGGGTAAAGGATCCCAATCACGTTTGATGCCGTAGGTCTTTTTAAATGCCTCAGAAAAAACAAACCTTCAACCAGTAGAATTATTAATGAGTAAAATAAACATCAATGCCATAAACAGCCGCGAGCCTTATTTTAATAAATAAATAAATAAAATATAAGCTTCTCAGTTGAAGAACAAAAAAGAAAGCAAAGGCTGTGTCAGATCTTACTTGCAGTTTCCAGCATTTATAGCATCACAAAATGACCAAAAGTCCAATTGTGGAGAATTTCTAGGATCCATATCCATGCGAACCCAAAAGTAAAGGGCATCCCCATGCTTTCGAGCTTCAATAGCATTTGACAATGCCTTTTCAGCAATCTTTGACAAAGATGCCTGTTTTTTAAGTCGCTATATTGTTAGTACAGCTAGTCAATTGATGGTGTGAACGTTGTTGTACGTCTCTGTAATGCTTAGAAGAATGAAGGTCTGTTTTGAGAATAAATTTAAGGAGTGGTATAAAAGCTGCTGCAACAATCACATACCTTTCTGGCTGTCGCCCTCCAAGACTGAAACCCTATCCAAGCATTCTTGTGTACACGATCAATCCGATTCGCAATTGAAAAAAAGGCTCCAAAGTCACCAAGGATATCCCGGTAGTAATGGCTGGCAAGAATGGGAAGGCGAGAAGGTGCATCAATGTCATCCACCCCTTGTCTTCGACCTTTTGTAGACTACAATTATTCAGTCCATACATCCGCATCAGATTTGAATTTTTCATTTTATGAAGTTGCACACATTTAACAGTTCAACCATTAATGAGAAACTTGCAGAAATCATTAGAATACACAGTAAGATCAAGATTATGTTTATCTTTAGGTTACTGACCAGCCCAACTCCACGATAAAGTGAAGTGCGATGCAGAAAAGGCCAGGCTCCTTCCCCAAAATAAGGTTCATAAATACATAATGGTTGGCCTGTCCTTTCCATCTCTCTTTCATCCCTTTCATGCAAATCATTCTTGGATCGATCAATCCTTTTGGCATTTCGGTATACATCTTCCCACGTTCCACGTGATTGATCATTTCTATCCTTCAACTGCATATAATTTCAAAACGATATGACCTCAAAAAAAATCAACGTAATAAATAATAAACAACAAATAAATTAATATATTTAATGTAAAAATAAATATTTAAACAAATTTTAAATTTATTTTTTTTTAAAAAAATTAATTTAATTTAATAGTAATTAAAAACAATAAAATTATATTTAGTAATATTAATTAATTAATAATTTTAAAAATAATTAAAATTAATAATAAAAATAGTTAATTTAGTTTAATAAAAATAAATAATAATATATATTTCTCCACTGTAGTGGGTTGTGGATTCAATCACAGGCCTCCGGGAGCAGAGGACTTTTAGGAAATAGAAGGGGATTTGGGTATTATTATAAAAAAATAATAATAAATATATTTAATAATAAGCTCTCCTAGTTTATTACCTCTTCTTCTTCCCTTCTCCTTTTAGCATTGACCATCTCAATATATTTTTCTTCTGCCCATATAGGATATAAGAATGTTTCATCTTCTGCTGCAGCTATATCACTGGAATCTTGGGCTCTCGTATGGTTCCACTCGCTCTCCACCACGTCCAGAAACCTGGAGCTTCTCCAGGTTCTATTTGGATTTGAAGCAACAATTTCTTTGAAGAGGTGCCACTGCCACTCTTTTTTCAGTTTGTCATCAATTTCTGCGGCTGATTTAGGAAAAGAGACTTCTGATGGAAGTTTGAGAACATTTTCAAGTAGAAAAGCATAGCCTCCAATAGTTTCCCAAGCTTTCAGATTTTTGGCACTACCTTTCCCAGTTGATGCTATATTGCAAGCCAGGGATGATAACTTTCCATTTGAGATTACTTGCAGCATGACTTCTGTCAGAGAACTAATATTTTCTTTCAGGAAAAGGTAGCCATTCACCCGGTTATTGACCTATTGCAGCGCAAATTGAGTTAGTGTTTTCCATGATATAAACGGAATTTAAAATTTTTTAATTTCTCCAAGCCAGACAAGAGTTTTTTCCTTGACTTGTATAATAACTTGCTGGGGATTAGCAGTGTTCCCCCAACCAAAATGAATGAGCAGCACACAGAAACTTACATATTTCCTGATCATGGAGAGATCTGGAGCAACAATTAGTTTCCCAAAGCACATGGCCTTTAGCAGGTTTTCTGGAAACGTTGGCTCTTCAAGGAATGATCCGTATATAACAACATCAACAACGCTCAATATCTTGTCTGCAACCGCATCAATAGAGAAGTGCTTCACAATGCCCCTTGGGTAACCTAAACTGAGAGCAATGGCCTATAAAAACAAAAACAGTATGTAATAAGCAACAAAACAGTTGGAACAATCTAGGTTGGGCTCATGTAAGAATTAAGTTACAAGTCTATAAGCAGCAATACCTCTAGAACCAGACTGTAATTAGTAGTCGAATCTCCACTTAAAATTACGATTTTGTAATGAGAAATGGAATTACTGCCAAATGACAAGTCTGTAATTAGTGGTAATAAAGCCCGTAAAACAAGGGCATGCTCCAGCCACAAACCTCTGTATAAAAATTGACTCCCTACAATGGCAATAATGAAGTCATCATGAGCATAACCCAAATTGTCCCGTAAATTATCTTCCCATAAGGCCATCATATTCTCTGCTTCCAAAGCTTCAGCAGGAGAACCCGGAATCACAAAGAAATTTCCAGCATCAAATGGGGAGTAAGCCATCTGTAGAAGAACAGAAACAAAACAAACAGGTAGACTGCATCAGAAACAAAACAAACAGGTAACAACAACAATAATGTTGGAGTGACAAAGCCACAGATTTCATAACAGGGGAAGTTTCAACATAAGGAAATTGCCATCTCCTATCTGCGTAAACTGGACTTTTGTAGCCTTATTGAAAATATAAACAGATACACAAGGAAATTAAGAACCACCAATTATGTTGACTGTTCATAAAAGAAAATTTCCAGAGTGGACGCTTGTTTTCCTTCTAACATGCACATAACTTCATATTGCCATAATTAGATGGCTACTGCAGTCTAAATGACCAAAAGAAATTCCTCAAGGGTTATTACCGGGAGCACGTAGCTTGGAAAGACAACAACTGTTGCACGGTCAAAGATTCTTTTCCAATCATTAATAAGATCAAGCTTCCCAGTTGAATTGTAGTGACTCAAACGAGTGGCAAGTATTTTTTCATGGATTGACCAAATAATGGGTAAAGACTTGAAAGGCTCCTGCATAAAACTGCAATGACAAGAACTTAATCATTTTCGTTAGAAAGGAACACCCTCATTCAAAAATATCTGAGTTAAAAAAAAACACTTGAGTAAAGATTGAGGATTTCTTACTCAAAACAATATATATGTGTGTTTCATGATTCTGTACATATCTCAGATTTTTCATTATACATTGTACGGCCAATTTGATATACTTATCATAAAAGTTTCCATCTTTTATTATAATTCTCATTTAACTGTGATGAATTTCTCAAGAAACCACACTGCGCCACCTAATTCCTAGCCAGCTTTGCTGGTAGACAAAATAGTTAGCTCGCATAAACTCTTATATCACGGTTACCATAGATATATAATCATCATACAACATATAAATCCTTGACTTCATATTTATTTATGAAAATATATCAACAGAATATAATGCTTACCAAGAGAAGACACTTCTGGCTTCAATAGAATTTATGATTATACCATCATAGCTGCAAAAGCAAGTAACTTATTAAACATGAATATAGCATACAGATTTCAACAAGGCCAAAAGGACACGGACACTATCATTTCAAAAACCCAGTAGGAATGAATGTAGTACAATATAGCAACAATATGTTGAAAATCATATAAAGACTTTTTTTCCTGAAAATTCAGGAGATTTTAGGGTCTAATTCCCAAAAGACTTATTTGAGAAAGTAAAATTTGAATTTACTTTCCTCTGTGCATAGACAGGTCAAGACTTTGAACAAAGCCCACAAAAGTTCAGAGAAAAATTGCAGATGAAGACTGATATAAGGAGGACAGGCGCCCAAGAGCTAACTGCTAAGAGAATAATCCCATGTTTAGCTAAGGGGTTCCTCATTCATTACCAATTGGAAACCCATACTTACATTAGCCAATCTACAACTACTTCTTCATTTGCACTGCTCTTGATAATTATAACTGGAACTCCCATTTTTTTCCACACAGCATGCGCAAGACCATCTTCAAGTGAATAAACCTGAAAACAAACAAAAAACGTAATAAGTAAAAACATTTTTCATAACAAAATGATGGCCCCATAGATTTATGACCCATAAATTGACTAGTGAAACAGCAACACGCCAACTTGGCCCCACTTACTCCAAGCGGATTTGATTCCAAGAGAATTATCAAACAAAAAACCATATAATTATATGAAAATTATGTTTGTTGTACTTAGGGATATGCTCCAGAAAATCCTGAAAAAATAACTAGTATAGCTGAAACCTTAAAAAGGAACCTTCACAGCATAACAGATGTTTCCAGAAGACAATATGAACAATTAGTGTTCCTCTGGGACATAATTGTGAGGACAAACTCGCCGATTAATCCCACCTACTCAGGTATCAAGTTCATAACAAAAGCCCAATTCAAGCTAAAAGAAGTGTTATATCACTTCATCAGCATAGATGGGCAATTGAAAATATGAACTAGCATAGAAAACAGCATAACTAATGGACATCAAGCAAATAAAATTTCTCTCTTAAAACCTAGAACTTTGACAGGTATACAGGTAAGGTCTATAGATATCAACCACACCTGAATTGCATCAAGTTCATAACAAAAGCCCGATTCAAGCTAAAAGAAGTGTTATATCACTTCATCAGCATAGATGGGAAATTGAAAATATGAACTAGCAGCATAACTAATGGACATCAAGCAAATAAAATTTCTCTCTTAAAACCTAGAACTTTGACAGGTAAGGTCAATAGATATCAATCACACCTGAATTGCATATCCAATCTCTTGCAAAGCAGCCGCAACAGTAACCATCTGTATCTGCTGTGGATCTACCAACATATCCGCAAGGACCTACACATATACCAAATTGATCAAAAAAAAACACCAGCAGCTAGTTTGGACAAAAGCATGAGACAAAATTCTTCCTCCCCCCCTCTCCAAATGACACCAACCAAATACATTGATCTTCAATTGAAATAGACAAAACAACACAAGATGAACGTTTAATAAGAAAACCTTGACTTATATCTCAATACCAAAGCAATTAAAACCAACCAAAGAGCAACTTTGGAGCCAAAAAAAAAGAAGAAAAAAGCTCCTACAATGACACCAACCAGCAAACATAGGACTCCAATTGAAATTACCAAACCAACACATTAAAATGAAGTACACCAACCAATGCAAGCTGGGGCTTCCTGTACCCAAAACGGCGCAGCGTCCTGGAAGACTTAGAAGTCAAATTCACCTCCCCAGCTTCTCTCTCAAATCTTTCCAGAAGCTTCCTGGGCTCAAATCTAATATCTTCCCCGAAATCTAACCCACCCATCTCCTTCAAAATCAACAGATTCCCAGAATCGCTCACTTGAGCTTCTGATTTATCCATCACCGAACCGGGCAAGAACAACTGGAAGAGAACTACAAAGAAGAAGAACACCGCCACTGTGCAAATCCATTGGACGTAATCCAACTTCTTGAAAATCAAAAAACGAGCAAATCTCGATCTGGGTCTCTGAAAATTCAGATGCCTATCGCCCTTAACGCTGTAAGGACGGAGAAGAAGACCCTCCCTCTTCAATGGCAACGCGCTATCTATTGAACCCATCTACAGACCCATCGAAAATCTAGCTAAAACCAATACCACCGACACACACAGACGGACCCAATTCACAGATTCGTCGAATAGTACGATGAGTTGGTGATGTTCACGAGCACTGCAGACTTGACAGCAAAGACGGCGGTGTCTGTCCTCACAGGTTCTGTGGCGTTGGAGTGATGATGGTGTGCGCAGGCAGCAGAAGCGAGGGAGAGACCGACCATGTGAGGTAGCAGCGGCCCAGAGATAGATTTTCGCATGTTTTGTAGCGCAATGTTTTAAGCCTACCAAATCTTATGTTTTTTGCTAAATTGAGATAAAAGACATTTCCCTAAACCCATTTTTTTCTGTTAACTTAATTATATATATATATATATATAATTATATAACTTATTTATTTATTTGTCGGTATATATGTATGGATTTGATATAGTTTTTAAAAACTAAAAAACTATCTGACCAAATTGTCACGTTGCTCTCGCTATATTAGTTTCCTATGATTATTTTTTAAAATTATAACTATTTTTGAAAATAACTTTATTTTTTAAAATAATATGTGCTCTTTGATTGAGATATTAAATCAAAACTAAGATAATTGTATGAGGTGACAAACTTATCTTGTCCAAGTATCAAATTTAAAGTATTTATTTCGGTATAATTTTGTTAAACAGCTTTTGATAATTTTATTCAAGATTTTGAGAAAATAAAATCATTTATTATTATTCCAAATGTGCAATTGGGATGAATAATTCTGAATTTTATTTGGCCTTTGTCAAAGAAAAAGGAATATTTAATACATCTGAAGCAACGTAGAGAACCAGCAAGCAAGTTGGGAACATTATGAAAATGACATTAGGGGGAAAAAAAGGAACATACATCTAATTTAAGTAACATTTAAAACGCATTAGTTAGAATGGGGCCAGTTCCAAAGGTTCTCCAACCATGCTCGAATGTGTCAGTCTCTGATTTGGATAATAAATAGTATTATACACCTGTGTGGTCCGTGGACATTTTCTCTTTACCCCACTTTCTCTGATTTGATATTTCCTTAAACCTAATACGCCACTTTCTCTTTATCGTGAATAATAATAAAATATAGTGGTAGAGTATCTCCCATTTTTCTTTTTACGTGTGAAGAAATTTTTAGTGGCAATTTTTTTTTTACTTCTCTAACAATATTTTTTATTTTAATTTTATTTATATTAAAATAATAATTTTTATTATATTTTTAATATAATAAATTCATTTGAAGAAGTGAGAGAATAAAAATAAAAAATAATAAATTAATATATAAAAAATAAAAAGTAACTCTTAAAAAAATTACTATATGTAAAGAGTTGAATAAAAAAATTATTTGAGCTTTATTTTGGACATTTGATTCTCTAATTTATAATAGAAAGTCTTTTAAAGCTCTTATATATACCTGCATGCATGCATATATATATATATATATCTATAAGGTATAATATTAAAGACAAAAAAGTATAATAAATCTAAATGAAATCATTGATCGTTGAACTGTTTATCTAATATAATATCTGTTAACTCTTAAACTTGTTATAGAGATATGTGCTCAATTGTAATGACCTAACTTTATTTTAAAGGTGCTCAGTTAATGCTCTCATTAAACAATTAACTCTAGCTAAATAAGTCTACACAAATTAATATTACAATTTAATAGTTAAATATTTGTTATAATATCTCATAAAAAAATCGAAAATTACATATATAATTCACATTGACTATACATTAAATATTCTTTATATTCTTTGTTAGACACTGGCTTGGTCAAATAAATAACATCTTAATTTGAAGTTTGAATTAACAATTTAGGTGTAATTTAAAGAATTTTTGCTCTGAAATCAACAGTGTAGGCCTTATTTGGACAATATCCACATCAAGAAGGTACACAACTTTCGATTTATGCGTGCATTGCATATATGTGAATGGAGCATGAATAAAAAAATAATTAAAATTAGATAATGATAATAATTATTATTAATAAACAGAGAAAGGAGTGTGTATAACTGTTGATCTGGAGCCACATACAATATAATTAATTAAGGAGAGAAGACATATGGATTACATATGTGCACAGGCAAGCAAAAAAGAAGGGGGGGGGGGGGCTTGCGAATGTTCTGATGGGACAATACATGAAGACAACGCAGAAACATGATGATGGCGAATGAGATAGGAGGCGTCCATTGCGTGGTAACGTACGTGGTGGACATAACCAAGAAAATGAATGAAATACTATTTATGCGAGGCCTATTATTGAGGGAAACAAATAAATACAAAAGTTTCATGGCCTATTATTAAGTATTATTGCTGCTGGACTTGTAAGCCGAAACAAATAAAAATAAAATAAATACAAAAGTTCCATGGCCGGCCGTGTACTGTGGACATCGAAAAAACCTTAGCCTCACAAAGTTTATTTTAAAATTTAAAATAATAAAATATTGTTTTTATTTTAAACATTTTTAAAAATAAAAAAAGTTATTCAAAAATAACTACTAACGAAAACAGTATGCAGATGCTATTATATTATAATTATAACATTTTGTATGTGTATTTGAACCTATTCATATCCGAATGTATCCAAATTTGATGAATATTAAATATATATATTTGTTTTCATTAAATTTTCAAATTCAGATATCGGTAGCTCGTATTTGTCCATTAAGTCATATAAGGCATGAAATATACATTCAAATTTGGATACAGGACCTTCCAATGGCAGGAAACCCTATTAGTTTATTTAGAGCCTCGAGTGAGACTGAGTGAACGGCTGGAAGGAGTTGAATCAGTTGATCAACCCAAAGTATGGTGAGAATGGAGAGCCTTAATTAACCACTATATCTACTAATAAGTTTGGTCACTAAAATAAGTCAATAAAAATACTGTTATTCAAATAATAAAATAAATACGAATATTACAAACATTATAATATTATCGTATTTGTATGATATAGATACAACCTTTTTTTTCCAAACATATATATTGGTATCTTTGCATAAAAAATATAATTACTTACTCTACAAGTGTGTCGCTATTTATAACCCTATAAATAAATGAGGAACTCAATGAGAACGGCCGTATTTAAAATCAATCCATGTATTGAATTTGGGTTTAGAAAAATTATTTATTTGACTCATTTGATTCGTATAAGATTTCTTTTGAAATATTCATTATTATTGGGCTTATACTTTGGACTATTAATGTAATTCTTTCCAATGTTATTTCATGTGTGTTGGTGTTTATCTTTGTATGATATTAATGTCCGTTTGGTACGAATTTTGATTTATGTATTCTGTTTTTGAATTTTGTTAAAACTTGTATTGAATTATGATTTGAAAATATTTTTTTGTTTGGTAGAAGGGATAATATATTTAAAAAATATGTTTTTTTTTAATTGAGTTAAAAAAATTTAAAAATGATATTCGATAAGCTCAAGTAATAAAATTAAAAAATTTAAAAAATAAAAAGTTATTTAAATTTTTTAACAGAATTGAATTTAAATTTGACTAGAAAAACATTACAGGCAAGGCCAAGGTCCTCTCAAAACATATCTAATGCTAATAACACGGGTGTGAATATAAAATATCAAATGAATATGGAATAATTCAATATATATTTGCACTCAAGTAATTGTATTATTAATTTTTTTTAATTAAAATTTGTTTTTTCATTGCCTTGAAACTCTATTTTTAGCCTATCCCAAACTTTTTTTTATTAAAATTTGTTTTTTCATTGCCTTGAAACTCTATTTTTAGCCTATCCCAAACTTTTTTTTTTATTAAAATTTGTTTTTTCATTGCCTTCAATATATATATAAATCTTGTGATATTGGTCTCATCAGATAGGTTTGCTTTTATTTACGTTTTCACAACTTCCCATATCACCAAACCCTTATGGTAAGCTTGCATCTTAGTCGACCGTACCCTACATAATAATTTTTGCCTGTGAAAATTGGAGGAGATATATATACTTGATGTAATGGCTGCCATTACAAAATTTAGGTAAGAATTTGGGGTGTTTAAGGTTTTATAGTGGGTTTTCTTACTGGTTTTCTCTCACGCACCAATTAAGTTTAGTTGTCATTCATATCCCATAAAATATCTAATGCTAAAAATATGGATATGAATATAAAATATCAAATGGATACCGAGTAATTTAATAAAGATTTTTACTCAAATAACTTACACACTACACGTCTCAAATCGTTCTTTCCCACTCATAGGTTCATCCGGACAACAATAACCCTTTTGCACGAAACGACTGATGGAGTAGGTTGCCGGCCCCGTCACGACGCTTGTATGGCCCGTGCACGTAACCCCACCCCCCTGGCATGGACGAAATGTAGCAGGT